>JAYRBT010000083.1:834028-854685 GCA_036023395.1 Myiotriccus ornatus
CCTTCCACTATCCCAGGTTGCTCCAACCTGGCCTTGGACACTTCCAGGGATGGGGCAGCCACAGCTTCTCTGGGAAACCCATCCCAACTCCTCCCAGCTAAGAATTCCTTCCCAATATCCCACCTACCCCTTCCCTCTTTCAGTCTAGAACCACTTCCCCCGTGTTTTATCACTCTCTGCCCGGGGCAAAGTCGCTCTCCCCCTTTTCCCTCAGCTCCCAGGGGCTGCCCAAGCCCTGCCAGCCAGACCCTGCTGCCTGCAGGTGGCCCAGCCCCCAAATCCAACCCCCCCCTCCGGGCACCGGGATTAGTGCTGGGCCAGGGAACACGGCCGGGATTAACCCCGGGCCGGCTCAAAAGCCACAGCAGCTTTGATTCTTCGGGGCAGACACAGGTCCCTGCAGACAGGGAGCAGCAGGGCAGGGCCCTGGCTCCGGGATAATCCCTCCCTCACAACCCGGCCACTCAAAGCTCTTTTGTTCTGTCTCTTTTCCAAAGCCCCTCCTGGGGAGGGGCTGTCATTGCCCCCCACCGAGGGCTGAAATCCCAGCCTGGAGCAGCACCAGGGCACAGCCTGAGCTGGAAGGGAAGCTCCCTTCCTGCCTTTGTCAGCAGACACGGCCTAAAATCACCCCCTGATCCCTGGCTCCTTCCGGCCCAGTGCACAGGGACACGGCTTTGGGAGCTGCTCATCCGTGACGGGCTCCAGGGGCGCTGAGAGCAGCGACACAGCAGCTCCAGGACGCTGGACTGGGGCTGGATTTGGGCTCCAGGACACTGGATTTGGGCCCCAAGGCACGGGATTTGGGCCGGATTTGGCCTCCAGTGTCACTCAGAGCAGGGACACAACAGGCGCACGCAGCTCCAGGACAACGGATTTGAACTGGATTGGGGGCTGGATTTGGGTTCCAGGATGGTGGATCTGGGTTGGATTTAGGCTCCAGCACCCCAGAGAAGGCTGTGGGAGCAGCTGGGCTGTGTGCAGGGCCCTCTCCCCCCTCACCTCCTGCAGGATGTCCGTGGGTTTGGTGCCCGCGGGTTTCGGGCGCGGTTTCGCCGCCTCCTCGTCCGAGTCGGAATCCACCAGGAGCCGCCGGCTCTGGGCCTGCTCCAGCATGGACCTGCGGGACAGGGGCCCCACGGGGGGCTGGGGATGGAGCTGTTCCACTGCCACGCTGCAACGAGGGGCTGGAGCCCTCCAGCAGCCCAGACCTCACAGGATCAGGGAATGGTTTGGGTTGGAAGGAGCTGAAAGATCCAATTCCACCCCCTGCCATGGGCAGGGACACCTTCCATTATTCCAAGTCGTTTCAACGTGGCCTTGGACACTTCCAGGGATGGGGCATCCTCTGCAAAATCCATCCCAGGGCCTCCCTGCCAAGAATTCCTTCCCAATATCCCATCCATCCCTGCCCTCTGGCAGTGGGAAGCCATTCCCTGTGTCCTGTCCCTCCATCCCTTGTCCCCAGTCCCTCTCCAGCTCTCTTGGAGCTCCTTCAGGTCCTGAAAGGGGCTCTGAGGTCTCCCTGGAACTTTCTCTTCTCCAGGTGAACTCCCCCAGCCTGGCTCCAGCCTTGGAATCATCTCCATCTCCCTCCTCCCTGCCGGGTGGAGCAGTGACACCCAACCCTCTCCTCCTCCCCCAGCTCCTGGGCCTGGCTGATCCCACCCCAAGCCTTCCCAGCCCACTCACTTCATCTCCTGCTCATCCTCCTCCTGCTCCCTCCTCTTCTGCTCCTCCTCGTACTCCTTGTACTGCTTCAGCATGGCCTCGAAGTCCACGTTGGCCTGGCGCTGGTTGAGCTCCTTCAGCTCCTGCAGGTTCTCCAGAACCTCCATCTCCAGCTTGGAGTCCTTGGTTCTGTTCTCCAGGACCTTGGGGGAGAGGAGATGAGCTGGGATGTGACAGCTGGCACAGCCTGGGAGTGATTCTTCCCCCAGCACCTCCAGGGAGCACTAAGAGGGTCCCCCTCATCCTGATTTTTGGGCTGGAGGAGGAGAACTGAAGGACCAACAGCTCCAGGGTCACCTTGTGTGGCTGGGGAAGGTCAGGCAGGGCAAGGGGAGGTTTTCCTTCAGCTCCTGTACCTTCATGGGGTTGTTGAGCTCCTCCTCCTCCCTCTCCTTCTGCAGCCTCTTCTCCTCCTCCTCCAGCAGCTTCTCAGCCTGGAAGTTGCGAGTGGCTCCGTGTTCCATGGTGTAATCCGTGTTCTCGGGGTCTGTCTGAGGGGGAAACCACGGGAACAGTCATTGCAGGGAGGGAATTCTGCCCCGGCCGCTTCCCGAGCCGCCCATTCCCACATCCCACGAGGGAAACAGCCCAGCCACGGGTGGGTGGGATATTCCAGAGGTTCAAACTGCCACAACAGAGGTGGAGACAGCAAAAAAAAAAACCCCACAGTCAGGCTCAGGGTTTGCTGGGACACCCCATCCCCGTGGGGGCAGGAATGTCATGGAATGCTCCCACAGGGATCATCAGCCCAACTCCAGGCCCTGCCCAGGACACCCCAAAAATCCCCCCCCCTGTCCCTCAGAGGATCATCCAACCCCTCCTGGAGCTCTGGCAGCCTTGGGGCCGTGCCCACTGCCCTGGGGAGCCTGGGCAGTGCCCACCACCCTCCGGGGGGAGAATTCCCTGATATCCCACCAAACCCCGCCCTGGCACAGCTCCAGCTGCTCCCTCAGGCGCTGGGAACCCCCGGGAGGCGTCACCTTGAAGGTGATCTCGGCCAGGCAGCGGGTGCACTTGATGTAGAAGCGGAAGATGGGCAGCCCCAGGTACGCCTCGTTCTGCACCGTCTCCTTGCGGGCGTTGAACTTCTTGCCCTTGTAGATGTACTCCCCACACGTCTTGCACCTGGGAAAAAAGGGACGGGCTGGAGCACGCCGGGATAGTGGAAGGTGTCCCTGCCCCAACCCACCGCATCCCAACCCGCGCTGCCCCGCGCCCTTCTCACCTCATGTTGAAGGGGGCCATCAGCCTCACCACGTACTGACGGTCCTTGGGGAGCTTGAGCTTCGGGATCTTGGCTGGGTCGAAGTCCGGGGGGTAATATTTCTGTGGGTGAGGGGGGGGGAGAGAGAGCGCACGGCGGTGTGAAGGGCCCCGAGCCCTCCCGCGCTGCGCGCAGCCCCCCGAGCAGCGCCCTCGGGCCCCGCCCGGCCCCCCAGGCGGGGGATCGCCCCCCAACTCACGTTCAGCACTTTCCGCTCCGACATTTTTGCCGCTGTTTTCGCCGCCGCTCCCGCCGCTCCCGCCGCCGCCGCTCGCCGCTTCCGGGTGTGGCCCCGCCTCCCCGCGCCGCTGATTGGCGCAGCGATCCACCGCCCCCGCGATTCTCGCCTGCTATTGGCCGAACCAGCTGCCCGTCAAACGAGCCGCGGCCTCCGCCGTTGTGCAGCCCGGCCCAGGGGCCCCCGGAGCGCCGCGGCCTCCGCGGAGGTTCCGGGGGTGTCGCGGTCCCCTAAAGGTCTTTTTTTTTATACTTAAAATACGCCCCCGGCTGCCGCGTGGCGGCTTTTTTTCACCCACGAGGCGTTTCCCGGTCAGCGTTAGGGTGGGGAAAGGGGAGTGAGTTGGCCCCGGGGCAGAGCTCTGGTGAGGTCCCAAAGGCTGGGGAAGCTCCTCGGCTCCTTCTCCGTTCTCCCGCTCGGGTGTGTTTTGGTGTACTGAGGATTCCGAGGCCTTTTGGACTTTGCAAAAAACCAAACTCAACCTCAGGCCTTGTGGGTTTATTCCTGTGCAGGCCCGGGAGTTGCATTGACGGTATCCCTTGATCTTGTGAGATAACCGGCGTCTCTACGAATTATGTTGCCCACGGTGGGGGAGGGGAGGACACAACCCCCAAAATCCCAAATTTTGGGGGACGAAACGCCCCCAAAAATTCCCGCTCCCGCCTCCCCCTCCGCTCCACACCCGCACCGCGCATGCGCAGAGCCGCCATTCCGTACGGCGCCGCCCCGCCTCGCGCACGCGCAGCTCCCCCGCACCGCCATCCCTTTAGCGAGCGCCGCCATTGCCGCGTGTCCGTACGGCGCGCAGCGCTGCGACACCGCCCGCCGCCGCCGCCGCCCACGCAGAGCGCGGCCGTTCCCGCGCGTCCGCGCAGCGCAGAGCCGCCGTTACACCGGCGGGCGCCGCCGCTCCTCCCAGTCCCGCCCGCCCGCCCGCCATTGCCGCCCGCCCGCCCGCCATTGCCGCCCGCCATTGCCGCCCGCCATTGCCGCCCGCCATTGCCGCCCGCCATTGCCGCCTCACCGCCCCTCACGGGGCCGCCCCCCCCCCTTACTGCGCACGCGCGGCTCGGGCGCCCCCTGGCGGGCGGAGCCGCCGCCCTTCCCGCCGTGCCCCGCGCGCGCCACACAAAGGGACGCGCAGGGGGAAATGGCGGCGGCGACCGCGGCGGCCTCGCAAAGCGGCCCCGGCAAATTGGAGCCCCCGGCGGCCTCCGCGGCCTCCGCGGCGCCTCCGCCCGCGCCCAACGGGGCGGGGGGGCCGCCCCCCAAGAGGTAGGGAGCGGTGGGAGGGGGCGGCGGTTCCCTCCCCACCCCACCCCGCTGTCGGGCCCGGCCTGAGGGAGGGGGAGGCGGGAACCGGGCCCGGCGGGGCCGCTGCTGGTTCGGGGCTCCTGAGGGGGATCCGGGCGGCGTTTCGTCCCTGAAAGCACCCCTGGAGGAGCCGCTGCTCCCCGCGCGGCTCAGGAGGGGTTTCCGCCCGGTTTGAGCGGAGTTGAAGTCGCCCCGGGGGAGTTGGGGGGGGGGACAGGCGGTGCCGGAGGGGTGCGGGCGGTGTTTAAGTTAATTCCTTTGTGTTCTCCCGCACTTTCGGGGGTGATTCACCCGTGAGGTGGCTCAGGAGCGCGAATACCTCGAGGGGGGGAGTTTAAGGTGGAGCCGGGAAGGGGTTACACAACCCTCGTGGCGAGGGAACGCTGCGGGAATTTCAACAAAAATTGTAGTTTTGGGGTGAAAAAAAAAAGCCTCAGCTGCTCCTCAATTCCTTCTGTTGCTGATCAAGGAAAATTTCACTTTAAAAAGCTGATTTTGAGGCCAAATCCATGGAGTAAATGGCATTTTTGGCTCCGGTTTAAGCCCGCGGGAAGGAGAACCAGGAGGTGGAACCTCGTGTGCTCTTTGAGCCCTGTTGCAGATTTGAGCTTGTGGGTTTGGTCTCGCGTGGAGGAAGATCTGGAAAAATAGATGTGGAAAAATAAGAAATTTCTGTCTATTTTATAAAATTTTGAGGTCTTTTCCCCATTAAAAATAGTCAAACCAGGGTTTGGGCGACTGAAATAAAGTCCTGACAAACGTAATTTCGTTTAAATCTGCACCTTCAGGTGCACCTTTAAGATGATCCGGGAGCCTAAAATTCAGCATTCCAGGAAATCTCTGCCTCGTCCTCGTTGCCTGGAATGTTTTAGAGCAGTTCAAGGCCGGGAATGCAATCCCAGTTTAAGGAATAACCATAAAAAAAAATCTTTTACCGCTAAATTTGGTGTTATTCTGGGGGATTTTGTGTCTTCAGGGATGAAATGCAAGGGATGGAGTTGGAATTTCTGCCCTGGAATTCCAGGTTTTTAAGTTGACAGAAAGCTCAGCGCAGGCAGGGTTTGGAAACTTCTTTTATTTTTGCTTGATGTGTCCCCCTGAATTCCTTCTGAAGGTGTTCTTGGGCACCTTCTCACCCAGAGAACGAGGAGATTAATTGGATTAGCGAGGGGAATTATGGAAGGCTGAGCCTGAAACATTTCGTTTGTTTATTTTTCCTTGCAAGGTTGCTTGAGAGATACTCTGAATTTCCAATTTTTTTTTTTTTTTAATTTTTGCCCTGATATGACTAAGGGAAATATTGAATGTTTGTTGCAGTGCTTGGAGTTTGTCACCCAAAAATCCGTGTTAAGTGGAATAGAAAAGAAAAGTGGGTTTATGAAGAGTCACTGAGCTGAGTGTGCAGGGAAATTGTGTTAAAATAACATTATTGTGCTGAAAATTCTAATAGTGGGAGGCTGCAAATACAGTTTTATTTGAGTTAAAGGTGTTTGAGGAGTGTGGGGAGGTCGAGGGGTAAACAACCTGAGGGGCTGGAACTTTTCTTCTTCCCTGGGAGGGTGGGGAGGGGCTGGGATGGAATTCCCAGGGAAGCTGGGGCTGCCCCATTCCTGGAAGTGTCCAAGGTTGGAGAAGCTCCAGGGAGACCTTGGAGCTCCTTCCAGGGCCTGAAGGGGCTCCAGGAGAGCTGGACTGGGGACAAGGGCTGGAGGGACAGGACACAGGGAATGGCTTCCGAGTGAAAGAGGGGAAATTTAGATGGGATACTGGGAAGGAATTCTCCCTGTGATGGTGGGAAGGCCTTGGGATGGATTTTCCAGAGAATCTGGGTGTTTTGAAGGAGTTCTGAAGTCCCTGCCCCTCAGGGAGATGTTTTCAGCCCCGGGGCAGGGCTGGGACAGGATCATCTTTGAGCTCCTCCCAACCCGAACCCTTCCACGGTTCCCTTTCCTTTTGGGACCGTCCCAGCTCCATCCCGGGATGTGCTGGCAGTGCCCAACCCCGAGGGCTCCATGTGCTGACCATCCCCCTTTTTCCTTGCAGCGAAGGGGAGAGACCAGCCCAGAACGAGAAGAGGAAGGAGAAGGGGGTGAAGAGGGGGGGGAACCGCTTCGAGCCCTACGCCAACCCCGCCAGGAGGTACCGCGCCTTCATCACCAACATCCCCTTCGACGTCAAGTGGCAGTCCCTGAAGGACCTGGTCAAAGAGAAAGGTAAAGTGCTCCTCAGGTGGCCCAGGGATGTCTTGTTGTCCTGCCTGTGCCTGACTTCCCGCAGCTCTGGGTGGACTCAGTTGTGATTTTTAGGGTTTTGGAGGAGGTTCTTCCGCGGCTGTTGCACAACGTCCGTCCCTGGCAGCTTTCCAGGGGGATGCTTCCTGCGTGGGCATGTTGGCAGTGCAGCTGCTGGGGCTTCAGCCCAGGGTTAGGAGGATTTTCCTTCGGCCTTGCTCAGATTTTTAGCCTCCCTCGGAGCATTTTTTTGGGCGTTCAAGGTGGTCCTTTCCTGCTCTGGTGTGCGGAGATCCCCGAACTCGGGGTGATTTTGGAGCTCAGTTAAATGTATTTAAAGGTGACCTGCAAAAAAAAGAGCCATCAGGTTTGTGCTTTGGCATGTGCTGCAGGGCTTTGGGAAGCACTTCCACGTGGGTGGGAGCTGCTTTTGGTGGCCTCAGCACCTTCATCTCTTGAGGAAGATGAGGAGATCGAGCTGAGGGCTCAGGTGGTGACAAGTCTAAATTGGTGTTATTGCTCGAAGCTCAAGCCCAGCTTCCTAGTTTTCAAGTCACCTCGGAAATGCGGGAGAGTGGCAAGAAAATCCTTGGCTTCTCCAACATTTAAATGTCTCCAAACAAGTTCAGAGCAAGCAGCACTTTGAATCCAGAGTCATGGTAGTGATCAGTGTTCACTTGTGCTTGAACGGGGCAAGGATTGAGAGTTAATGTGTTCAAGGTGTGGCCTAATGAAGGGGAAAACAAATTTCCAAAGGGCTCTAAAATGTCTGTCTTTGGAGGCCAAACGGAACCGAGTGTGTCGGGACTGGAAACCCTGGGAAGCTCCAGGATCAGGGGCTGGCTGAGACCCACCAGTGTGGTTTTCTTTAATGCCGACAACAGCCTCCAAGGCTGCTTGGACAGGCCCTAATTCTGGAGGGTCCCTGCTGCCTCTTGGCTCCAGCAGATCCATCGGTTCTCCGGAGAATCCGGACGTGGAGATGTCTTAATTTCAAGTGCTTTTGTTGAATTCCGTTCCAAGTGTCTTGTGGTTTCTCTCCAGATGGAAAAGTCCGGGGTGAGCTTGTTCCCTGCCTTGCTGTTCAGCTGCTCATTCCAGCAGAACCTTCCCTAGGGGCAACGGTGAAGCCTCTTCCTTCTGCCTGCAGGGCTCCAACTGGGAAGCATTTCCTGCTTTTTGGGACTGCCTGACAAACCCACCGGTTCGGCTTTGCCGTGGAGTTGGGATTCATTCCAACCTCCCTCAGTCCCAAGAACCAGGAACGTGCCCGTGGAAAAACGACCTGTTGAGTGCCAAGAATTCCAGGCCCAACCATTCCCAGGCTTGTCTTGTTTTGTTCTGTTGGTTTTTTTTCCTTGTTTTTTGTTTTTCTGGGAGGGAGCAGGTGACACTTTTTTTGTCCAGCCCTGGGTGTTTCAGGGCTGCTCCAGCTGGGAGCAGCAGGTTGGAGGTGGGAGGAGCTCCAACCTGGTGGTTTGTGGCAGTAAGTATTGGGTTAGGAGACAAACCTGGTGCTGGCCAGGCTGCCAAAGGTGCCATCTCTCTCTCTCCCTCTCTTTCTTTCTCTCTCCCAATGCCTTGGATCAGGCATTCCAGGGTATTTGTTGGTGGAACTCAATTACAGGTATGCAGAGGGAACGTTGGTAATGGAACAGAACAACAAAAAAAAAGGTGTTCTTGGTTGCAACTCCCCCTTTTTTTTGTATTTCTGGCTGAGCTGAGGTGATCAGGTGGTTGAAGGGCTTCTGGATGGCAGGAATTCTCCATGGAAAAGGAGTCTGATTATAAAGGTGGTTGGATGTGAATGAGCTGTCCTGGTGTCCCCCCCCCACACACGGGGAGGAACGTGGGAATGTTTCGTGGGTGCCACGTCAGCAAAACCAGCTGGTGTTCGAATCCCAGGTATTTTAGGAAATAAAAGAGAATTTTGTGGTTTAAAACCTTCTCCTGCCCCCAAGGAGCAAATGGCAGAGAATCCAAGGAGAGGGGCTGGCTGTAAAATGAGGCAATAGCTGTGCCATCCTGTCTGGATAATTTAATACCCATCATTTTGATGGTTTTCTGGACACCAGAAACAACCAGCCGAGGCCACGCTCGTGACACCTCCCTGGAAGGGCAGGACACCAAACTCCCAGCGAAGAAAAGCATCTCTTAAACTCCCTGTGCTGCCTTCTCCCCGCATTTCCAGGGATTCTGGGGAGCTTTGTGGCCTCCTGCAGGTGGAACTGGTGCCTCTGGGTGCCGGGGGCAGGGACTGGGAGCACTGGTGTCACTCCAGGGCCAACATCCCTGCGTTCAGTGTCCAGGATTCTGTTCCCAAACCAACATTTTAGGGAGGCAAAGAGTAAGGAACATCCAAGGGCTGTTCCATACCTGCCCTGTTCCCCCTTCCTCTGTTTTCCTTGGGCTTTTCCCATCTTTCCAAGGAACTTTTCACTCCTTTTCCATCCTTCCCGGGCTCTTCAAGAGCCAAAAATCACCCCTTTTTCTGGGTCTTCTGGTGCAAAAGGGACATTTCCCTTCCCCATCTGTCAAAGTGCTGACTCTTCTCTGTCTCTGCTTTGGGAGGGATGTTTTCCTTCTCCCCTTTTAACCAAAACTCTGTAAATAAAACACATAAAAAGTGTGTTCCTCTTCCCCCCTGTGACTTTGTAAGGGTTTCCTGGCAGGAATTTTCATCTGCAGATGAAGGAGGAGCAGTGGCCAGCTCTGCATTTTCTCACATTGAAGCTTTTTGATCCTCTTCAAATAGTCTCATAATTCTTTACTTCAGACATCCAGACAATTTTAATCATGTTTAGAGCCTTCCTTTCCCTATTTAATATTTCCTTTTGGCCCCCTTGGCCAAAGAAAAAAGTGGGATATAAACCATTTCCCCCTTCTCTGGTTTCTGTTCTTGCTCAGACTTCCCTCTCTGCACCTTTCACATCTCTCAGAGCTTCTTTGGGTTGTCTCAAATCCTTAAATTGCCCAACTTTGAAGATTTTTGATATTTATGTCCTAGCTGGTTGTCCTGGTGAATTCCCAGAAAAATCTTCAGGCTCAGGTGAACTCCATCCAAACCAGGCCTCAGGTCACCCTGGGAACATCCTTTTCTGAGCTTCCTGAACGGTCACTGCCCAAATTTTGGAATTCTGCCAGCCCAGCCTGGCTGGAAAAATCCTCCTTTGCTGTTGCAGATTGACTTTGGGAAGTGGTTGGAAAGTTGAGAAGGGGATAAAAAGCTTAAAAGATAAAAAGTTGAAAAGTTTGCCTCTCTGGCTGTGGCAGCAATTTCTGCTCCAGCCTCTCGAGGAAATGCTGAGCTTCCAAACTTTTTCCGAGTGGGAGGTTTAAGTAAATAAATAAAACACACACAGGCTGCTCTGCTTCAAGTCTTAAAGACACCTTAATTATCCTGGCATTGACTTAAAACCAGGATTTGGTGGGAGTTCCTGCTCTTTTCCTTTCAAAAAGCTTCTTTTGCCAGCCTCGACCCACCCTCTGCTGGCAGAACCGAATCCTTGCACGTGTTTTTCAGGTGGAAAAAAAAGAAGGCATTTTTATTGCATGTGTTCTGTCCTCTGGACTTTGGCTTGGATCCTGAGAATTGTGGCACTCCCCTTTCCCTGCTTTTCCTTAAATTTGGCTCTTCAGGAAGTTCAGATGAGCCTTGGAAGGGAAAAATGCTCCTTCAGGTTGGATATTTAGATTTGAATCTCAGTGTCTCCAAGGCTCGAAGGTGAAGCCCCTGAGCAGAACTGGCACGTCCTGGATTTTCCAAGGGACTCCTGGAATTCTCGTGGTTCCCAGTCAGAGACTGGTTAGAACAGGAGATGTTCCATTGTGTTTTATACATCCAGGCTTGGCAAACTTCCTTGGGAGTTGTTTGTGTGGATCTGAAGGAAGAACTGCAGGTGAATCCCGGGAGTAGTTGAGAGAGGAGAGCCCTCGGATCGAGGGCTCAGGATCTTCTTGGGAGCAAAGTCACAGAATTCCAGCCTGTGGCTCGGAGTGGTTTGGTCCTGTAGGTCCCCCTTGGGAAGAATTTGTTGTCTTAATCCCTAAATTGTGGAATCCATTTGCATCCTTGCTCCCAAGTTTGGTCGGACTTGGCTGCTGCTGTTGATGGCTGGCGACAGAACCCCGTGGGAATGCTGGGACTCCAACCCCCACCCTGGATAAGCCCAGGAGGGCTGTTCCCCACCACAGCCCTTGGGATTGGACTGTGTGATCTCATCCTGGATTGTGGAATGGAATTCCTGCCGTTAGGCTGGATATCAGCAAGGATTTCGCTGTGGATTGGAACGGGATGCTCTGGTAGAGCTGCCCCGGCCCTTTCAGAGGGACTTGTCAGCCTCTTCCAGCCTCAAACATTATCCCAAAAACACTTCCCTGCTCCCTGGCTGGAGTGCTGGCAGTGCTAAATCATTCTTGAATATAAGAAATGGAGATTAAAAAAGAATAAATCAGCGATTTCCCGAAGCATTCCTTTATTTCCCAATTTTAAGAGAAGCCTTCCAGGTTTCTGTTAGTTTTCCATAATTATATTAAATATAGGATATCTCATTAAGATATTATTAATATTTTATATTTAGAGGATAAATTGCTGACTCTGGGGGAGGTCAGGCTGAACACCTCCCTCTGTCCCTTGGGAGACTCTGTCCCTTGCCTAAATTATCCATTAATCCTCCCACTGGGTGGTGGTTTCCCACAAACACAACATCCCACCTTCCAGATAACACAACTTGAGAGTCCCCCTGTGTTAAATTTTACACCCAGGACTTCTAAAACCAGTTATAAAAAGCAAAAAAAACCCATGTTTTCACCCATCCTTCTGTGTGCCAGCCCCTTCAAAGGCAGCAGCCACTTGGGTAGTTGGATCCTGCAGGTCCATGTGGATTCAAGGCAATCCCAATCCCACGGGGAAAGGTGCAGCTGGAGTTTTCCAGGGAGTTTGGCCTCTTGCTGTTGACAGTTTTTTTTTTTGTCCTGAGAGCGAACAGGGCAGAGTTAAAAGTTAATTGTTGCAGCTAAAAATGGACTTTAATTAAAACTTGTGAAATAAATGGTCCTTTGGTTCAGAGCGAGTCCTTTTGGGGAGTTTTTTCCCTCAGGATTCCAAGCTCAAACAAATCCCTCGTTCACGGCAGACGAGCTGGAACGGTGAGGTGAAGGAAACTCCTTCCTGCAGCCTTTCCCAAGGGTTTGGATTGCCTCAGGTGGGCCCCACAGATCCAGAGGAACCCGAGCCTGTGTGGAAAAAAACCTCAGGGAGCGGAGGAGAATCAAGAACACGTTGGAAGCGCTCGGAAACCTTTCCTGCATACCTGTAATTGCAGTCTGGAGAACATGGAGTGTTTCTGGGCTTTTCTTATAAGGCAGAGGCTCCATACCTGGTTGTTGATTGTTCTAAATTCCCATTGTTTTCTTGGCTTTTCTCCCTTGGTATATGTGTCGTCTGGAATCTGATTTGTAGTTGGTGAGGTAACATACGTGGAGCTCTTAATGGACGCTGAAGGAAAGTCAAGGGTAAGTGTCTGAGAGAATTTCTTCTGTGGATTTTCTACCTGACCCAAAAATAGAAACCAAAATCGCACACACCAATGTTACATCCGTGTGGTGGTGGTGGTGGCGTGGAAAAGGCAGCCAGGGAGGCGCGGAATGTGGATGTGGAAGCGGCCAGAATTCCAGCAGAGGGGAGGAGGTGGGCTGGGGCCTCGGAGGCAGCCGTAGGATGGTTTTCCCCGCGGTCAGTTGGCGTTGGCTGTTGGATTTTCCCCTCCTTTTTCCCCCCTTTTTTTTTTCTCCCCCCTCTCCCCCTGGAGCCCAGTGGCAGGCGGATTAGAGAGAGCGAGCGGGAATATTTCTCTCCGTGGCTTGGAAAACTCGAGCGGTTTGGCTGCATTTGGAAAAGCGGGAAAGTGTTAAAACTCCACTGGCTGGGCCAGCAGAGCGAGGTCAAGCCCTCCCTTCGGAGGCCCCTCTCGTAGCCCAGAATTCCAGCAGGGAGGAGAAAACTGGGAGCGTCCTGAAGGCTATGGATGTAGGGTTTTTGTGTGCAGGTCACATGGAGCGCGTGGTTTTATTTTCTCGGAGGAGAATTCGGGACTCACAAGTTCGGGCTTGGTCCAAGCTGAGAAATCCCAGATTTTTAAGCCTCTGGCGGAAATTTTGAGGGACTGGAAGTCTCGGAGGTTTTACTGTGTGAGGCTCCATTTTATTCTCACTCATGTGGTTTGACTCGGAAAGGAATAGGTTTTTGGGGGTGTTTGGGGGGTTTTTGCTGACTTGTGTCTCTGTTTTCTTCCCTCCTCTCCTCCCTGGCCCTGACCTGTGGGATCTGCTCCTCAGGGATGCGCGTAAGTTCGTTTTTGGGGGGAATATTCTCCTCGTGTTCTCGTATTTTTGGAATTCTCTCCAGTAACATGGGAGGTTTTCTGCTTCTCTTTAAATCCCCCCTCCCTAAATTTTAGTCTTTGCTTATTAAACTCAAGTTTTAGTCCTTCAGATTGAATATAAAATGGAACCTTGCCCTCGATTAAATCAAAGTTCTAACTGGAACAGACTGAGCATTGCACCACAAAATCCAAGTCGATGTGGATGATACTGTGGGTAGATAGAATGCAAAAGTTCATTTTTTAGAAAGAAATACGTGTATTTATATGTCCACACTTTATATATTACATACATTAATATGTGCACAAGTTCATTTTTTACAAATAAATATATATATTTATATGTCCATACTTTATATATCATATGCATCCATATATTAATACGTGCACAAGTTCATTTTTTAGAAATATATATATTTATATGTCCATACTTTATATATCATATGCATCCATATATTAATACATGCACAAGTTCATTTTTTAGAAATAAATATATGTCCCCATTTTATATATTACATGAACCCACATATTCTAATGTGTGCACCAGTTTATTTTTAAGAAGTAAATATTTACATGTTCACACTTTCTATATTATGTTGATCCTTATTATTTTAATATGGGCACGAGCTCATTTTTAAGAAATATATATTTTTCTATTTATGTTATTTATATTTTAGTTTCTTTTATGTATTATTTAATTATATATTTATATACATAGAATATTTATATTACATGCATCTATATACTTTAATATGTGCACAAATTCATTTTTGCCCCTCTGCGTTTCTGTGCTCGCCCTTGCCCCTCTCTGTGAGGCGAATCGGTATAATTTAATATCAAAATATCCTCTCTGTGAGGGGAATCGGTATAATTTGATATCAAAATGCCCTCTGAGGTGCCGTGTCCCCGCAGGGTGGTGGAGTTCAAGATGGAGGAGAGCATGAAGAAGGCGGCCGAGGTCCTCAACAAGCACAGCCTCGGCGGGAGGCCCCTCAAAGTGAAAGAGGTGAGAGCTGCAGCAGCGAGTCCTGGATTGGGAATGAGTGACCAGAAGCAGGATTTTTACAGCCAGAATTCCAAAACACGTCAGTCTGTTTGTGTTTGACCTGGTGAACCACTGCTGGGCTTGAGTTTAAATTTGATCTGTTGAGTTTAAAGTTGATTTGTCGAGTTTAGAAGGGGTCGGTGGTCGAGTTTAAAGTGGATTTGTAAGCAAGTGAAAACCACCTCCTAAACCTCAGGCCTGGCTTTTCACTGCCTTAGGCAGGGCCTAAAGGGAACCGGTCTTTGCTGCTGCCGTGGCACAACAATTTGGGATTCAGGGAATACCATCCTTGGGTGAGGGTTAAAGCGGCTCCTCGAAGGAGAGAAGGGAGGTGAGAACAGCATTCTCAGCCCAGAACAATCGGGCACGAAAAGGGCATTTCAGATGAACGCCGGGTCGTTTCTGTTGGGAATCCCTTCCCACAGCCCGTTTCCTTGCCGTGCCCGTGGATTTTGGGATGCTGAGCCCGTGTTTCCCTGCAGGATCCCGACGGCGAGCACGCCAGGAGGGCGATGCAGAAGGTCATGGCAGCAGCTGGAGGGATGGGAATCGGGCCCGGCCCCGGCGGCCCCGGCATGATCAACATCCCGCCCAGCATCCTGAACAACCCCAACATTCCCAACGAGATCATCCACGCCCTGCAGGCAGGGAGGTTGGGAAGCACCGTCTTCGTGGCCAATGTGAGTGCTGGAGGGGAGTGGAATTGGGAATGCCTGGAGCTGTGGGAACACCGAGCAGGGGCTTGGTCTGCCTCGCTTGGCTCGGGTCTGTCGTGGTTGTCTCGTTGAGTCTCTGTGCTGAGGAGGTTCTAAATTAGAAATTAAATTATAGGGAGAGTGTCTGTTAATCTGGGTTTTTGAGCACAGTAGTATCTTAGTCTGTGTCTTGTTGGTTCCCTGTGCCAAGGAAGTTATGAATTAAGAGATACCTACATGCCACAGTGTCTGTTAATTTGGATTTAGAGTAGCAACTTAACCTGTGTCTTGTTGGTTCCCTGTGCTAAGGGAGTTATAAATTAAGCTGTACCTGCATGTCCCAGTGTCTGTTGATTTATATTTTTGAAAGTAGTAATCTGATTGATGTCTTGTAGATTCCCTGTGCTAAGGGAGGTTATAAATTAAGATGTACTTACATGTCAGAGTGTCTTTTAATTCAGATTTTTGAGCAGAGTAGTAACTTAGTCTGTGAGTTGCTGGTCCCCTGCGCTGACGGAGTTCTAAATTAAGCTGTACCCATATACCTGTGTCTGTTCATCTGAGTTTTTGGACAAAACTCTGCCCTTTGCACTCTTTCCATTCCCTCTCCTCCCTGTGAACGCTCTTCCCTCACGGAAGGAAAGACGAGTGGCTAACACTGTTCTTCCCTGGAAATCTCTCCCGTTCCCGATTCCCCTCGTCCCCCAGCTGGATTACAAGGTTGGCTGGAAGAAGCTGAAGGAGGTGTTCAGCATGGCCGGGGTGGTGGTCCGGGCTGACATCCTGGAGGACAAGGATGGGAAGAGCCGCGGGATCGGCACCGTCACCTTCGAACAGGCCATCGAGGCTGTGCAGGCCATCTGTATCCTTGGGAATCCCGGGAAACGGGGATAGGGCCCTCAGCAAACACAGCAGGATGGAAATACAGGTGCTGTGGGACAGCTGAGGGCATTGCTGTGCCAGGGGAAGTCAAGTCGGAGCGGATGGAAAACCGGAGGAAACCAGGAAATAATTCCATCGTGTAGGAATTGTCACTCGGAATCATCAGCAAAGGGCATTCTCCTTCCCATGTGGAAACACGTGTGTTAAAATACAATCCTGAGGAAAGGTTTGCCAGGAATTCCCGTGCTGGAGGTAAAGGATGAGTGGAGGACAAATCCATGTGCCCACGGATTCGTTCCCATGGGCTTTGATCCACGTTGTCCATGGGTTTGACCCGGTGTGTCCCTCCCTTCCCTGTGTCCTTCCACTGCCCAAGCAGTGCCACGTGAAACCCTCCAAAACAATCAGATTACAGACATTTCCCTGTGTGTGTGACCTCTCAGCTGGTAGTTCTGGCATGGAAAGGAGGGAAATGTTCCCCCTTTCCCCTCCCAGAGTTTGTTGGAATGTTAATTCCCTCCTGCACATGCAACTGGAGTAAGACTTGAACAAGTGATTCACCCTTTGAAAGGTGGAGATTGATTGGAAATGTGGAGAACTTTCCCCTGTTCTCTCCTGTTTTAAATGGATAAAGTTCCTGCCTTGTTTGGAGTCCCATTTTGGATGATCTCTTAATGAGCTTCAGCTTCGTTTTCAACTCATTTTTTAATTGCAGAAAGCCATTTGAATATTCAAACTCAATATATTTGGGTTTCAAAGGGCTTTTTTTTTTTTTAGGTTTGGAGAATGCAAGATTTTGGCTGCTCTGAGATCTGTAATTTAAGAAATATGGTTTTCTGAGGGGGGTTTTTTGGGCTTCACCTCGGGGCTTTCAGAGTGGAACAATGATCCTTAACGACCCCCCAGCGATGTTTAATGGGCAGCTGCTGTTTGACAGGCCCATGCACGTGAAAATGGTGAGTCCATTCCCATTCTTCCTGCTTTTTAAACTGATCATCCCACTCCTGATTTTGGGGGGCGGGGGGGAAGGGGAAAAGTGTGGTTTGAAGGTTGGATCAAAATTCAGAGTGGGGAAACTTGTGATTTACCCAATCCCATGTGATCTTAACTGAAGAATTCTGATTATTTTACCATAAAAAAATCGAGTGGGGATTGCCTAAGCTTTAAATTCTCGTGGTTTAATTTATAACTTTAAATAAAAGGGAAGAATTCCTTGCTCTTCTTGCCCACTTTAACGTGCTGGTTTGTGTTTAGGACGAAAGAGCCTTTCCCAAAGGAGATTTCTTCCCTCCAGAGAGACCCCAACAACTCCCTCGTAAGTGTTTCCTGCATGATTCAGCATCTTCTGCTTTTTCTTTGCCAACTGGGACCTGATCCCAGCCCCAGTAAGACTCTGATTGGAACTGCAAAACTGGGATCCAAACAGCCTCAGCTCCATCAAAGGGGGGAGTAGTGAAGAAGAGCTGCTCACATTCTTTTTGGATGCTTCTTTCAGCTCAGAGCCCGAAGCTTGTCTTAAAACAGTATCCCATTCACCTTCTCAAGGCTTCCAGATCCTGATTTCAAATCCCAGTACCTTCTAAAAGTCCTGTTTGTGGTGGGATTGATTGGAAACATCATCAGTCAGGCGACAGGGAAGAGTCTGCACCTCCTTTGATGTGCTGGCGCTCTGGGGATCTGAATTCTCCCTGACCAACCTTCCAGGCCTTCAAATTGCCAAAGGGGGGGTCTTACCAGTGGATTTAAATGTGGAAGGGATAAGGAACCTGGCTCTTTTTGGAGGTGCAAGAGGCAGAAACCAGAGACCAAAACACAGGAGACTGGAAATTCAAAATAACCGGTGGTCCCGAACTGCTCCTTCCGGCTTGGAATTAATTAGAAGATTCCAAGTCTAAAACAACAGTAGAAAACCACAGGGTCCATCTAAATGTAAGGAAATGTTTTTGTGAGGTTGCCTGGGCTGCCCAGAGAACCTGTGGAGTCTGTGTCCTTGGAAATACCCCAGATCCCTGGATGTGGTCTGGGATAACCAGCTCGAGGTGAGCAGCTCCAGAGGTCCCTTCCAACCTCAGCCGTGCTGGGATAAGATGGAATTATCGAAGAGGGAGAGCTGGGATTGGAAGGGAAGAGCTGGAAAAGGGAGAACACTGGCCTGAGTTTGTTTAAATGCAGCAAAACTGGGGCTGTGAATGGAATTTTAATCCCTCTGAGCAACCTGCCCTGGTGGAAGATGTCCCTGCCGTGGAACTGGATGGGCTTTAAGATCCTTCCAGCCCAAACCAGTGTGGGATTCTGCAATTCCAACAATTCAGCCAGTTCTGTTTAATCCCCCCTGGGGACCAGACCTGTTGTGTGCTGCTGAATTGCCCACTTTTAGGGATCCTCAATCAATCCATCCCTTAATTAGTGCAGTTCCTCTGTCTGCCTTTAATCAGCAAGATTAAAACCACATTAAAAAAACCCCACGTGGTTTTCACTCTTAACAATATTCCTCTTCTCCAGGAAAAAGCCATTGGGTTCCAATTGAATTATCCTAAAAAAAAAACCAAATCCCACTGGAAGCCTGTTTCTGGTTTTTTTTAAGGCCTTTACTGGGGCAGGGAAGGGGGACCTTGTGTTGTTTTAAAACAAGATTCAAACCCTTCCCGTGTTTCTGCTGGAAACCAGGGAATCCTCTCAGGCAAAGGATGCCACTTGAGCTGTTAATTTTTGTTTGCAAGTGCAAGCAGAGAACTTGCTGCCCGATTCAGGACAAGGGGGGCTTTTCCTTCTTTCTTTTAGGGGCCGGGGAATCCTTTGGGAATTCGGTTGGAAGGTGGGAATTCCTGCTCTCCCCCCCCATGGAGGGGGGAGAATGCCATGTTTTGTTTGCTCAGGGGAAGAGGCTGGCTGTGTGCTCAGAATTCCAGAGGTGGCTGTCAGAACCAGAGGTTTCCTTTTTTTTTTTTTATTTTTTTATTTATTGGTTCAATCCTTCCCTGCCAAAGGTGGGAAAGGAGCCCATTTGCCCATCCAAGGGTGATGATCCCTCGTGCCAGGCTTTTAGCAGACCCTTCATCCCAAATTTGCCCACTCTCCTTTAGCTGGAGGAGTTTGCACAAACCAAAGCAGTGTTCTAGCCAGCTGTTTTTCAGGAGTCAGCTTCCAACCAGTCAGGTGGAAAATGGAGGATCAAAACCTCTCATTTCAGCTGGTTTTGAACCTATTTCAAGACACATCCACTCTCCATTTCCTCCCCACTCACATGCTTTAAGTGCACACCCCAAAAGGGGGGGACACAGCAAGCTTTCTTTTTTTTATTATTATTATTATTACTATTATCATTATTTTTTTAATTTTTTTGGTTTTTTTTGGAGAATGAACAAAAAGTTTCACTTACTTAAGAGTAAAACTTGCTGTCTTGTCAAACTATGGAAAGAAGGCTTTTTTGATATCTGAATATTTTCTTCAGATGGTCTTGGTGGTATTGGCATGGGATTAGGACCTGGAGGTCAACCTATTGATGCAAATCATTTAAACAAAGGCATGGGAATGGGCAACATGGGACCTGGAGGTAAGAAGATTACTCCTATGCTTTTGTTTCATGAGAGCTTTAAGCTGTGTAGAAGGTAGCTAGCTTTGTTTTGCCTCCCCTCCACAAAAAAAAATAAATTAAAATAAATTAATAATAATAATAATAATAATAATAAAAAAAGCTGGAATTACCTTAGGAATGTTAAAGCCAACTGAGTTTTTATCGAGCTTTGAGCATGGAAACTTGAATTTAAGCGACTGCTCCGTATTTTTTTTATTATTTTTTTATTTTTTTAATAATTTTTTTTTTAAGCCACTGGGGTCAACACACACAGAGAGCTCTCATTCCCTGACTCTTGAGCACGAGCAGCAGACACTGCAAATATTCCACGAGGCTTTTGAGAACCACCACCTGTCACCTCCTTCCAAACACTCAGCCAGCGTGGGCTTTTTTTGCAAACCTTCCCGTAGGATCTGGTGAAATCACAGCGCAAAGTTTCGAAAGAGCCACCTTAAAACCAAAAAAAAAACAACTAAAAAAACCAGTAGCACACATTCAGCTTTTCAATTTCTAAATTCCAATGGGGGGTTTGGGTTTTTTTTTTCCCCCTTTGCTGCTTGATTTTTTTATTATTGATTTTTTGTTTGTTTGTTTGTTTTCCCTGCTAAGAAGCGTTGGAATCTCCTCAGAGTTTATCCCAGTCCCAAAAAAAATGTTGGATGTGTCGTGTTGGTGTTTTTTTGGGTTTTTTTTCTTGCTTTTTCAGTCTGATGGCTGGAATTTGTAGAGTGACATCTGCTATATAAAAGCTTTCTCTTTTATTTTGAGGCATGGGAATGGAAGGCATGGGCTTTGGAATGAATAAAATGGGAGGTAAGCTGTGGTTTGTTTGGGGTTTTTTTAACGTGTTTTTGTAGCTTTTTGTATGTGTGTGCCTGGCAGGGATTTGGGTGCTGGGAAATCATCACCAATTTAGGAATAATTTGATTTTTTTCTGATATTAAAACTGCTGTAGGTGTGTGGGAATGGTTGAGAACTCCCCTAAAACACGACCGGGAGTCTCCTGAGTTTCGGGCATCTGGGGAATGACATCCCTGGGGGTTGGATGATCCTTAAGGTCCCTCCCAACTCCACCCAACCTGCTCCGTAATTCCATGATTTTATAGTGGAGTTGGGGAATTCAGGGGATCTCCAAGATGGAGTTGGGAAGTTCAGGGGGTCTCAAAGATGGAGTTGGGAAAGTTCAGGGGGTCTCCAAGATGGAGTTGGGGAATTCAGGGATCTCAAAGATGGAGTTGGGGAATTCAGGGATCTCAAAGATGGAGTTGGGGAATTCAGGGATCTCAAAGATGGAGTTGGGGAA
>JAYRBT010000083.1:881694-901696 GCA_036023395.1 Myiotriccus ornatus
CTGACCAGGAATCGAACCTGGGTCTCGGCGGTGACAGCGCCGCGCCTTAACCACTAGACCACCAGGGGCTCCCAGTGCCCCCAGTAAGGCTCCGGGATCCCTCCCAGTGGCCGATGCCGCAGTCCCGCCTGCCCTCTTGTGGCACAAAGCTCTGTCTCTGCAACGGGAAGGCGGGAAGAGCTTCCTAAAACCGGGAATAGCAGCCTGGAAGGAGGGTTGGGTCCTCCCACCCCAAATCCGTGCCCAGTCGAGGAAGAAACACAGACCCACTTAACCCAAAATAATTTTATTGTTGCTGTTGCTTCTGATACAAAAAAAAAAAAGGAATTCCACAAAGAGCCACCTCTCTGTGCGGGACAAGGGGCACAAGGTTTTGGGTTTCAACACTTTTCCCCCCCCCCCCAAAAAAAAAAAAAAAAAAAAAACCCCAAAAACAACCAACCAGCAAGAAATGTCAGTACAAAATTAATAAAAATAAAAAAAGAAAACCAAAAAAAACCTAAACCAAAACACTGCACCAGAGAGGAAGGAAGGAAACCTTGAGCTTTTTTCATTTGAGTTTTGCTTTTTTTTTAGGCTCAACACACACACACACACACAAACCCAGCTCTGCTAATTTGTAATTATTAATATTTTTTGGGGTTTTGGTTTTTGTCTTTGGTAAAAAAAAAAAGCACCTGTTGGAAAAAAAATAATTAAACGAACCAAACCAAAATAATAATAAAAAAATAATAAAAAAACCCCAAACCAAAACAGAAAAGCAATCCCAAACATCAGGCCACCCATCCTGTCACAAAGCTCTGGGACTCTTGTAAAATCCACAGTCTGGAGCTGCAAAAAGAGTTTTCAAGTTTGACTTCAGCCCCAATACAGTAAACACACACTTCCCCCACCCCTCGGGGACCGGGAAAAATCCACACCCCCCCTTCTCCCCCCCAAAACAACAACAAAGCTACAGGAATCTGCACTCCTCCCGAGGCCCAGCGAGCAGGACTTTGGTGGCTCTCCATAAATATGGGGGGTGGTGGGGACAGTGCACTAACGCCGGCCATCCCGGCCCAGCTTCCCGCAGCTGGGAGCACCTCAGGGCTGGGATAAGGTAGTTCCGTGTGAATTAGCACCTTTGTCCGTGGGGGACTTGCCAGGAGATGCAGGCAGGGTTAGGGAACGGGAAGAGCTTCAAGGCAGGGTTAGGGAACGGGAAGAGCTTCAAGGCAGCGCCAGGGGAGCAGCCGTGGGGAAAGGGATGGGATCTGCAGGGGGTTGTGGGGTGGGATTCCCGTTTTCCACACTCTCTGGAGTGCATTTCACCTGCAGTGACCAGAGACTGTCCGTCTCTGGTGTCACCTCGGTCTGCCCACGATGGAGGGGACAAGCAGAGGGGAGGGACCGAGCCCCCTTCCCAGAAGGGCTCCCGCATGGACAGAGCGGCTCCAAGCCCAGGGCTCTTTTGGAAGTGGCTGTCCCTGCCTCCCACCCCATTCCCCACCTTGCTTTTCCCAGGATTTTCAAGCTGGTGGCCAGGAAACGTGCACCCCCCCCTGAGCCCCACACCCCTCTGGAAGCATCCAGGGGCTCCCCACGGGGCTCACGGGGGGTTTTTCCCACCAGCTGACTTTGTCCAGCCACATCCAACGAGGCACTTCAGTTTATCTGCCCTTCCCACCCCAGAGCTCCTCCTTAGAAAGGACACCTTCAACCCCTGGACTTGCTGGAGCTCTGGGAAAGCTCTTCCAGCTCCAGACTTGTTCAGACTATCGTGGTGGGAAGACCTGAGGGGTCCTGCGGCCCCATGGCCTGGCTGCTTTGAGATGTGTGGGGTGGGCAACCCTGAACTGGCCTTTTGCTCAGAGGTGACCTTTGCTGCTTGGCAGAGGAGCCCCAAAAGCACCAGAGGAGGCCCAAAAGCACCAGAGGAGCCTCAAAAGAACCAGAGGAGCCTCAAAAGCATCAGAGGAGCCCCAAAGTACCAGAGAAGCCTGAAAGCACCAGAGGAGCTCCAAAAGGGACTAGAGGAGCCCTAAAGGGACCACAGGAGCCCCAAAGGACCAGGGGAGCCCCAAAAGCACCAGAGGAGCCCCAAAAGGGTCAGAGAACACGGAGAAGACATAGAGAGACAGAGCACGGCCAGGGTAGGGACGGGATGGTTTCGGCAGCACCATCATGACAACGCAGAAGCGGAGGAGGAACAGGAGCTGTCGGGAAATGCACTGACACCACACCCTGCCAGAGCTCCTTCCCAAGCTGCCCCCAGTGCCCCCCCCTCACATTCCCAGGGCTGGGGGGTGGGATACGACCACGGAGGCGCCCCATGGCACCACCCTGCCAGCCTGGACAGCGTCTTGGTTTACAGGAGCCAGGAGAGAGCCGAGCAGGGGGAGGGAGTCCCCGCTGCCGAGGCTGGACCCTTCGGCGAGGTCGGGACCCCCCGGCAAAGCTCCCGGGAGCCCCCGGTGCGGCGTGGCCCGGGTTTGGCTCACGGAGCAGAGCGTCCCTGGTGGGCCCAGGCAGGGGCTTGATCCCAGAGGGCCGTTCCCCGTGGGTTGTCCCGTGCAGGCGGTGGCAGGAGGGGGCGGCGGCGCGAGAGGAGCCCGTTGTTGGAGGAGAAGAAGGACTGTACTGTCGGGCGGGTGGGTGGATCTCGTGGTGGTGGTGGGGGGAGTGGTGGTGGTGGTGGTGTTTTTTGTTGCTGTTTTTTTTTTTTTTTAGTAGAGCTGGAGCTGGAGCTTCATCCTCAGTGCCTGGCCCAGCTCCCCCGCCAAGTAGTTGAGGTGGTTCTTGGCCTCGAGTTTCTGCAGTTCCCGCCTGCGGTACAGGGGCACGCTCACGATCTCCAGCAGGTACGTGCCGGGCAGGATTTTCTTGCGGCCCAGGTGGAGGAAACTGAGCCCTTCCTTCTGGTGGATGCGGAAATAGCCCCCCTCGTTGCCCTGGGAGATGAGGTACCGCACGCGGTTCTCCAGGGGCTCCACGGCCGGCAGGAGCTCCAGGATGTGCTCCTTGTGCGCCAGGTCCGAGAGGTTCAGGGTCATGGACAGCGGGGCCTCCACGTCCATGCTGGCCAAGTTCACAGCCTGGTCCTGCGAAGGAACGGGCTGTGTCACTCACAGACACCCCCAACACCTCGGGGCCAGGTGGAGGAGGGTGTGATTTTTCGGGGAATTCTGCCCCAAAGCAGCTCTGAGAAGTAACAGCAACTTCCACGGTCCTTAATTTCCTACAAGGGTTTCTTGGTGCCCTGTCTGTGTCTCTGACACTGAACCAGCCAGCACACAGCCCTCAGATTCAGAGGAAGGACCGGGAACTTCAGGGCCATTTTCCTTCCAAGGCCTAAAATGACCTCCTAGTCCTGTAAAATTCTTGGGGGAGCCTTGGACAGAGGCCAGAACTTCCTGCTGAGGAATAACCTGTGTTTACAGTGACAGGCCCAGTCTGGAGTCAGACAGTGAGTGCTGAGAGCCCTCTATGACCCTGTGGGAACTGCTCCCCCATCACCTCCCCTCGCTCAGAAACACTGAGTTTGGGTTTGGGTTGGAAGAGACCTCAAATCTCATCTCATTCCACCCCCCTGCCATGGGCAGGGACACCTTCCACTATCCCAGGATGCTCCAACCCCCGTCCAACCCGGCCTTGGACACTTCCAGGGATGGAAAACACGTGCTTTATCTCTTTTCTTCACATATCCCCAGATATCTGTGTGTCACCTCAGGACGTCCCAACTTCCAAAGTCCCTCAATTCCCGCAGGACTTGTGGACTCGGGGACGTCCCCAAACACCCAGGGCAGGTGTGGGGTGAGCTGCTCTGGCTGGACTGAGGCAGGAGTGGTCCCACTGCACAGGACCCGCCACCCCCAAGTGACCCAGCTCTCGCCTTGCCCCCCATCCCAGCCAGGATGCCTTGGATGTCCCACCTGGTGCTTCTCGGTGCCGTTGAGGCTGCGGCGCTGCCGGCCCCTCTTGGGGTAGCCGTTGATCTTGCACTCGTAGCAGGTCTCAGGGGACAGCAGGTTGTCCTCATCCTCCTCCTGGGGGGCTGGCAGGTAGGGACCTTTCCCAAAACCCAAGCCAGAAATACAGTGTCTGGTGGCAGAAGAGCAGAGAGAGCCAGCTCAGAGCCGTGACTGAGTGTCACCACGGCCCCCAGAGTCATCCCAGAGACACGTGTGTGGGTGTGGGACATGGCATGGACAGAGAGATCAGAACATGCCTAAACAAGAGGGTTTAACTCATCCATCTCCATCCTGGACTGGGTGGATTTACAAAGCACCTCCTACAGCACTGACTGTCGGATCCGGGAATGGAGGAGGAGATGCACGTTGGAGATGATTTAACTTCCCTAAACTTTTAATTTGGGGTAACAGGTGGCTGGAGTTCTCTTCACAGGCTCTTTGGTTTGATCTTTAAACCCCCCCACCCCCAAGCTTTGAGTTTCTCTGGGCTGGCTCTGATAAACAAAGCGTGAGGGAGCTGAGGATTGGACAGCTGGGATCTCCAATTTATTGTCCTCCAAAGACATCTCGGAGCAACCAGAAGACACAGAGGAGAGGAACAAAGACATTACAGCCTGAGAGCTGGAGGCTCTCTGTCTGAGGAGGAGTGATAAGAGAACCAAAGCACGCGGATCAAACTAGCCAATTAAGGATAGAACACTAATTAATGAGGAGAGCTGTGTAACTTGGAACCAATCAATGTTGCTTTCTCCGTTTGCTAAAACGTATAAACGGGTGAAAAGCCTGGGAAGGGACACGTGGCTGGGATGATTCCCGCCGGAACAAAGCAATGCCTGGCTCGCCAACACTTCAAAAGGCGGGTGGAGGGTTTAATTGCTTTTAAACTATCCTTGGACGGGCGAGGAGAAGCCGAGGACTCCCGGGGTGGGGGGAATCCTTCAATGGGACAACATCCCCCCAGGACTGGCTGCTCCCTTACCCTTGTCCCGCTCGGAAGTAGCCCCCGGGACAGCCGCACAGATACCCCCCGTCCGTGTTGGAGCAGCCGTAGCTGCAGGGGCTGCCTCCAGCCGAGCACTCGTCCACGTCCTGGCAGCCCCCGAAGGCCTGGTCGAAGTCGAATCCCGAGGGACACACGCACTTGAAGCTGCCCAGGGTGTTGTAGCAGGAGGCAGAGCCGCAGGCCGTGGGGCTGGAACACTCGTTCTCGTCTGCGGGGGCAGCACAGCTCAGGGATGGGCACGAGGTGGGAATCCAGCCCTGAATTCCCAGCTGGAGCCCAAGGCAGAGCCCGAAGGACTTCCAGGAGGGGCTGCTGGTGGCAACTCGGGGCTCTGCAGAGCAGCTTCCTGACATTCCCTGTTCCTGGGAGAAGCCGGGGTGGGGCAGGGGGTCCATCCCGGTCTGTCTCTGGGGCGGGGCGGGAACATCAGTGGGACAGTGGGGATGAACCCAAACCCAGCGTCAGGAGGGGCTGAGGGGGTGGAGAGGGACTCAGGGGGTCAGCTGCCCTCCATCCTGCATCCCACAGCTATGGGATACACCCACAGGTACAGGGTATGTCCCACAGGTGTGGGATGCACCCCACAGGCACAGGACACACCCCACAGATATGGGATACACCCCAGAGGTACAGGATGCACTCCACAGGTATGGGATGCACCCCACAGCTATGGGATACACCCACAGGTACAGGGTATGTCCCACAGGTAAGGGACACACCCCACAGGTACAGGACGCATCCCACAGGTACAGGACACCCCCCACAGGCACAGGACAGCCGCCCCACTCACCCACACACTGGTTCCACTGGTAGTGCTGCACGTAGCCCTGGGGGCAGCCACAGCGGTACCCCCCCAGCACGTTCTGGCAGCCGTGCTGGCACCGGTGGTTCCCGTCACACTCGTCCACATCTGCAGCGAAGCAACACAGGGGCAGCTGGGACAACTCCCCCTCCTTGGCTGGTGGGACTAGCCTGGCACCCTTGAGGGTGCTGGGGTGGGGATGGTTCTTGTGCCCAGTTATGTGTCTGCAGCTGCAGGTGAGGGGAACCCCCAGCCCCAAGGCCCAGAGACACCCCTGGGTGGTTTTTGAGTTAAGGTCTGGCCTGGACTGTTCTGATCTGCTTGGCACTCCCATGGCCAGCATGAGATGTCTCCTGGTGGGACACAGGAGCATTCCTGTCCCAGCCTTGGCTGCGGCTGCACCGCTGAGACCTTAATTTCTGTCTCCAAGGGCCAGTGTTGGCCCAGCCAGGTCAGGCACCGACCTCTCCTTTGCACCAGGGGCTTCCCACGGGGGCTGCTGGTGCCCCACAGACCCTTCTGATAGAATCCTGGAATACCCTGAGCTGGAAGGGACCCACAGGGATCATCCAGTCCAACTCTTAGCCCTGCACAGACACCCCAACAATCCCACCACGTCCCTTGGAGCGTTGTCCAAACCCTCCCTGAGCTCACTGGACTGAGCTCCTCAGGGCCTGTGATGCACCAGGAACTCTTCCCCAGGGCACACAACTCTGCCAAAGCCCTGGAGACCCAGACCCACCTTCACAGTTGACCCCAGAGCTGTCCAGGGAGAATCCTTTCTGGCACTCGCAGTTGTAGCTGCCCGGGGTGTTCAGACACTGCCCTTTGGCTCCACACAGCGAGGGCTGAGCCGTGCACTCGTTGTTGTCTGCAAAACACCCACGGTTTGGGGGCTGGAAAGTCTCTCTCCTGGGCTCTTAAAACTGACCCCTGGGGGGATGTTGTGCCCATGGGAATGTCCTGGGGCTGCCCAGGGGAGCAGGGAGTGGCTCTACTCACCGATGCAGGACGAGTGGTGCTGAGTGAAGCCAGGGGGGCACTTGCAGTTGAACCCCCCAATGATGTTCACGCAGAGGAACTGGCAGTTGTGCTGCTTGGTGGAACACTCATCCAAGTCTAAAGCAACAAGGAAAAGCGTCTCATTTTATCGCCCTGAAGTGTCTTATCCGTGTGCTCTCGGCCTGTGACACCCGTGGATACACCTGGGCACACCAGCCCCAGCCCCAGGAACAACACCCAACGCTCTTCTGTGAGAAGAACCAGCCTCTCCCCACCTCAGTGGGGACATCTGGAAGGTGCAGAGGCTTCTCCCTGCCTGCCCTGCGATCCACACATCCCAGAGCCTCCCAGATCCTTAGCCCAGCCTCCTCCCAGCCTGCCACACGGATACTGGGAGAGTTGGGCACAGCCTTGTCCAGTGGCTGAACAGAAGGACCTGAACTGTTCTGCCACATCCCCCCCCCCGGGTGCCACAGGTGAGGCAGGGGTTCTGCTCCTTCTCCTGGCTGGATACCTTTGCAGATCTTGCCATCCTCCTGCAGGATGTACCCTCGGGGGCAGGAGCACTGGTAGCTGCCTTCGGTGTTCTTGCAGATGAAGTTGCAGGGCTTGGGGGACTGGTTACACTCGTCCAGATCTGCCCTCGGGAGACAAGACACATCAGCATCCACAAAGACCACCCCTTGGAGCACTCAGGTTGCCCAGGAGCTCCTGAACACAGGGTGATCCCGGGTTTTGTGGTCAGATATCCCTGTGGATTCTGGCACTCCCAGGTAAATGGCCTGTTTTCACCCTCCAGAAAGACACAGACATTGGGGGGCACCTCAGTTTGAGGCAGCACAACAAATGTAGGAGACCTGCTGTGATTCCAGGGGTGCCTTTTATATCAACACCTGCATTCCCAACTTGGAGCTCAGCCTTTGGCAGCACCAAAGGCAGGTTTGGCTGCTCCCAGATTTCACCTCCAGATCCCCATCCCTGTGGCTCCCAGGGTCAGACAAGACCAGGAACCTCATTTTTAAGGAGTTAAACAACATGCAGAGATGACTTCAAGGTGCCAGAGGGCCACGAAACAGGGGCGAGGTGTCCAGAGCCCCGCTACGGATACTCAGGGCTGCACAGCCAGAGGGGAGGGCAGCTCCCAGGTGGGGGCTACAAGACCCTCTCTCTGCCTGCCAAAAAGAAGGGATGGCAGCCAAGGGCTGTCCAGAGACAGGGAATTCCCCTCCCAACTCACCCACGCAGGCCGTGCCCGTGATGTCGGCGGTGTAGCCCAGCCTGCAGTGGCAGCGGAAGGAGCCGATGCTGTTGATGCACTGCCCGTTCTTGCACAGGTTGGGCAGGACCTTGCACTCATCAATGTCTGGGGAAGGGGGGGAAGGAGCTGTCAGCACCAAGGCTGCCTCTGTCCCCGCTGCCAGCCCCGTGCCAGGGCAGCTCTGAGCCCCCCCACTGCCTGGAGAACCTCGCAGAGGCTTCGTGGCTGCTCCCGGCCCCGTCCCGCCTGCACCCACATCCACCCCAGCTCACCTCTGCCATCAGTGGAGTACCCTGGGCCGTGGGGACACATCTTCTTGTACTGGGCAGTGCCAGGCAGGGGGCAGAGCTCGCACTGGGGGCCCCAGCTGCGCCCGCTGTTGCAGCAGCACTCGGATTTGGTGACCAGGTTGCGGTTGGTGGAGGACATCTGGCACATGGTTTGCAGCACCTCGGTGAAGCAGAACCCTTGGCGGGTGTCTGGGTGGAGGAAAAGGGGGATGTGAGGTCAGGGGTGATGGAGCAGCCTGTGCCAGCGCCGGCATGAGGGTGGGGTGGTTCGGATAAAGGTGATACCCCAAAACCCTTCTGCTCAGAATCAACGAGTCACAGAATGGGTTGGGTTGGAAGGAGCTGGAAGGTCATAGAGTTCCAGTCCTGGTTTGGGTTGGAAGGAGCTGGAAGGTCATAGAGTTCCAGCCCTGGTTTGGGCAGGGACACCTTCCACTGTCCCAGGCTGCTCCAACCTGGCCTTGGACACTTCCAGGGCTGGGGCAGCCACAGCTTCTCTGCCCAACCTGTGCCAGGACCTCCCCACCCTCCCAGGGAAGAATTCCTTCCCAATATCCCACCTAACCCTGCCCAGGGAGGAATTCCTTCCCAATATCCCACCTAACCCTGCCCAGGGAGGAATTCCTTCCCAATATCCCATCCAACCCTGCCCTCTGTCAGCACGAATCCCCTCCCCCTTGCCGTGTCCCTCTGTACCCTTGTCACGAGTCCTTCTACAGGTCTCTTAGACCCCCCTGAGCCCCTGGGAAGGGCCACCTGCTGCTCCAGGCCTGGCAGGATTTGGGCATTACCGATGCACTCGGTGCCAGAGGGACTGACTTCGAAGCCCTCGTTGCAGTCGCAGCGATAACTCCCCGCGGTGTTGACGCAGCGGCCGTTGGGGCAGATCCCGGGCTTGGTCCGACACTCGTTCTCATCTGGGAGGGGGGGAAGGAAGGAGGGAGGGAGAGAGAGAGAGAGAGAGAGAGAAAGAAAGAAAGAGAAAACCACAAAGAATTGGCAAAGAACCAATTCCAGCTTTCCACGAGTCCCTGTGCTGCCACCACTCAGTTTGAAGTGTCCTCCCAGAGCCCTCGAGGACCATTTCCACATCAGCTGGGAAATACACCCACCTGCCCTGGACCTCCCCCAAAGCAAGGGTGGCTGAAATTCGGCTTCCCTGGCCTGCACATGCTCCACCTGCACTGGCCAAGCTGTGGAGCTGGGCTGGCTCCGTGTTCCCGCTGTGCCCGAGGCTGAGCAGGGCTGGCTTGCCCAGTGCTGCCCCTTCCCAAAGCAGATCACTGCAAAGCAGCTCGGGACAGACACGGAGAGACCCAAAGGAAAGGCTCCCATCCCGTGCTGGACTCTGATCCACGTGGGCCGGGGGTGAACAGAGGTTTGTGTGCGAAGGCACGACCGGCACACACGAGAGGTTCTGACCCACGGGAAACCCCAGGGAGGAGCTGTTTGGCAGAAGGATGGAACACAAACTTCCCCGGGCAGTGCCTGGCAGGGAACTATCTCCATGCCCCTGGGAGTCCCTGGCAGCCTGCTGTGGTACCTGTGCAGCCCTCTCCATCGGGCCTGCGCTGCATCCCCGGGGGGCAGATGCACATGAAGGTGCCGATGAGGTTCTTGCACAGCATCCCCCGGGACTCGCAGTCGTGCAGCCCCTCTGCACACTCATCCAGATCTGAAAGAGAGAGAGACCCCATCAGAGCTGCCCCTGCCAGCCCTGGGGGGCACCAGAGTGCCCCCTGCTCCAGCAACCCCTGTGGCCTTAGCCCAAGCTGGCTGGGGCACAGTTTAAAAAAAAATCACAGAATCATAACATGGTTTGGGTTGGAAGGGACTTGGAGGCTCATCCAGTGCCACCCCCTGCCATGGGCAGGGACACCTTCCACTAGCCCAGGGTGCTCCAACCTGGCCTTGGACACTTCCAGGGTGGGGCAGGCACAGCTCCTCTGGCCAACCTGTGCCAGGGCCTGCCCAACCTGTGAGCAAAGGATTCCTTGGTGACAGCAAGAGCAGGGTGGGTGACGGTGGGCATGTGGCCGAGTGCAGGAGCTGGGGAGGGTTTGGGAGATTCCTGCTGGATGCAGGAGGGGCTGTTACCTCTGCACATCCTCCTGTCCTCTCTCAGGGCGTATCCAGAGGGGCAGGTGCACTCGTAGGAGCCGAAGGTGTTGATGCAGCGGAAGGCGCAGAGCAGGGGGTTCAGGGAGCACTCGTTGATGTCTGCGAGGAGGACAGAGGAGAGAACTCGCCTTGGTGCTGTTGGGGACAGGGCTGGGCCTCTCCAGGGCAGACCCACCCTCCCCTGGGCGTCCAGCTCACGAGAACTTTGTTCCACCAAGGCTTCCTGCCGTGGAAGGGCACCCGGAGGGGTCCCCCCCACAGCCCGGGTGGCACCGGGAATGAAGGGACAGCCCCACAGCAGCGTTACCTTCACATGTCATCATGGGCCCCGGCTCGAAGCCCTCGTCACAGGCGCACTCGAAGCCTCCCACCACGTTGGTGCAGGTGCCGTTCCCGCAGGGATTGCCGATGGAGCACTCGTCGGTGTCTGGGGACACGGGACACGCCGGGGGGCTCAGTGGGGTGGGAAGGGGTCGGGGCTGGTCTGGCCCTGCAGCCTGGGCACTCAAACCACCCCCCAGCAAAGGCAGGAGCGGGTACGACAGCGGGGCAGGGGAGGAGAGAGTGCCCTCCGTCCTCCTCTGGCACGGGGGGCATGGAAGGAGGGAACAGAGCTCCCACCCACCCCTCCACCCCACCCATCACCCAGACACCCACCCACCACACAGAGCCTCTCCCAGGCAGCCCCTGGCCCCCCCCAGCCCCAGGCAGACCCTCACCCACGCAGTTGACCCCCGTGTAGTCCAGGTTGTATCCGAAGGGGCACTCGCAGCGGAAGGAGCCGTCGGTGTTGATGCAGGCCCCATTGATGCAGACCCCCAGGTTCTCCGAGCACTCATTGACATCTGCGAGGGGAACCAGGGGGATGAAACCTCACCCAGCCACCAACACCCCTTTCAGGACTGACAGAACACACGCCAGGTGGTCCCTGGAGTTTCAGACTCTCCCTCTCCAGAGCTGGGGGCCAAACCTCTGCTGAGCAGCTGAGCTTGGGAGAGCCCCCAGTCCTATTTCTTCCACCCCTTCCCTGCCACTGGGATCCAACCCTGCTCTCCAGCAGCCCAAGTCTGGTTGGTTATAGGCAGCAACCCCCCCCCCCAAGCCCAAATTTCTTGTCATCCCCAAACCCAGCCTCACCTTCTCGGGTGTCCCCTGGGCCTGGGATGGCTCCGTGGCCGTACGGACACAACTCCTGGAAGGCAACTGGAAGGAAGCAGGAAAGTAAGATCTAATCACAAGGGATCCCACTCTTGCTTCCAGAGCACAATGGGAGCTTGAGAACCCACAAAACCCCATCTGGCTGGAAAAAACCTGGGCCTGCCTCGGGTCTGGAATCATGGAGTCATGGAATCATGAAGGTTGGAAAGCCCTCTAATGTCACTGAGTCCAGCCGTTAACCCAACACCACCATGTTCACCACTAAACCACATCTCCAGGTGCCACATCCACGTGTTTTCTGAACACTCCCAGGGATGGGGATTCCAGTGCTTGGCCACCCTTTCAGTGAAGAAACTTTTCCTAATATTCAACCCTGGCACAACCTGAGGTTGTATCTTCTTGTCCTGTCACTTGTCATCCAGGAGAACATCCCAAGCCCCACTTGGCCACCACCTCCTTTCAGGGAGTTGTAGAGAGAGTTGTGGAGGCCCTGAGGTAACCCCAAGGTTGTGGGTTTGGTCCTTGTGTGGGCCATTCACTGCAGAGTTGGGCTTGATGACCCCTGTGGATCCCGTCCAGCTCAGAGCGTTCTGCGAAATCTGTGAGATGCTTTTCCCTTATCCAAAGCCCCGGAGAGCACCAAGGGCAGATCCAAAGCAGAAATAACCCGCCTGGCTGCTGGAGCCCCAGGGAATTCTGCAGCCCAGGCTGGGCTCCCACTTCCCCAGGCAGTTCTCCCCGGCCGGACAGACCCACTTTGCCGGACCCCTCACCCTTTTCCAGCCTTCCCCCCACACGGAGCCCGGTCCCAGCATTCCTACCATTGCCCTCCTGAGGGCACAGCTCGCAGGGATCTCCCCAGCCCTCCCCGGGCATCTTGCTGCAGCAGCACCGAGCCTTGGTGGTGTTGAAGGCCTTGGGGACAGAGCACTTCCCGTTGTCGAAGCGGGTGAAGCAGAAGCTCTGGCGAGTGTCTGCAGGGGGGGATTGGGGACAGTTCCAAGGTCATGCAGAGGCCCAGGAGGTTCTGCTCCCTCCCCACCGGCAGCAGCTGCGCTCACCGAAGCAGCGGCGGCCGTTGTCAGACAGCACGAAGCCCGGGGGACACACGCACTGGAAGCTGCCGGGGGTGTTGGTGCACGTCCCGAAGAGGCAGATGTTGGGCTCCTCTTCGCACTCGTTGATATCTGGGAGGAGCAGGGACACACAGAGCGGCCAAAGGTCACTCCTTTCCTCGTGAAAACAAGGTGAAGGTGATGTCTGGGAGCTCTGATGCCTCATCACCACGTCCCCAACCTTCAACCCTCCCTCAGAGAAAACGGCACAGTGAAAACGGGCACAGGGAACCTCCCCAGCCTTCTCTGCCACAGGAGCATGTCTTGCATGGCAAGAAGGTATCTGGGGGTGGTGATGCCCCATCCTGCTGATGCCCCAGCCCACCCAGGAAGAGCAGGGCTGCTGTGGGGACAGTCCAAGGTGGCCAGGCGCGCGCGGAGGGGGCAGAGAACCAACGTTACCGATGCAGTTGTCGTTCTGCACCTCGTAGCCCGGGGGGCAGATGCAGCGGAAGGAGCCCTCCAGGTTCTGGCAGGTGCCCGGGGAGCAGGTGCCAGGCAGGCTGACACACTCGTTGATGTCTGAGGAGGAAGAGAAACACCCAGGGATGGGGTCAGTGCCCACCTCAGCAGACCTGCTGTGCCCAAAAGGCACGAGGGAAGCAGGGAAGACATTTCCCAGGATGGGTCCCAGGGCACCCCTGGTACAACTCTGCAGGTTTTAGGGGCATGGACAGAGCATTTCTCCTCACTGCACATGGAAAGGTACAGCCTTGACTGTTCCCTGCCTTGCTGGCAGAGAGATGAAGGCAGACAGGGACTCACTGGGCACTCAGGTGACCAGGCTTTGGTTCCAGAGCACTTGGGACTTGTGGCAGAGGACTTGTGAGCGGTTCTGGAGAACCCGCTGCTCAGCTGGCTGTGATGGGCCCGGCCTGGGGGCCCACATCTCCCAGCAGCAGCTCAGCCCACCGCTGCCCAGACACTCACCCACACAGTTCTTCCCGTCAGGGGTCCGGTCGTACCCCTCCTGGCACAGGCACTGGAAGGAGCCGACGCTGTTGATGCACTGGCCGTTGCGACACACCTGCCCCACCAGGGATGAACACTCATCAATGTCTGTGGGAGGGAGAGGACAAGCAAAACAGGAAGAGATGCAGAGCATGAGAGTGTCACCTCCACCAGCCCTGCGCCTCTGGCACGTCCAGCCCCCCCTCCACCCGCCACTGCCACTCACCCCACCCCGTGTGCCCCCACGTGGGACACCCTGCGCTGGTGGCCAGCAATCCCTGGGCTCAGGATTCCAGGGGACTCACCCATGCAGTCGTTGTTGTGTGTGAGCTCAAAGCCAGGGAAGCAGAGGCAGTTGTAGGAGCCAACCGTGTTCTTGCAGGTCCCGTTTCCGCAGGGCTGTCGGTCGCACTCGTCGATGTCTGCGGGGAGAAGGTCACCGGGGGCCCAGTGAGGTGACGCTCCTGGGCGTGCAGGCAGCGCCCAGGGGGCTGCACAACACCAGGGGCAGCCTGAGAGGACACTGGAGCCCTTGGCCGTGCTTGGCACCGCTCAGCAGAGTGTCACAGAGAGCTGCCATCCTTCCTCATGCCTGATTCCCACATGGTGTGCGGCACCAAACTGACCCATGGACATGGACTCTGGCCCCACACTGACCCACACACACTCACTGTGGCCCCACACTGACCCATGCACATGGTCTGCTCCCCCGTGGCCTTGAAGCCGTTGTGGCAGATGCAGACGTAGCTGCCCTCGGTGTCCACGCAGTCCCCGTGGCTGCACACGTTGGGGATCTCCTGGCACTCGTTGCGGCCTGAAACGAAGCACGGCGGGCACCGGTGAGCCAAAAAGAGTGGGCCACGTGGGAAGGGCAGAGCCCTGCCTCCCATTTCTGAGAGGTGGCTCCACAGAGAACAGGAGCAGAGTGACAGAACGTGCCCAGTTGGAAGGGACCCACCAGGATTGTTGAGTTCAGCTCCTGGCCCTGCACATGAACCCACAAGATTTATGCACTCAAAAACCCCAAAATTACATGTAATTGGAAAATGTGGCCTGAGTTGCACTTCACAGTGACCTTTTCTCATCCCTCAGGAGCCCACAGTCCTTGGGAATTGCACTAGGAAATCCAGATATGCCACAATCACGGCACAGCCAGGTCAGAGTCCCTGGGAGGGACAACAGAGCAGCACTGGCATGTCCTTCATGTGTCAGGCAAAGCATCACCAGCTGGGTGAGGGAGGGGATCATCCTGCTCTGCTCTGCACTGGTGAGGCCTCACCTGGAATATTGTGGCAGTTTTGGGCACTGCAAGAAAGATCTGAAGTTCTTTGAGAGTGTCCAAAGGAGGCAACGAAGGTGGGGAAGGGCCTTGATTTGAAGCTGTGTAGGGACACTGAGGGCACTGGGTGTGTTCAGCTGGAGGAGACTGAGGGGAGACCTCCCTGCAGTCACAACTTCCCCATGAGGGGCAGAGGAGGGGCAGAACTGATCTCTGCTCTGTGGGGACCAGGGACATGACCCTGGGAATGGCCTGGAGTTGTGTCAGGGCAGGGTTGGGTTGGAAAAATCAGAAAAATGTTGGATATTAGAAAAAGAGGGTGGTTGGCTGGCTGCCAGAGCTCCAGGAGTGTTTGGATGATCCCCTCGGGCACACGGGGATGGTCCCGGGGCAGGGCCAGGAGCTGAACAAGATCCCTTCCACCCTGACACGCAGGGGCAGGGGCGTGGGCAGAGGGGTGTGGTGTGGAATAGGTGGCACGGGGGTGCCCTCTTACCCACGCAGGCTCCACTGGGTGACAGCTTGTATCCTGTGGAGCACTCGCACCTGTAGCTGCCCGGGATGTTGATGCAGTCGGCATTGCGCTGGCACAGGTTCTCCCCACTGCTGCACTCGTCGATGTCTGTGCCAGGACAGGGAGGGAATCACGCCTTGCACCGGGGATTGCCACCGAAAACGCCAGGGGAACACCGTGGGAGGGGGTATCCACCAGGATAAATCAAATTCTCCCACTGTTTTCAGCATTAGAATGGGGGCATCGCTTCAGTTTTAGGGTGCACGGGGGTGGCTCCACACAGAGACCCCCCCACTTCCCAAACTTGTCACTGTTTATCCATTGTCAGCAAGGAAATCAGTGTGAATTTGCTATAAATCCTCTTAATTGTTAGCAATGAAATCAGTGTTAATTTCCTATAAATCCTCTTCATTAACTGCCTATCAGTTACATAATTCCCCCCATTAATTAGCATTCTATCTCTGTACTGCTTATTGATTTCTGGCTTCTCGTGCCCACATTTGCAGCCTTTTTATTCTCTTTTTCCCAGACAGAGTCTCAGTGCAAATGGTGAATTATCTTTATTGCTTTCTTCTTTATTTCTGGCCCATAAATTCTGCATTCCTGGTGTCCAGTTCTCAGCAGTATTTCCCTTCCCCCCAGGCTTTGGTCACTGAAGTGCATCAAGGTTGGTTTAAGCAAAACTTCACGTTTCAGTGCTTTTCCCACCAGAGCAATTACACTGCTTATGATTAATGAAACCAATTAATTAGAAAAGTTATCAGGGTAGTTTCAGCATTTCCAACACTACTGGAAACTCCTGGCAGGGCTGGAGGGGCTCAGTGCAGCCAGCTGAGCTTTAACCCTTGGTTTGCTCCAAGCTGGGTCGATTTTCAACCATTTCCTATTGCTTTGTGATTAAAAAATAACAGGAATTTTAGTTTGAAACACCGGTGTTTGCAAACTTTTGCTAAAAAAAACATCCAAAACACAGGACAAAGGGGAAAATCAAGAACATGAATGTAAACCAGCATTTTTTTATCTGGCGGCTGAGGCGGAAAATGAAGATTTCAAGAAGGGTGGGATTTATAAAATCGTGGAATATCCTGAGTCAGGAAGGACCACAAGGATCACAAAGAGCAACTCCTGGCACTGCATGTGAGTCCCAGCATGTGAGAACAGGCAGATTCTGTCTGACAGCCCTCGCCCTGCTGCCCCGTGGGGTGGGGAGGTGGCGGAACCCCCACCCTTGGGTGCCCCCCACCCTCCCGTGTTACCTTCACAGATGAGCAGGATGTTGTTGTAGCTGAAGCCGATGGGACACTCACACCTGAAGCTCCCAATCTGGTTGATGCAGACGCCGTTGGTGCAGATGGCCGGGATCTCACTGCACTCGTCGATATCTGCACACACACACACACACACACCACACCCCCCTGAGCATCCCGGCGGGAAAACCGGGAAAACGCTGCCCCCGCTCAGCCCAGCAGGGAAGAGCCACCAGAAAAACACTGCAGCAACTCCTGGAGGCTCGAGAGTGGATCCTGCGGGTCATGCCGGGCCAGGGCTGAGCACCCAAGGGAGCCACACCAAGACTCGGGGTCGGAGGAGCGGCGGGAGGGCCGGCAGAGCCTGCCCAGCACATGGGGGGAAGGTTCCCACCAGCACATCCACCCTGTCTGCTCCAAGGGTGTCTCTGCAGTCACAGGGACACTTGGGCTGGATGGAAACGGGGAGTCCAGCGGGTCACTGGAATTCTGGGATGGCTCTGGGGTCCCTGAGTGGGGCTGTGCCCAGCACAACCCACCAGCAGCCCTGCACCGATAGCCTCCGGGCAGGGGAGGTTTGGGAAGGTGTGGGAAGGTGTGGGAAGGTGTGGGAAGGGAAGGCAAGGCATAATTTACTCACCAATGGGCTTCCCCGTGTGGATGTCGATGATAAATCCAGGGGCTTGGTTCCCACACAGGATCTGGTACTCGGCTGGAATGGGAACAGCCAGGTCAGGGCCGTGCCCAGTGGGCACAGAGGGTCCACTGTGGCTGGATTTGGGGTCTGCCAGGCAGGAGGGGCTCAGCATGGAGCCACAGGGTAACCCAGACAGGGTGTTCTCCCTCGTCCCCCTCCCCTTGGCAGTGGCTGTGCCCCAAAGTGCACGGGACTGTAGCCTTAAAATCCACATTAAATGACAATCTGAAGTATAAAGCATCACAAAAATATTGTATAAAGTTCTACCCTCTCTATAGTTCACACTTTGGAAAACATCCCTGTGCATCCAGCATGGAATAACCGAGGGCTTTTTTGCTTCAAAACCAGTTTTAGAGCGTTATTTTCTGGCTTTTAGGCATCAGAATCCCCGGAAAAGCGAGGGGACAGCCAGGGAATGAGGTGACTTACGGCTGGCCGGGGTGGGACAGGGCTCACAGGGCTTGTTCCAGGCCTTGCCAATGTTGTAGGAGCAGCAGCACATCTTCTTGGTCATGTTGAAGGACAGCTCGTTCTCACATGTGTCGTTGTAGTTGCGGTAGCAGACGCTCTTCCTCATGTCTGCAAAGGCAGCACAGGCAGCATTCCCGCCCTGGAATGGGCACTGCCAGCCCTGGGGATGGTCCTGCCAGCCCTGGGAATAGGTTCTGACAGCCCTGGGAATGGTAGCCCTGGGGATGGTCCTGCCAGCCCTGGGAATTGGCCCTGAGAGCCTTTGGAATGGCAGCCCTGGGAATGGGTTCTACCAACCCTGGGAATGGGTTCTACCAGCTCCAGGAATGGGTTCTACCAGCTCCAGGAATGGGTTCTACCAGCCCTGGGAATGGGTCCTCCCAGCCCTGGGAATGGGACCTGTCAGACTTTGGAATGGGAGCTGTGCCAGCCCTTGGAATGGGTTCTACCACCACTGGGAATGGGACCTGTCAGACTTTGGAATGGGAGCTGTGCCAGCCCTTGGAATGGGTCCTGCCAGCCCTGGGAATGGGACCTGTCAGCCCTGGGAATGGGAGCTGTGCCAGCCCTTGGAATGGGTTCTACCAGCTCTGGGAATGGGTTTTACCAGCTCTGGGAATGGGTTCTACCACCCTTAGGAATGGGTTCTACCAACTCTGGGAGTGGGTGCCGTGCCAGCCTTGGGAATGGGTTCTACCACCCCTGGGGATGGGTCCTGCCAGCTCTGGGAATGGGTGCTGTGCCAGCCCTGGGAACGGGCCCTGCCAGCCCTGGCAGCGGGTTCTCCCGGCCCTGGCAGCGGGTTCCAGCCCTGGCAGCGGGTTCTCCCAGCCCTGGCAGTGGGTTCTCCCAGCCCTGGCAGTGGGTGCCAGGCGGTGAACCCCAGCAGCTGAGCTGCACCCCCTCAGCCCCACGTGCAGCCCAGGTGCAGGCAGGGCAGTGCCACCCCTCCCCTGCCGTACCCATGCAGTTGTTGCCTCCGTTGACCTGCATGTACTCGGGGGGGCACACGCAGGTGTAGTTGCCCAGGGTGTTGTAGCAGGTGCCAGGGCCGCAGATCCCGATGTGGGCAGAGCACTCGTCGATATCTGCCAGAAACAGGGGCCAGAGGGGGGTCAGACCACCGGGCACAGGGACCACAGGGCTGGAAAACCCACGTTACCCGACTTTTTGTACAGGTTGTTAGGCAGGACCTTTGGACAAGAGCTCTAAAAATGCTGGTTATCGTCGTCCTCCGCGAAGGATCCCGACAGAAAAGGGATTTTAACAAGAGGAAAAGCTTTTTCAGCTGCAAAAACGCGCTGAGAAAAAAGACCTAATGCTTGATGTAAGTACTCAGAGCTACTCAGGAGCCTTGAGAACATTCCAGAAGGAGTGAGAGTGGGTCAGAGGAGACGAGGAAGGAGAAGAGAAGAGGGAGAGATGGATTTTTTTGGGACCTCCGACTCCAATTTTCGTGTCAGGGGCGTGGTGAGGGCGGGGCTGTGGGAGGGACGGGTTTGGAAGTGGGTGGAACAGATGAGGTGATGTCCAGCTATTGTAATTAGACACTGGATATTGTAATTAGAAATGGAATATTTGTAATTAGAAACGGAGTATTTGTAATTAGAAACGGAGTATTTGTAATTAGAAACTGAATATTTGTTATTAGAAATGGAATATTTGTAATTTGAAACTGAATATTGTAATTAAAAATGAATAGTGTAATTATCCATTGAATATTGCAATTAGAAACTGAATATTGAAATCTATCTTGAATATTGTAATTAGAAAGTAATACTGTCATTAGAAATTGCATATTGTAATTAATATTTGTAATTAGAAATTGCATATTGAAATTGGACACTGAATGTTGCAATTAGAAACTAAATATTGTAATTAGAAATGGATTTTTTAAATTAGAAACTGAATATTGCAATCAGAAACTGAATATTGTAATTAAAAATTGCGTATTGTAACCAGAAACTGAATATTGCATTTAGAAATTTCATATTGCAATCAGGCATTGAATATTGTGATTAGACACTGAATATTGTGATTAGACATTGAATATTGTGGTTAGACATTGAATATTGTGATTAGACATTGAATATTGTGATTAGACACTGAATATTGTGATTAGACATTGAATATTGTGATTAGAC
>JAYRBT010000083.1:901796-923324 GCA_036023395.1 Myiotriccus ornatus
AAAGCTGTAAAGCCTGTGCAACTGGGGGTGCACAAAACACTCCTGCAATAAGGGGAAATTTTTGTCTTTTGATGCCCCAAAGAGCCCAGAGGATGATTCTCCCCCCTTTGGAGGCCTCGGTACCTTCGCAGATCCGCGTGTCCTCGTTGAGGTAGTACCCGAGGGGACACTCGCACTGGAAGCTGCCGAAGGTGTTGACGCAGTTGCCGCCCTGGCACAGCCCCGGCAGCTCCTGGCACTCATCAATGTCTGGGGAGGGAGAGCACAGGGAGGTGTTTTCTGCCTGGCACCCCGCAGGGTCCATCCCAACACCTCCTGGAGCCCATCCAAGGGGAGCACATCCTTTGGAGGGCACCCCCAGCACGCCCTTCCCCGGGCACGGGATAACTCACCCTCCAGGATGACAGTGATGGGGTTGGGCCGGAATCCTTCTCCTCCAGGGCACAGGGTCTTGTACTCGGCTGTGGAAAAAGCAGTCGGGGGGGTCCTGAGCTGGGGGGGCTCCCAGGAATGTTGTAAAGGAGGGAGAACCAGGAGAAAGAGGCCACGAGGGTGGTGGCAGAGGGAGCAGCCTGACTCCCATGGCCTGCCAAGCCAAATTATCCGTCCTGGCTCTGCCTGCCCACTGGAATAACAGGATTACTCCACATCTCTCACTGGGCTACGGATGAAGGATCCCAACCTGAATCCCCCAGGGCACAACCAGCCGGGTCTCCCCCACCCCACTCCACCTCCGCCCTGCCCTGCCTGGCCCTGCACGGGGTTGCCTTCCTGTCCCTCAGCTTCCATCATGGCGATGGAGCAGCAAATCCGGGACCCGGGACCCCCGACCCGAGCCGAGAATCCACACGGAAGCGTCCCTGTCTCCACCCCACGCCCGAGTTCCCGCCAGCCACCGCCCCACTCACTGGTGTTGGCCGGAGGGCACAGCTCGCAGGGGTTGCCCCAGGCACGGCCCAGGGAGCAGCAGCAGGAGGCCCGAGTGACCCCAACTCCAATTTCGGCGCTGCAGGAGATCCCCCCGTCTCCTCGGTCCTGGGTGTCCAGGAAGCAATTCCCGACACGGGTGTCTGCGCAAAGACAGCGGGTGGGTGAGCGAAGCCTCTCCAGAGAACTTCGCACGCACAGGAGGAGCAGAATCCCGGAATCCCAGACTGGGTCGGGTTGGGAGTGACCTCGAAGGTCATTTCCACCCCCTGCCGTGGGCAGGACACCTTCCACTAGCCCAGGTTGCTCCAAGCCCCGTCCGACACTTCCAGGGAATAAAAGCAGCTCCAGAGCTGCCCTGGAATAACTTCTTCAGGAAGCAGAGCACCCACACGGGTGACACAAGGTGGGCCAGGCCCAACAAGAGGTGGGTCCTCTGCTGCTGCAGGGACAGCCAGGTGGGGCAGAGAGTGGCCAGCCAGCCTGGTAGTGGCCAGTTCCAGCTCTGAGGGACCACCAAGAAGGCCCCCCAAGGTGCTGGGTGGATTGGAGGGGTGCTCTCCATGCAGGTCCCCACTCACCCACGCAGCCCACCCCGGTGGGGTTCAGCTCGAAGTCCTGGGGGCAGTTGCACAAGTAGCTGCCAGGGGTGTTGACACAGAGTCCGTTGATGCAGTTCACAGGGTCTGCACACTCGTTGATGTCTGGAAGGATGGAAAGATGGAGACTGAAAAACAAGGCGAAGATTGGCACAGAAGCCACAGCCCCGAGCTCCGTGCCGCGTGTCCAGGGTGACCCCCCCACACCGTGGGGTTCCTAAGGATGGTCATGGGGTGGCCAACAAAACCCTTCTAGAAACAGGCCTTGCCTTGTCCCACCTCCCACCACCCTCCCAGAGGCAGCAGAGCCACCCTAAGCTGTCCCTCCTGCCCACCTTCCAGCAGCAAAGGCCCATCCCCACATCCCACGGGGGACACTGAGCTGGCTTTAGGCTGCTGGTGCCACCCCCTGCCACGGCTGGGGCGAGCTCCCCCCCCGCCAGCAGGTCCCAGAGCAGAGACCCTCACCCAGCAGCCCTGACCTGTGCAGTTGCCTCCACTCCTGTCCAGCTCATATCCGTCGTCGCAGGCGCAGCGGAACATCCCGGGCAGGTTCTGGCAAGTCCCGAAGACGCAGATGTTCTGGAAGGTGCATTCGTCGATGTCTGCAAAACAGGCAGGGCTGGGTGCTCGGGGGGGCTGCCAGAGTGAGGGCCAGCACAAGGCTTCTCCTGTCCCACCACAGCCCATCTCAGGATGGTTTTGGTGCCACGGGAGACCATCTCCCGGGTGGGCAGGGCCACGTTTTGCAGGAATCCTTGGCTTGGCCCAGCCCCTCGGAAGGCTGGGGACCAACTCCTGGCAGCTGGAAGCTTTGCACCATCAGGTGATGGGGGGGGGGTGTTAGCAATGGACTGGGTGGTGACAGAGCAGCGGAGAGGGAAGGCCAGAAGGGAGGTGGGCACTGCCCTGGGCAGAGCTCTGGGCACTTACCCTGGCAGGCCTTGCTGTCCTCTGTGGGATTGAAGCCCATCTCGCACTCGCAGCGGTACCCGCCGGGCGCGTTGAGGCACTGCCCGTTCTCACACAGGTTCACGTTGTCTGCACACTCGTCCACATCTAGAGAGACCCAGCAGGAGACTGACACAGCATTCCCCAGCACATGGGAGTTCCCTCAACTTGCCCTTGGAATTCCCACGAGCCCATCCCACTCCTCTTTGGGAGGTGGCTGCAATTGTCCTCACCGCCTTGATCCTCCCCAGACACCTTCTGAGGGGGTGGTGGAGCCCTGCTGAGGGGGTGGTGGATTCCTGCTGAAGGGATCTGAGGTGTAAGCTGGGCTGCTGTGGATTTTGGGGATCATCTGGGATTTTGGGGGAACCCCAGACCCACGCCCTGAGGTGCTGAGCCAGGCTGGTGGGGAACAGGGCGAAGGATGACAAGGAAGCAAGCTCAGAAAAGAGAATAACATGTCTGCCCAGGAGGAATTTCCACCACTGGTGCCGTTTCCTCAAGTAAATTTGCAATAACACAAAGTAAAATTAAATATTCCAAACCACTCTTTGCACTGGAGCGGCAGGGGAAAAAAAAAAAGGAAGCAAAATGGCTTGGGCTCAGCGAGTTATTTTGTCTGGGAGAGCAGCTCCAGGGAATACCCAGTGACTTGATCCTGTGAGAAACAACCATCCCTAAAGGCTTTTTACTTAAGGCTTGTTACATCTGCATAATGAGCTGTGAGGGCTTAAAAACCACCCTGGAGCTGCTGCAGCTTCGGTGACAACTCCCCACTGCCTCTTACACAGCAACCTTTTAAAAGCCTTCAAACATGCAGTCCATTCCTCCCCTACACTTGGAACAAAACTGTCAGCGCCCTGGTCAAAGTGGGGGGACTTCTGGGGCATAATTGGGATATAATTCCATGTGACAAGCCACATTCCCGCCGCCTGTGGCCTCACCTGAGCAGGAGAAGCCGTCGCCGTTGAAGCCCTCGCGGCAGGCGCAGCGGTAGGAGCCGGGCGTGTTCACGCAGTTGGCGTTGAGGTTGCACTTGTGCTCTTCGGTTGCACACTCGTCCAGGTCTGGGCAAGGGAGGACACCCCGTCAGGGCTCTGCCTCCAGCCCTGCCCCCGAGCCTGGGCAGCTCTGGGGGCTCACAGGTGGTCCGGGAGGTTCTCCCAGCGCTTGGAGTCTCCAAGGTTATCTCTGGGAGCTTCTCTGGCCTCCGTGACCACGGCACTGATCCGTGTCCCCACGCGCTGCATCTACATGGCTTTTAAATCCCTCCAGGGATGGTGACTCCACCACCTCCCTGGACAGCCCAGGGCTTGATAACCCTCTCCATGAATAAAGTTTCCCTAATATTCAACCTAAACTTCCCCTGGTGCAACTTGAGGTTGTTTCCTCAAGAATATGCCAGGTCGGAAGGGACCCACAAGGATCATCCAGTCCAACCTCAGGATCACCCCATGTGCCTGAGAGGATCATCCAAACGCCCCTGGAGCTCTGGCAGCCTTGGGGCTGTGCCCACTGCCCTGGGGAGCCTGTTCAGTGCCCACCACCCTCTGGGGGAAGAACCTCTTTCTAATCTCCAACCTAAACCTGCTGCTTTTCATCCAACTCCTGGGCCTCTAAGCACAGGTTCCAGCTTGGCCCAGCCTTCTGAGGTGCCCCCAGGAGCACCTTCTCCGGGGCTGAGGACTCACCGTTGCACTTGAGCCCATCCCCGAGCCAGCCCGTGCGACACTTGCACTTGAAGCTGCCGGGCACGTTGATGCAGGAGGCGTGCATGTCGCAGTTGTGGGCCCCGATCTCGCACTCGTCGATGTCTGCAGGGAGGAAGCACACCAGGGCTCCCACAGGTCAGCCCTCCCAGGGCAGGAGAGAGCAGCCAGGGCGGGCCCCGCTCCTGGGTTTGGGTTCCAGTGGCTCCCGGGAGCCTGGACCTCAACGTTTTGGGGGAACAGCCTGCCTGGGGTTGGACCCCTGAGCTGAAGAGCTGAGCTGTGCTCAGCCCTGCAAAATGATGTAAAGGGAAGGGCAGGCCCCTGGCTTGGCTTTCAACTAGAAAAAGGTCAGTTCTTGTCTCTAACCTGCCTTCCTGGCCAGCTCTGCCTGCCCAGGAGGGGCTCCCAGCACAGCCACACCCCTGGGTGCCCACGGCATTCCCTGCACAGCACCCCAGGGACGGTGCCCTCTCCGTGGCAGCTGTGGGAGCTGTCTGGGAGGGCTCCCACCAGCACCCCTCACCCCAGGTCTGCTGAGTTCCCACCTGTGCAGCCCGTGGTTCCCTTCTTGACAAAGTAGCCGAGCTGGCAGTGGCAGATGAAGGAGCCCTTGGTGTTCTCACACTCGCCGTGCAGGCAGATGTTGGGGTTCAGGTCACACTCGTTCACATCTGCAGGAGGACAAGAGCCATGGAACACCACGAGGACCGTGGTGTGGCTCTGGGGCAACCCTGTGCATCCCCTCCTGCATCCAACAGCAGTGCTGCAGCACAGCCCTCACCAATACAGGTCTTCATGTCCAGGGATGCCATGAAGCCGTCGAAGCAGAGGCACCGGTACTCCCCGGGGATGTTCGTGCACTGCCCACCATCACAGATGTCAGGATTATCCTCACACTCATCAATATCTAGAGAGAGGAGAGACCGTTGCCAAGGTAAACAGTGAACAGAAGCACAGGAGGGAGGCACAGGAGGGGTTTTGCTCCAAACGCTGCAGTTACAGGAGCCTGTGAGAGGGGCTGGACGTGGCAGCGCAAAGCAAAATCATCCGTCAGGGAAATCACCCCTGGAAAACGGGCTCTAAAAGGAGACTCCCTCGCCCTCAAGTGGCCACAGAGGTCTCTGGGGCAGCACCTGCGAGGGCCCAGGTGGGCACTGACCTGCACAGGACCTCTTGTCCGGCATGAGTGCGTAGCCCTCGCTGCAGCTGCACTCGTAGCTGCCCTCCGAGTTGGAGCAGTGGGTGTCACAGCCCCCGTTGGTGATGGTGCACTCGTCGATGTCTGGGGACAAGGGAGAGGTCAGGCAGCCCTTGGGGTTGTGGGCTGGGACACATGCCTTGCAGCAGAGGGGCTGAAGAGGACGCCAGTGCCTCCTCTCCGACCACGGCCACCGACACTCCCTCAGCCAGGAGGTTCCCCCCTCGTCCAACCCTCCAACGCCCCGCCGAGTATTAGAGCAGACAAGGGGCCAGGAGGGCTCTGGGCTCATCCCGGGGTCCTGGAACGACTCTTTGGCACAGAGGAGGACTCACCAACACAGCCCTGCCTGTCCAGCGTGGCCTGGAAGCCCGAATCGCACGAGCACTGGTAGGTGCCGATGACGTTGACGCAGCGCCCGTTGCGACACAGGTTGTCGCTGAGGGAGCACTCGTTGATATCTGCGGGGGGAAGAGCACTTGGAGCGGCCAGCTGTGCTGGTTCCCACCCTGGGAATCACCTGGGACCCACCCCTGGGTCTCCAAACTGAGTTTGTCGTTGGCCCATTGGTCGGTGCTCAGTGAACAATGTAAATGTAGTGAAACTCGGGAACAACACCGGTCCCTTCGGGGTGAGGCTGTTCTAACCACATCTCATGGGATCACAGGGCGGTTTGGGTGGGAAGGGACCTTAAGGATCATCACATTCCCCCCTCTGCCATGGGCACAGACACCTTCCACCAGACCAGGCTGCTCCCACCTGCTCTTGGACACTTCCAGGGACGGGGCTTACGGGACGGGAAGAAGACATTCGTGCCCCCAGCAGGAGAGCTGAGTTTCCATGTGTGATTCCCCTGGAACCCCTGGTTCAAGACACAGGTTTCCACCCTCTCACCTATGCAGGTGTTGCCCTCAGCTGTCAGCTCGTGGCCAGGGGGGCAGATGCACTCGAAGCTGCCGTCCGTGTTCATGCAGATCCCACCCCGGCACAGCAGCGGGTCCCGCTCGCACTCATTGATATCTGCACACAATGACAGCAATCATCGCCTTCCAGCTGCTTTTCCAGTTAACAGGACAATGCTGGTGCCAGCAGTACAGTCCCACCACCAGAAGGACATCCCAAAACACAGGGATATCCCAAAATTACCAGTCCTGGGACTGGGTGAGTCCAGCGGACTCCCGGTTGAAATCACAACTCTTGCCGTGACCCAGGCCAGTGGGCAGGGCAGGGATTGGTTATTCAAAGAACACAGGGAATAAAACATGAAAAATAAATAAATGGTATTGAATCACACCACGGACTGAAGTGGTTTGAAAGTCCAAGCCAAAGCAGAATATCAAGAGTAGGTCAGTGAGACAAGTGAGTCTGGCTGGACAGACGAGGAGAGGAACGTGGAATGCCAGGAATTAGAGGACAGCGAGAGTCTGGCTGAGTTGCTGGAGAAGAACTGAGGTGCTGAGGTCACTGATGGGATTTTTTAAGCTCCAAACAAGAATTATTAAATTGAAAACAGATGAGACTCTGACAGAGTCCAAACAAGCACTGGGTAGATGGGAGGAGCTGTGAAGAATTATCTGAGGATAAAGGGCCATGAAATGGGCAGGTGAAAGGAGCCTTTACAATTATAACTGAAAAGTGAGTGGGGCACAAGGGTGTGGATGGTCTACCAGAACTTCTAAGGAAGGACTTGAACCCTGAAAATGTTTGGGAAGCTGGACAGGGGCCTCTAATCCCTGAGGCTGGTATGAAACTGCTGCAGAGCCCAAGGAAAGGTGTAGGTTAAATATCACACAGAAAGTGAAATGAGGTTGAGAGACACTTTAGAAGAGATTCAGTGGAAAGCAGCCCAAGAAAAATAGGATGAATCAGCAAGGTTCTGAGCTGGAAGAGGCACAATCCATCTCCTGGTGGATCTCTTGCTCAGCAAGGTGTGTCTCCATGTCCTCCATGCCCTCCATGCCAGGGAGGCATTTGATTTAATGACCTGTGGCTGGAGGATTTGCAATGACAGTAGGAGGCCAAGCAGTGCTGTAAAGACAAAAGTTTAATTTCTCTCCTGATGCAGGAGTGGGAATAACAGGCCTGCTCATCTGCCACGGTGTTTGAAAGTGGTTTGGTGCAAGGGTTGAACGTGTGACGCTGATAATGTGTGGAGATGGGGGGGGTTTTTGGAGTGGGGAATATGTAAACAACCACAGAATCCCAGCCTGGTTTGGGTTGGAAGGAACCTTAAAAATCACTCAGTTCCAATCTCCTGCCAGGGGCAGGGACACCTTCCAGTGGCTGAATTAATCAGTGGCCAAATAAATCAGAGGTGGCTGAGAAGGGGAAGGAGATGGGACGTCACAGAAAGTAAAACAGCCAAGCGGGGGAGAGAACTGGGGCTCTCGAACACCCAGCCCAAGCTGCTGGGCTGGCACAGCTCCACCAGGCACTGGCCAGTGCCCAGGATAAAGGTGGCAGGAATGAAAACCCCAGGCATGGATCCTGTCCCAGCTCAGGGGCAGTGCCAGGCTCAAGCTCCAGCTGAAAGGAGAGGAAGGTTAACGGCCAAGGTTTGGGGCACGGGGAGGTCCAAGGGAAGAAGAGTGTGAAATGAAGAAGAATGGACTCGGTTCAAACACATGAACAAGCACAAGGTGAAGAAGGAGACACAAGGGCTTAGTCTTAGGTGAAAAAAAAGAAGGCACTGGGAGTGCAGGGAAGTACCCTTTGGGTACAGCAACCAGGAAAGGGATGGGAAAGGACGTGAGAAAAGCTGATTGGGGGCCCCAGGGGCTCCCCTGTGGGCTCCCACAGGAGGTGGCAGGTCAGAACCAGCAGTGCCCCATGGCTGTGACAGCAGAAAGAGCCCAGCATGTTGCCCTGGGCCTGGCACTGCACCCAGAGTCCTGCCTGGGGCTGGGCTTGGGCTGCCAGTCCCCTTCCCCAGCTCGTGGGGCACCACCAGCCCAGGGCACAGGCTCTGGTCTCACAGAGGGTCAACAGAGCTCTCCAGGGGGAGAGTTCTGGCAACCTTTTCGTGGCCTGTCCTTGCCCTGCCAGGCACAGAGCCCTGGGCAAGGCACACAGAGAGCAGCTGAGCCCGATGCTCAGCCCCAGCCACGTCCCGCCCTGGTGCTTGGGGAGGAGGAGGTAGAACCTGGAAGGAAGGAGGGATAGGGTGGGAGGCATTTTTAAAGATTATTTTACTTCTCACTCTTCTGCTCTGACCCTGCCAGCAATCAATTTAACTAACACCCCCACTCTGGGCCTGTTCTGCCCGCGATGGTGATCGGTGGGTGACCTCTCCCAGCTCCTCTCCCGCCCCACGAATCCTTGGCCGGTTTTTTTTTTCCCCCTCTCCCTCTGCCCAGTCGCAGAGAGGGTCGACCCACCGCTCCTGGCCAGGGCCAGGGTCCTTACCCATGCAGTTCTTCATCATCATGAAGCCACTCTCGTAGCCCTCGAAGCACTCGCACTCGAAGCTGCCCGGGGTGTTGACGCAGGTGCCGTGGCCACACAGGTCCGGGGAGATGCGGCACTCGTCGATGTCTGCGGGGAGGGACACGCCGCCTTCAAAATCTGCGTCCTATCATTATTGTTTATATCACACAGCTTTTAGCAGCGCTCTTCCTGCACAGCACTGCCGGCCGAGCACCCCCCGTGCCAGATCTCCGGAGGCGCCGCTCGACGTTCCTTGGCGGAGATTTCAGCGAGGCGGAAAAAACGCCTCGCGGTGAAAACGCCCCCCAAGAATGAGGCAGAACTGCTCGCCAGAGCCAAGCCAAAACCACTCAGAAGCCACGAAGGTGTGCCAAGGAGGACAGAGAGGAGGAGGAGGATGGGGGTGAAGGGGTGGGTGTTTTGAGACCACCGACTCAGATTTGGGAGGTGTGTCTGAAGGGATGGGAGAGACGGTTTTGGGGCTTGGGTGCAACCAAGGTGGGAATGTCCAAATATCAGAATGAGATGGTGTTATAAAAATTGTAAAGGCCTATACTGTGTCTGTGTGTGCAATACACCTTTTGTGCACCAAAGCTGCTACAATTAAGGAGCTGCTTCCTGCCTTTCTCTACTCAAAATTGCCCAGAGGATTATTTCTCCCGTTTTAGGCAAAGGACACCAGGGAGTGGAGGAAGGACAGGCCACCAGCACGGGGCTTCAAACACTCATTTCACCACAGCTGCCACCTCAAACTCAATGCACAAGGACTGGCAGGTCTGGGCCAGCAGACCAAGGAACTCCTCGTCCTGAAGGGAGGGGCAGCAGCCAAGCTGTGTCCCTGGTGCAGGGCTCATCCTCCACCCCACGAGCAGGAGGAGCCTCATGGAACCACAGGATGGTTTGGGTTGGAAGGGACCTTAAAGCCCATCTCATTCCACCCCCTGCCACGGGCTGGGATGCCTTCCACTATCCCAGTTTGCTCCAACCTGGCCTTGGACGCTTCCAGGGATGGGCACCCACCACTTCTCCCTGTCCTGCCTCCTTTCCCGGCCTCGATGCTCCTGCTCATGGTCCTCCTCACCACGTCCCTAAAGTGCCACCACTCCCCTGGGCGGCAGCAGCACGCTGAGCACCCCCAAAGGCAGCAAGGTGGGCAAGGGTGGCCCGGAGGGGGTCCCTTACCCGTGCAGTTCCTCTCCTCGGCATCCAAAGCAAAGCCGTTGCCGCAGATGCACCGGAAGCTGCCGATGGTGTTCCGGCAGGTGCCGTGAGTGCACAGGCCGGAGAAGACCTTGCACTCATTCACGTCTGGTGGGGGGTGGAGGAGAGCAGAGGTTCAGGGAGGGGGGATCCCTGAGGAGCCCCAGAGCCCCCCGGGGGCAGGCACAGCTCACCTTTGTAGAAGGGCCGCCCGGAGAGCACGTCCCCGCGGTTGGCAAAGCCGGGCCCGCGGGGGCAGATGGCCTTGAACTCGCTGGTGCCCGGCTTGGGGCACTCCTCGCAGTCGCTGCCCCAGGCCGAGCCCACGGAGCAGCAGCACATGTCCATGCGGTACTTGCCGGGCAGGGGCTCCGTGCACTCGTCCTCGTCCCACCTCATGTAGCACTGCTCCACCCGCACGTCTGGGGGGCACGGCACGGCTCAGCACCCACCCTGCAGCGCCCACCCGCCCGCCTGGCACCCCCCGGGACTGGCTTTACAGCAGCCCTGGAGTGGCTTGGGCTGGGAATCGTCCAAACTGCCCAGCAATGGGCCGTTCACAGAAGATGCTGAGTAGGAAGGGACCCACGTGGCTGCACCGCTGAGACCCTCATTTCTGTCTCCAAGGGCCAGTGTCGGCCCAGCCAGGTCAGGCACCGACCTCTCCTTTGCACCAGGGGCTTCCCACGGGGGCTTCTGGTGCCCCACAGACCCTTCTGATAGAATCCTGGAATACCCTGAGCTGCGAGGGACCCACAGGGATCATCCAGTCCAACTCTTAGCCCTGCACAGACACCCCAACAATCCCACCACGTCCCTTGGAGCGTTGTCCAAACACTCCTTGACCCCTGTCGTGGTTGGATGCTCAACCACTGCCCTATGGAGCCTGCTCAGTGCCACTCCTTTTCCACTTTTTGGAACTCTGTGAGGGATTTCACAGCACGGACGTGACCGCCCAATTCCCAGCGTGGCGGGGCGGGGGTGCCTGGGGTCCCCTGTAGAGGAGGGGGCCAGGATTTTGGGTGAGAGGAGGTGGCCTTACCCACACATGTCCTGGCAGTGCCATCCAGGGTCAGCCCCTCCGGGCACTCGCAGCGGAAGGAGCCGGCGGAGTTCACGCAGCGCCCGTTGGGGCAGACGCCGGGGAACACCTCGCACTCGTTCACATCTGTGGGCACAGAAGCAGCAGGAGGGGGTGAGGCTGGCACGGGGACAGGGCCAGCACGGCCTGGAGGGGCTCCTGGAGGAGGTGGAAGGAGCCCAGAGCCGCCCAGCAGACTAAAAGTGACAACTTGTGCCGTGAAAAGCGCGTTGTCCCCGCACGGGACTTGGAGAGGCAGGATGGCAGCAAATGAACAGTGACCATGATCCCAATGAAAACAGTGACCATGATCCCAGCGAAAACAGTGACCACGATCCCAGTGAAAACAGTGACCACGATCCCAATGAAAACAGTGACCACGATCCCAGTGAAAACAGTGACCATGAGCCCAGAGAAAACAAGTCCTCCCTGTCCTGCTGTACCTTCACAGGTGACCCCCTTCATCCTGGCGTATCCCCGGGGACAGGCAGTGTCTGCAAGGAAAAACAGGAATGTCAGCAGAGAAACGGGGCTGCTCCTGCCCTCCTGATCTCCCAGGGAATCGTGGAATATGCTGAGCTGGGAGGATCCCCCAAGGATCCTCCAGTCCAACTCCTAGCCCTTCACAGGACATCCCAACCATCCCCCCCATCCCTCAGAGGATCATCCAAACCCTCCTGGAGCTCTGGCAGCCTTGGGGCCGTGCCCACTGCCCTGGGGAGCCTGGGCAGTGCCCACCACCCCCTGGGGGAAGAACCTTTCCCTGAGATCCATCCCAACCCCCCCTGGCACAGCTCCAGGCATTCCCTGGGGGATCCCTGTGCCAGGCAGGGCCTCACCGATCTCGCAGCGCTCGCAGGGGCTGCCCCAGGCTGCCCCCAGGGTGGCACAACACTCCGACTTGAGCGTGGCCCCGTTGATGTTCACCTCGCAGCGCCCGTCCTGGATGTTCAGCCAGCAGGTGCCTTTCATGCTGTCTGCAGGGACAAGGACAAGGGGGCAGTGAGGAGCTGCTCCATTCCCAGCTTCTTGGAACGCTGGGGAGCAACCCTGGAACTATCCCTGGATGCAAGATGTTGGTCCTCAGAGTCACTTCAGTCTGAGGGGTCAAGTGGCTTCCAGCAGGGACACAAACCCTGCTGGTCCCCAGAGCCATGTCCTGCCCTTTTCCCATTCTCAACCTGCTCCTCTTCTGGGTGGAAATAGTCCTTTATCCATCTGTCCTGCGATGCTTTGCAAGGCCCTGACCATCGAGGAGTGGGAAGTGGGAACCTTCCCCGTTGTCTTGATGAGAAAGGATTTACTTCATCCTGATGTGCCTTAACGTCACCACACCACAAACCCATCTGCTGAGTGAGGACCCACCATCCTGAAGGGTGGCCTTGGACACTTCCAGGGATGGGGCAGCCACAGCTTCTCTGGGAAAACCTGTGCCACCCTCCCAGGGTCCCAACCTAAACCTCCCCTGCTCCAGCTTAAGGCCGTTCCCCCTCATCCTGCATCCCGCGCCCTCAAGAAACATCCTTGGAATGCCCATCCCCGAGCCAGGAAGGCGTCTGGGATGCCCAGCCAGGGGTGCTGGGGCCCCCCTTACCCACGCAGATGGTGCCACTGGGGTCCAGTTTGCTGCCAGGGGAGCACTCGCAGGCGAAGGAGCCGGCGTTGTTCCGGCACACGCCGTTCACACACGGGTTGGACGTGCACTCGTTGATGTCTGCGGGTTCAAAGGGACTGTCACTGGGGGGCAAAGGGACTGTCACTGACCCCAATGTGAGGCCACTCAGAATTGGCCTCTTTTCACCTCTTTTACAGAAAATCCGCTTTTTTTCCCTAAACCTTTCAGTGCAAAGTGCCAGTTCTCCAATATCTGAGGACTCTGCAGACAGGAAACAATTTCTCCCACTCCAAAACACCACCTTTCAATCTAGTGCCCTAAAACCTGTAATTTTGGTCAGGCTTCAGCTAAAATTTCGGGGCCCTGGAGGAAATGGTTCTGGTTTGCAGGCACTGAAAAGCCCAGATGTTCTGGGTTTGGATGTCCACTACCCTGATGGAAGTGTGGAACTTCACCCCGAGGGAAAAGAAACCACCAGGCCCACAAACCCAAAAGCTGGAGATGAAGCCATCAAACCCAAAAGCTGGAGATGAAACCATCAAACCCACAAACTCAAAACCCTGGAGATGAAATGACCAAACCCAAAACCCTGGAGATGAAACAACCCACGAACTCAAAACCTGGAGAAGCTCCAGTTCAAACCCGCTGCGGTTGAAAGGGAACCAAAGGCACGTCAGACCTTTCAGGCAGGACCTCAGGCCATGAGTTTCTCCACCCCGTGGAGCTGTTTGTGGTGCCTCCAGAGCCCCGTTACCTTCACAGGTGTCCGTCTCTGTCCTGAAGACAAAGCCCTTGGGGCAGGTGCAGGTGTAGCTGCCGGGGGTGTTCCTGCACAGGCCGTTGTCGCACAGCAGACGGTTCACAGTGCACTCATCAACATCTGGGGGGAGAGACAGGGGGTTCCTGAGCGCCAGCACCGGCCACACAGAGCCTGGCAGGGGCAGGAGTTCAGCTCCACCCTCACAAGGGCAGCCTGGAACGTTCAATCACGTCCCTGCGGGTTCTCACGTGGCGCCTTTGTGGTTGTCTGTGTGGGCGAGGCAGCACTGAATGGGGACAGGGCTTGAGGGCATCACCTGGAGGTCTGGCTCCTGCCCACCCTCTGCCCAGCAGCCCTGAGCCCCCCTGGCCTCCCCTGTGCCCCTGGACTCACCCACGCAGTTCTTGCCCGTGGGGTCGGACTCGTAGCCCAGGTTGCAGATGCAGCGGTAGCTGCCCCGCAGGTTCTCACACATGCCATTTGGGCAGATGTCCGGGTTGAGGGCACACTCGTTGATGTCTGACAGAGAAAAAAGGCAAAAGAGATGGACCACAACCAAAGGAACCACAGAAACATTCCATCTCCCCAGTCAACATCGTTCCCTGGTGTCTGCAGCCAGCAGGGATGTCCCTCTGCTGAAGCACAATCCCAGACTGGTTTGGGTGGGAAGGGACATTAAACCCCATCCAGTTCCACCCCTTGCCACGGGCAGGGACACCTCCCACTAGCCCAGGTTGCTCCAAGCCCTGTCCATACCGGCCTTGCACAGACATCCACCACTTCTCCCTGTCCTGCCTGCTTTCCTGGTTTGATCCAGTTTATCCCAGGGAACCTTGTTCCCCTCCCTCTGGAGAGGGCTTTGTCCTGGGAATACACAGCTGACCTGGCACAGTGCTCTGAGCTCAGGAGGAGAGCGAGCTGCGTAAGGGGATGAGATGAGCCCAGTTCCACGAAGGCTTTCAGGTCCTTCTGTCCCATTCCTGAGTCTTCTTACAGTACCTTGATCCCGCTGCTCAGCTCAGACCCTTTAATTATCCCTGGATTCAGCACCAATGACCCAGAGGGGTGGCAGCCAGCTGGGCAGCACCTCTTCCTCTGCTTGTTTTGCAGCAAAGCTCTGGTGCCTGGGCAGAGGTTTCACCCTGGCAAGGACCAGCCCAGGGCAGGCCTGTGTTTGCACAGCAGTGTCCTCGCAGTGCCACGGTGCCAGATGGCAAGAGGCCCAGGCCAGGGCTTCCCAGACACTGCTGGCTTTGGTCTCCAGGCAGTTGGAGTTCAGTTCCATCCAGGGAAATGCAGCCCTGGAGTGTGGCTGCGGGCAGGGCTGGGCTGACCAGGGCTTTGTCTGGCGTTAATTCCTTGCTAGAAGGAGCCTTATCATTACCCTGAGCCCGACTCCGGCCAAGACACGGTGCCCTGGCTGGAAGCCCAAGAAGTCACCGGGGTTTTGCCTCTGGCTCGTTCCCATTTGGAAGGTTCTGAAAGGTCGATGTCTGGCTGCTTTTTGCTCTCCCAGGGCTGGCACTGTGACCTCTGCCTGACTCAAAGCAGCCCCTCGGCAACACCCTCCCCCCAGCCACTTATCACCTCCCTCTCCCACCCCCGAGGAGCCGGAGGGAAACAACCAAGGGGACGCAGCTGGTCACGCTCGTCACTCCCATCAAAGCAGGGAGCAGAGCCAAACTCCGTGGGAGCATCCCCAGAAACGCAGCTCCCACAGGGTGCCAGGAATCAAGCGCTCAGTCCTCGGGGGTAGTTACTCAACACCAGCTCGTGGTGGTTTGGGGAGGGGGGGAAAAAATATCACACGGCGGCCGTTTCCCACCCACCCCACCCGTGCCCAACTCACATCCCCACCCACTGGCACCACTGGAGGTTCCTGCAGGCAGTAAAACCCACCCAGGCTCTGCAAGCCCCGCTGTGCCCTCTCACGCTCAGCTCTCACAGCCCCACCGGCTGTGCCAACCCCCCCAGCACAGCCAGCAGTGCCAATTCTGTCCTGGCACACCCTCCCAGTGTCACAGTCACACAGATGCAGCCACAGCTGAAATTAGGAGCTGAGGGTGACAGGAGACTTGGGCTGCACAAACCTCTGCCATCAGCTGTGATCCCGATGCCGCTGCTGCAGAGAGCCTGGAATTCCGCTGGGGAGAAAGGACAGCAGAGCCATGAGCCTCGCTGGGCACTGCACCCCGTGCCATTAACTCTGCTCAGCGCTGGCTTCACTGTTTGGTTGCTGGAACGATCATCCAGTCCCACCCTCAGCCCTGCACAGAACCATCCCCGTGTCCCTGAGGGGATCACCCAAACCCTCCTGGAGCTCTGGCAGCTTTGGGGCCGTGCCCACCGCCCTGGGGAGCCCGGTCAGTGCCCACCACCCTCTGAGGGGGGGGAAGAAGAAGCAGAGCTCACCCGAGTTCTTGGCCGGGCAGGGCTGGCAGGGCTCCCCAAAACCGTGGTCGGGGTTGGCACAGCAACACTCCGACTTGGTGACGGCGCCGGGGAAGGGGCGGGCGCAGGTGCCCTTTTTGATGCCCCCGTAGCAGGTGCTGCGCATGTGGGTGTCCACGCAGACCCGGCCGTCCACGCCGATCGCCAGCCCCCCCAGGCACTCGCAGCGGAACGAGCCCTCCGTGTTGATGCACCAGCCGTTCATGCAGATCCCGGGGGTCTCGCACTCGTCGATGTCTGCGGGGTGGGGGGGACACCGACGAGGGTCTCAGCGGCCCACGGGCAACAGGGACGCGTGGAGAGGGGGGGGGACTCGTGGAGAGCGGGAGGGATGTGTGGAGAGGGGTGAGGGACATGGAGAGGGGTGAGGGACACATGGAGAGGGGTGAGGGACACATAGAGAGGGGTGAGGGACACATGGAGAGGGGTGAGGGACACATGGAGAGGGGTGAAGGACACATAGAGAAGCGTGAAGGACACACAGATGGGGGCTCAGGACACACAGACAGGGGCTCAGGACTATTTTGCAGAGAGCCTTGTAGACCAAGAGGGTCTACAGGGCTCTGCTGCCTGTCCCCTGTGGTTCAGGGGGAGGAACAGGGGTCTGGGAGATCTGAGAACTCCTGAGATCCAAGCCCTTCTCAGAGCAGCAGGGCCTGGTCTCTGCTCTGCTGACGGGCCACTGACCCCGAGAATTCACCCCCTGTCACAGCAGCTCATCAAAGAAACCGTCTGCTCCTCCTCCTCCTCTCTCCACTCTGCTCCACATCCCGACCTTCCTGGCTTTGGGAGGCAGCACACAGACTGCAGTGGGACGTGCTGGAGAGGCTGGGAGCTCCGGGACAACCGCTGGCAGCTCACATCGGCCACCCAGAGCTCCCTCAGAAAGAGCATTCCAGCTCCAACTTGTGCTGGAGTGGAGCAGAGGAGGCAAAAGAACATTTTCCTCCTTTCCCAAAAGAATGTTCTGCAGGGAAGGGATGATTTCTGGTGGCAGAGCAGGAGCTGCCTTGGTTGTTCTCAGCTCCCCGTGCTCTGAGACACACCACAAACCCCGGGGGATTGGGAATGGGCAGGGAACAGGCTCGGGGATCCACCCACCGACGCAGTAGCGCCCGTTGGGAGCCAGAACAAATCCGGGCTTGCAGATGCACTTGAAGCTGCCGTCCTCGTTGATGCACATCCCGTTGAGGCACATGTTGGTGGTGGCACACTCGTCGTGGTCTGGGGAGGACAAACACCTGGGTTGAGCCTGAGAGCAGCAGCAAGACCCTCCTGTGCTCCAAAACCCCCTGGCTCCCGTCTCTAACTGCTTCTTGTGGCGGTGGGGGCTGATCCTCGAGGAAGAGGGTTTGGGATGGAAGGGAGCTTAAAGGGCATCTACTCCAACCCCCTGCCATTGGGCAGGGACACCTTCCCACAGCTTCTCCTGGTGAGGAGAAGTCCTGCTGGGAACTTTCTTTCCCACCTTTCCTGGTGGGAAGAAGAAGTCCCGCTGCACCCCCGGTACTCTCAGCCAGTGAAGGACTCAGACACCAGCTGCTGGAGCATGTCCTGCTTCCAAACCCAGCCCTGCTGATGCTCCTGGACCCCAAAACCCGCAGGAGCACTCACAGCCCTGTAAAAACACCTTCCCATTTGAGGCCTCTCATTTTAAGACGTCCTAAGGAAGCACAGGGGGTAGGAACGGGATTCTCCAGACTCCTGAGATGAAGGAGGTTTGATTAAACTAACCCTCAGTCCCGAGGGAGAACACAATCCCAGCTCAGCCCCAACCTCCCCAAGGGCCGCCAGCAGCCTCACCAACACAGTTCTTGCCATCAGGGGTGATCTCAAAGCCAGCGTTGCAGATGCACTGGAAGCTGCCGTCGGTGTTGACACAGCGGCCGTTCCTGCACATCACCCCGTTCATGATGCACTCATCAATATCTGCCAGGAAAAGGGACACAGCCAGGTAGGAGCAGCTGGAGCGAGGAGTAGTTTAATAATCTCCATGAGAAAAGCAGGCAAGTGCTCTCAGACTCAGGAAGAATTCATCCTAAAAACATCCAGCTGGGAAATTATCAGGAAAGCTTTTCACGCTGCCGGGTAACTGAGGGGTCCTTCGGAAACCATTTCGTTGGAAAGAGTGAAAAATTAAGAATTCTACAGGGAAATCTGCCTTTCCTTCTTGTTCCACGTGGTGGTGGAATGTTTCCTTCCCATCATTCCCTTTCAGCAGCCTCTCATCTGGAGCACCACGTTTGTGCTGCAAGACCCTGAGAGAACAACCTTGCTGGGCATCCTACATCGATACAGATCCGCCTCAAAATCCCATCTTCTGCCAAATTAAACAGAGTTCTGCTCTTGGAAAGGACTCTGTGGGTTCCTTGATCGCCACCAACCAACCTTAAGGCAGATAAAGGCAGAGGAAACTTCTCCAAGGGAGATGCCAGCACACATGTGGCTGGAGGTCGGTTGGTGTTCGGGGATTTCTCACTCTGGAACCATTCCCCTTCGGCTCCCAGGGCTCTGACACCCCTGGAGCTCATCATGTCCCCCCAAAGGGAGAGGGACAACCCTTACCAATGCAGGCCTGCTTGGTGGGGGTGCTCTGGAAGCCCTCGTGGCACTTGCAGTGGTAGGAGCCCGGGGTGTTGACGCAGTCGCCGTGCACGCAGGGGCTGCTGGAGCACTCGTCCACATCTGCCAGGGGAAAGCACCAAACCCTGAGCGTCCAGCAGACACAGCCAGCTCCCAGGACAGGCACAGGGGGCTGGGGAGGTGCTGAGCCCCTTGTGCTGACAGCAAGGCCCCTCAGGTGGCACCACCTCGATGTGGATTCACCTCAATGCCAATAACTCGGTGGCACCTGCAAGAGGACACTCAGTGCCAAAACCTGTCACTGAGGAAGGTGTTACACAGTGCTGGTGCCAGGGTGGACCACTGGGGACACCACCACTCGTTCCTGGTTTTCCACTTGAACGTTGAGCCATTGACTGTGATAATTTGGGCACAACCCTCCAGACAATTCCTTCTCCACCCAACAGTCCATTCACCCAACCCACACCACTCCAGTGCAGAGGGAAGAATGTGGCAGGGAGTGATCTCAAAGGCCTTGCAGAAGTAGATGACATCTGTAACTCTCCTCTTTTTCACTGAAGCAGCCACCAGGCCAACGCCTTTGAAAATCTCTGTGGATGTGTCATGATAAAAACACCAACTTTCCCTCTCCTTTGTCACTGAAGTTCCATTTCCACACAGACAAAGCGAATTTTCCATCATCCCACCTGACACAATCCCTCTTTCCTCTGTCTCCAGCCTGTGGGAGCTCTGATGGGATCACAGAACCACAGAACGTGCTGAGTTGGAAGGGACCCCCAAGGATCAGCCAGTCCAACCCTCAGCCCTGCACAGGCCCATCCCCAAGATGCTCTCCCTGTCCCTGAGAGCATCATCCAAACCCTCCTGGAGCTCTGGCAGCCTTGGGGCCGTGCCCTGGGGAGCCTGGGCAGTGCCCCACCGAGCTCTGGGGAGGACGAACCTTTCCCTGAGATCCAACCTAACCCTCCCTGGTGCTGGGGCAGCAGCTGGAGGAGCTTTAGGAGCAGCCCCAGGGCCCACCTGGAGCAGAAGCCACTCACCAATGCACTCCCCACGCACGTCCTGCTTGTAGCCCATGTTGCACTCGCAGCGGTAGCTGGACGGGGTGGGGATGCAGCGCCCGTTCAGGCACAGGTTGGTGAAGTGCTTGCAGATGTCAATGGTCTGGTTCAACGTGGCAGTTCCTGGGAAGCACAGAAACAGCATCAGGGAGAGGGTTCCGGAGCCCTGGGTTGTCCCCAGGGCTCAGGGTGGGGACACGGGAACGGTGACAGCCCCAAGATGTTCCTGGGCCCTGAACAGGAGCCCCCCAGACCCAGCAATGTCTGCAAGGGGCTGCAGTCCCTGCTGGGCCCCCACCCCACTGTTGTGAGCTGGAAGGGACCCACAAAGACCATCGAGTCCAGCTCTTAAGTGAACGGCCCATACAGAGACCAACCCCACAAGCTTGGTGTTATCAGCACCCTGCTCTGACCAGCTGAGCTCATCTCAGGGCCAAATCCCTCGGAAAATCCCTGGGGATACGTCTTGATAAAAACACCCCCGGGCACGAGGGGGCTCAGCCTCTCCAAAATCAGGTGGGAATCAATTCCAGCCCCTCGGAAACCAGGCGGGGATCAGTGTTTGTGGCCACCCAGCGCGTTCCCACAGGCTCCAGCCCCCAGCAAGGAGCTGCTCTGGGGTGCCCATCACAGGGGGGGTCCGAGCTGGTGGGGGGAGCAGTTGTGTCTGGAGGGACACAGAGGGTGAGGTGGTGATGGGAAAGCTTTGTTCCCGTTCGGTAACTGTTGGAAAGGCTTCGTTCCTGCTTGGTGACCGGAGAGAGATTCCAGACGGGAAGAGCCGACCCCGGCTCTGTTGCTGTGCCAGCAGACGCTGTCTGATGTGTTCGTGGGCTCAGTGTCCTGCACAGTGTTCCTGTCACATCCCACCCTCCCCATCCCCACCCCGGGGTCGGGACACGCCGCGCGGAGCTGTCGAAGAACAACACGGGTGTGCTGCTCACGTGTGCGGGGCTGGGAGCAGCATTCCAGCATTCCAGCATTCCAGCAGGCGGGAACACTCGATGCTCCCAGCCAGGCAGCCTAAAGGGGGGGTCAGCACAAGGAGAAAGGAGTTTCATTACCGATGCTTGAGCTTCCTGGCCCCATTCCAGGTAGGCCTGGGATCCCGCCTTGTCCGTTCGCCCCGTTCGGTCCGATGCCTCCGGGCCCGTTGAGTCCCGGCCCAACGCCGTTGGGCCCGAATCCAGGGATTCCTGGAAAGTTCCCAGGGAAGCCTGGCACGACCGGGAGCCCCTCGATGCAGAGCCTGCAGTACTCATCTGAAAGGGAACAGCTGCCTCAGAGCTCCTCCGGGCAGGGAACAGCGGGATGGAGATGGATCCACGGGGGAGCAGAGCGGGTGGGTGCTGGTGGGAACGGGGCACACGGGTGGGGAGGGTTTGAACACCCTCCCCTCCACGGCAGGTGAGGATACAAGGCTTGCCAGGGTGTTTGGGAGCCGTTTTTTTGGGGTGCCTGGCACAGCTGGCACCGTGGGCTTCCTTCCCACCGGGAAGGGACGGGACACAGGAGGTGCCAGGCACTGGGAGCTCTGCCCTGCTCAGAGGTAGGGATGATAAAAGAGATGCAGAGCGATGTATCTACACCTCTGGCCCTCCTCCAGATGCATAGAGAGGTATTTACACCTCTGGGACTCCTCCAAGCCTCCTGCTGCCTGGGCTCACCCCAAGCTTGTCATGGTGGGAGCCAAGGAGAGCTGAAGGAGTGGGAGGAAAGGGATGAATTCCTGCCTTGGCTCAGCTCATCTGGCTCAGCTTCAGCTGATGAGACCCAGGCAGGAGAACCAGCATCCCCAAGTGACCTTCCCTGGGCGTTACATCGATGGGGGGGTGGGATTTTCTCCCAGGTAAACAAGCGACAGGACAAGAGGAATCGGCCTCAAGTTGTGCCAGGGGAGGTTTAGGTTGGAGATCAGGGAAAATGTCTTCGTGGAAAGGGTAGTCAGGCATTGGCACAGGCTG
>JAYRBT010000083.1:923424-938558 GCA_036023395.1 Myiotriccus ornatus
CCTGGAGCTCTGGCAGCCTTGGGGCCGTGCCCACTGCCCTGGGGAGCCTGTTCAGTGCCCACCACCCTCTGGGGGAAAATATAATAACAATAATGGATATTACTCCTAATAATCCCCCAACCTAACCCTCCCCCACGATTCCAGGACTCCCCACACCCCGCCCGCGGCAGCGCCGGGCTCGGCACGGGCAGGAGCTGGCCGGGCAGCAGCAGAGCCCCGGCGTGGCACTCACCAGAGCCCCTCACAGGGCACATCTCGGGGGTCTGGCCGATGGCCCAGCAGCGCCCCGAGTCGCAGCAGCACTGCATCCTGGTGTACTGGCCCGGCAGGTCCCCGGCGCAGCGGCCCCCGATGAGCGCCGAGAAGCACGTCCCGATGCGCTGGTCTGCGGAGAGGGGGGGCAGGAGGGGGACACACGGTCACAGCGGGCCAGCCCCGCGCTCGTGGGGGGCTTCTGAGGGCTCATTCCCAACGGCATCTCCTCGGGCTGCCCCGTATCCCAGCCCGGCCCCTCGTTCTGCCTCGTCCTCCCACAGCCCGAGGGTCTCCAGCACAAGCAACGCTTCAGGCGGGGCCAGAACTCATTCCCGGGATTAAATCCCACGTTCCCGTCCTCCCAGTCCCAGTCCCACCCTCCCAGACGGCCCCAGCCTCTCATTCAGGCTCTTCAAACAGCCAGACCAAGAGCCAGGCACGGGCAGTAGGTGGGCAATCCCAGCACTGCCCGCTCCTCCTTCAGGTGTTCCCAGCCAGCCAGAGGACATTCCCCAGCCAGCCAGAGGACATTCCCCAGCCATTCCTGCTCCAGGCTGAAGCCCTGGCTGCACACAGTCCCGCTCCTGCTTCTCCCTGGGAACTGCCAGACCAAGGTGGTTGGACATTTCCCACCCCACTTTGGCCAGGCTGAAGGGAGCAGGTCCAACCCTCCCAGCATCAGCCAGTGACCCCCAGTGCTGCCACCACCATCCAGCATGGCCCTGGTCCAGGGAGAACCTTCCCAGAACCGTCCCACATCCCAGGTTCCCCACGGGGAAGCTTTCCCTGCCAGCTCCCAGTGGTCCCAGCATCTCCTGGGACTGGAGCTGTTCCCAGTCCCACATCCCTCCGGCCCAGGACATTCCTGTTCCAGCCCATGGGCTAATTCCCACAGCCTGGACTGAGCTGGGAGGAGAAGGAGCCCTGGATGGTGGTCAAAGCCACAGACCTGGCCCCGGGGTGGGGTGTGTGTGGCTTCTGGACACGGCCCAGCAGACTGAGGGTCTTTCACACGTCTGGGCAGGCCCCACCTGGCACAGAGTCCTCCAGGAAAACCTGGAATCTTCCACTCCTTCATCTCAAGGAAATTAATGAGGGGGGGAAAGTCTCGTCTGCTTTGTCAGCTGTGGCTCTGGGGGTGACATCAGCCAGCAGCTGGCACTGCCCTGGGCTGTAATTGAGATTAACTGCCTGGAGCTGTTTGATCTGCGGGCTGTGGACAGCCCAGAGCCCTGCAGAGGACACCCACCCCCCATTTAAAGCTGGGGTGACCAAACCTGCAGGTCCTCCCTCGGGCACAGCCCTCCCACCCCTCAGCACGAACCAGCTCCGAATGCAACATGGGATCAGCTCCTAATCCTAAGGATGGGGAGCACAAGCCACATGGGTCATCCCAAAGACCTGATCTCTGGAGAGGGGCAACCTGCCCACGTCTCTGCAGGTGCCAGCAGGTGCTGGAGGGCGGCAGGGCTGTGTTTCCACAGGTTGGAGGTTACTTGGTTTCGGGAATTTTCAGTAATTCATCGGAAGTGTGGGGACAGGACAAGGAGGGAATGGCTTCCCACTGCCAGAGGGCAGGGACAGATGGGATATTGGGGAGAAATTCTTCCCAGGGAGAGTGGGGAGGGGCTGGGACGGAATTCCCAGAGAAGCTGTGGCTGCCCCATCCCTGGAAGTGTCCAAGGCCAGGTTGCAGCAACCTGGGATAGTGGGAACCATTCCATGATTCTCTGTACCCTCCTCGGACTCCCAAAAGCAGCTCCTCTCTGACCAGCCCAGGGCAGGATATTGGGATAACTTGGAAAAGCTGCCTCTCAACCCCCCGATGTGAGTTATCAACCTGAGGGCTCAGGGCTGAGCTTAAACGAGCCTGCAGATCTGAGGGTGGTAGTTCGGAATAAAATCCCTTTGTCCATCAGGGACCCCACCCAGCTCCTCCCGCTCCCGGGTGGGTGGTGCTGGATGTCCCCAAGGCTGGCAGACAGGGTGACAGCCAGGCTGTCACAGCAAGGAGGGCTGGGAGAGCCCGGGGCTCCCTCCCCACGGCCAGACAAGTGCTGACAAGCGTGACAAGGCAGGGAGGTCACGGCAGCTTGTGGAACACGAGGGGGAAAAGCTCCAGCCCTTGTTGGTCCCGCCCCCTGTTTATTAAACTCATCTGCTCTGCTGCGGTTTGCAACAATCACCCGCATGAAATGAAGGTCAGACCTAATTGAAAACTCATCTGCAGCTGCCTGGGGTGGGTGGAAAGAGCTGGGTCGCTGCAGTCCCTCTGTGACCTCCTCCAGGACCACCCACACGCTGGAGGTGGGAGCACAGCCCCGGGGTTTGGGGGGGTGGTTTGTCCTGCCCTCCTCTGTGCCTGCTCCGGGAACAGGTTCGCACAAAACCCTCCGAAAAAGCCAAAAGCGCCGCAGGGAGAGAGGAGTGGGAATTCCAAACGGGATTAAGAGAGTGCCCAGGAGGTGGGGGATGGAGCCAGGCTGAGGTCTCTGGGTCAGAGAGGCTGGGGAGGGTTTTGGGACCTTCCACTGGCATCTCTCAGGGTCTGCACCCCAGCTGGGCCACGGGGGGGTGGGGGGGGGTGTCCTGATGCCCAGGAGGGGCAGGAGAGAAGGTTCTCCAGCATGGCTTATCCCTAACTTCCCATTCCACGGGCACGTCATCTCCGTGGGCTGCACGAGGTGTCTGAGATCGTGAGCACCTGCAGGGGATTTCTGCACTTCAAACCCCGGTGAATGGTGGTGGGGCAGGGAGAGCTGGAGGGATGGAAAGTTCTGCTACCACTTCCTGGGGGGGAATTTTAAGGTGTTTCCCTCCCTTTGTGTCTTGTCACGAGCAGAAATTGAGAAGCTCAAGTGACCAAAGCCAAACACGCCTGGAAGTGTCCAAGGCCAGGGTTGGAGCAACCTGGGCTAGTGGAAGATGTCCCTGCCCAGGGCAGGGGGGGCATTGGATGGGCTTTAAGGTCTCTCTTCCAGCCCAAGCCATTCCATGAGCATCATATTTCCTTCCTCCTCCTCCTGCTCTTTCCTCTCCTGGACAGTGACCAAAGTGAACAGAACTCTCCAGGCAGGTGAAGCCCCCAGTAACACCCTCAAAACCTTCTCCTGCTGGAGCACAACCTTCTGCTCCCTAAAAAAAAACCTCTATCCCTAAAAAAAAACCCTCCCAGCCCAGCTTTTCCAAGCAGGAATGAACGAAACCCTTATGGACAGGTGTGGAACTGGACTCTGTGTCAAGCCCAGGGGGTTGAACCATTCACTATCTGCTCATTTCAAACCATGACTGGTTTTCTCCAGCCTTGCTGCTGGTGGGGTTTTGGTGGGCAGGGCAGGGAAATGAGGTTTAATGAGGGTGGGGATCAACTCCAGGCCTGGGTCTTGCTGTTTCAGCTGTAAAAACTCCCAGGAGATTATTCAAATGCAATAAAAAGAGGTGTTTGCATTACTGAAAAGGGAGGGGAAAGGGATGGGGGTATGTCAAGGCACCACGTGGCCAGTGCTGGTGCCCTTTTATATATATTTATATATATTTATATATATTTATATTTATATATATAGACACTGTGGTCACCTCCAACCTAAACATCTGAGGCACCAATGTGACAGTCTCTCCTCTCTCTCCCCTGATGCTGTTCAGGCTTTAAAAGTGGCCACATTATTTATTAATTTCCCAGTTTTACCCACCATTCCTTCCGTTCGTTAAATCGCCACCGTTACACTCTCCAAACAAGCACCAAAAAAAAAAAAAAACAAACCCAAAAAACAGAACCATGGAAGCAGAGCTTGCAAAATCTGGCTCCCAGGGCAACAGCACCCGAGAGCCACGGTGAATTCTGCCAAAAAATACACGGCCTCGTCCCAAAATGTGACGTGTGGGCTCAGGGAAACGGCTGGGCCGTGACGTGGGGAGTTCAGACCCACTCACGGTCCACTTGCAGCTAAACAAGCCTTGGGACTATTTTTAATCGTGGGCTTTCTAATTTTACTTCGCTCGGGTTTCAAGGAAAAGGGAGGAAAAGTCCACATGACTCATCCCTCACACCCCTCTGGGCTCATGGCAGGGACTGGGAAAGAGGAGGAGGAGAAATTTCATCCTTCAAATCCATCAGATTCCCAAACAACAGGACTCGTGCCTTGCTTCTTACTCACACTTGACAACGTTTCTCTTTCTGGAATTAGAACATACTGAATTTTGCTGCAGGTTCTGCGGATAGAAAAGACTCTGGAGCCGATTTTTTTTTCCCTGCTGTGTTAATTCCCAGGACTTCCAGCTGGACCTGACATTTTGCATTGCAGCAAGGATCATCTTTGCCTTTCCTGTGACAGTCCCTTTCTCCAAAATCCTCCCAGTCCTGCTCTTTCTGCAGGCAAATTGACTTTCTGAACAGTGTGAAAACCCCTGGGATTCATTTGGACTCCAGCAAGTGCCCCTGCTGAGAGCAAGTAAACACCAAACTGATGTATTTATCATAGGAACTGTTGCCTGCTACAAAGAGAAGTGCAGCATCAAATATTTACAGGCCTTGGAAAGGAATTTTTGAGCTGTTCAGCGTGGGAGATTCGCTCCAGGCTTTAGGCTGGAGGCAGGAGAGCTCAACTCTGCTGGATTCGGGCCACCCTTGGGGAAGGAGCTTTGGAATATGGACACTTGGAGCCAAAGTGGGACAGGGATGAGCTGGTGGAGCAGCACAGAGCAACCCCAGCGAGCTCTTCGTGGCACCACGAGGCTGGGATTTCCGTGGGAGCCTGGGAATTGTGCTTGGATGCTGTGGGAGAGCCCCCAGCACGTCCCTGGGGGCTCAGCAGGGATGGGTGTCTGTGATTCCCGTGCTGGGGAAGCTCCTCTTCCTCTCCCAGAGGGATCCACAAAACCAGCCCAGGGCCAACTCACTCCAAAAGGCTGAGTTTAGGGGAGATGAAGCCAAATTTGCCCTGTGGATCCTTAGCCTGGGCCAGTTGGGATTTATAGGCAGGGAGGAGGAGCAGGAGGTGATAAAACTCCCTGTTTATTTGCACTGGTGAATCAACACCTGGAGGGAAACTTTCCCCCTTTCGCCCCTGCAAAGCGAGCTGGGGGGGAATGTGCAGCTCTGGGGTGTCCCTGTGGGCTCCAGGAAGGATCCCAAGCCTGCCTTCCCTTGGATTTACACCCTCCACACCCCCCACCCCGTGGCCACAGTTTGTACTGGGAGTACTGGTGTCGCTGCCTGGATGACACCCCACGCAGGAGAACAGGGATATTTGGGATCCTCCTGCAAGCTGGGAGGATCCCAGGCATGGGCAGGGCCAGGAGCAGAAGGATTCTTCCTCCCAGACCACAATCCCACCCAGACACCTCCCACCCCACTCCTCTTCCTCCTCCTGTCCCCACAGCAACCCCTTCAAGCACTGAAGCACCTGAAGTTATGGAGAGAGACACCCCCAAAGCCCCCTGAGGGACCTTGGAAACAACCCCCCCACCCAGGACCCACAAAACTCCCCCAAATCCCCTCAGGGACCCTACAAACCCCCTCAAAACTGACCCAGGACCTCCTAAATCCCCTCAAGGACCCTCAAACCTCCCTTAGGGATCCCCCAAACCCACTTGGGACCTCCCCAAGCCTCTTCAGGGACCTACAAAACTGACCCAGGACCTCTTAAATCCCATCAGGGATCCCCCAAACCCACCTGGGACCTGCCCAAGCCTGTTCAGGGACCCAAAAAACTGACCCAGGACCTCTTAAATCCCGTCAGGGACCCTGAAACCTCCCTCAGGGATCTCCTAAACCCACCCCAACCCCCCTGGGACCCTCTAACCGGCAGTGCCTGCCCAGTCCCTTCCAGTGCCTCCCAGTGCCCCCAGTCTACTCCCAGTCCATCCCAATCTTCCCCAATCCATTCCCAGTCCCTCCCAGTGCCCCCCACTCCCTTCCCAGTCCCTTCCAGTGTCTCCCAGTCTACCCCCAGTGCCTTGCAGTCCACTCCCAGTCCATCCCAATCTTCCCCAGTCCATTCCCAGTCCCTCCCAGTGCCCCCTACTCCCCTCCCACTCCCTGCCAGTCCATCCCAATCCTCCCCAGTCCATTCCCAGTGCCCCTCCCAGTGCCCTGCAGGTCCGAGTCCCCCGTGCACGGCCACGTTTTTCCCACCCCCCCATCACCGCTGGGAATCCGGGATTGCCCCCGGAACCCAAACCCGCTGCGCTGGGAGAGCCGGGGTGGGGGAGCGGGGGTGCCCCAGGGGGAGTGCGGGTTCCAGAGGGGTCGGGCTGTGCCCTGGGAGCTCACCAATGCAGCGGGATCCGTCGGGGCTGGTCATGAAGCCCCGGGGGCAGGTGCACACGTAGCTGCCCGCGGTGTTGGTGCACTCGCCGCCGTCGCACGCGCCCGAGATGGCCCCGCACTCGTCCACGTCTGCAAGAGAACACACCCACGGTGGTGTTTTCCCCCCGGGGCACCTCCTCTCCCACCCGGGCCCAGCTCACAGAGCGCAGGAGCTGCGGTGATGGGATGCTCCAGGTCAGCGCCGGGGTCCTACGGGCGACGAGAGTCTCCCACAGCGAGGGGTTCGTGGAGTCTCATGGAGACCCTCCCACACTCAGGGGTTCATGGAGTCCCAAAAAGACCCTCCCACACTCAGGATTTCATGGAGTCTTCCCCAACTTTCGCTCAATATAATGAAATGCCCACGAGGCCCCGAGGGGGGGCACTTGGCTCCAGGGATTGTCTGGGAGCAGAGTTGGAGCTCTGGCCTCAGCAGGGGTTTAACAGTTTGTCTCAATAATGTTTTTGTTTTTCCTTAATGATTCTCCGATTTCTATGATTTATTTTTTTATTGGCAGCTGAAACGTCTTTTGGGAACTGATCAGATTCACCTCTAATAAATTAATCCCCCCAAAGCAGTTGGTTGGTGGGCACGGCCCAGGTGGTGGTAAAACACAGAAGGAATATTTTTACAGGGGCCAAAAAACCCTCAAACCCGTGCCTTGGCCATTGGGAAAATGAGTTATTCCTGCTAAACAACGTTATTTATGACATTCTAAAACTCTGGTGCTGCGGTGAATGGATAAGGGGCTTTTTCTCCGGGGCTGGCAGGAAGGAACCGGTCAGAGTTTGGTCCTTGGAGGGAATTTTTCCACTGGGAACCACAGCCTGATGGCATTAACACGTGTGGAGCTGGAGCTGCTGCAGGGCAAGGACTGATCTGCCAAAAAATCTGCCAGAAATAAGAGAAAAAGGCACAACAGCAAAGCCCTCTCGTGTGGGAGAGGGGATTTTTGGAAGGGCTCATCCAGCAGCTTTCCTGGGAGAGGGTCCCCTGAAATCCCTGCTGGCAGCCAGAGCTCCCGGGAGTGGCGATGGACACGAGGAAGGGGCAGGAGATTCCTGCAGGGAAACAATGTGGGTATCCCAGGGAGGAGGGTGGTGACTGGGGGCTCTGGAGGGAAGGTGAGAACCGCTGGGGCCGGCAAGGGAATCGCTGAGCGCGATCTCACAGTGCCCTGCAGCGGCTGGAGGTGCCAGTGCAGCCCCGAAAGGGGCGAGGGAGAAAGGCAGGGGATGTTAAATCTGCTCTCATCTCCCCCTGCTCCCGCGGGACGTGTCCCTGCCCGTGCCAGGGGGTGGCACTGGATGGGCTTGAAGGTCCCTCCCAACCCAAACCAGTCTGGGATTCCCTGCAGCCGAGCTGGTGCTGGTTATTGTTCCCATTTCCCGGCGCAATCAGCTCTTCCTGAAGTTCCTGCGCTTTTTAGCAGGACGGGACAAGGAGGGAGTGGTTTCAAACTGCCAGAGGGTAGGGTCGGGTGGGATGAAATTCCCAGAGAAGCTGTGGCTGCCCCATCCCTGGAAGTGTCCAAGGCCAGGCTGGAGCACCCTGGGCTAGTGGGAAGGTGTCCAAAATTAAACCCAAGTGCACAGGGCAGGTTATCCACAGTATAACCTGGAATTAGGGAAGAGGTTCTTCCTCCCCAGAGGGTGGGAGCGGAATGGTCACTTCCCGAGGCTGCCAGAGCTCAAGGAGTGCTTGGACAACACCCTCAGGGACAGTGGGGGGGATTGTTGGGGTGTCCTGGGCAGGGTCAGGAGTTGGACTGGATGATCCTCGTGGGTTCTTTCCCACACAGGATATTCCAGGATTTCACTCTGTGATTCTATTCTATTGAAAAAGAGGAAGACACTGCCCTGCTTGGCTTTTTAGGACTAAAATCCTGCTTTCAGCCACCACCTGAGATCTCCCCCGAGCCCTTCCCGTGCTCCTCTGGCTCTTTGATGCTCAGAGCCCCCCTGGGACAGACAGACAGGCCTGGAAACCTCCCCAGGCAGCGAAGCAAAAGGACAGAAAACACTTCCCCCCCCCCGGGCCCCTGCAGTGAAAAAGAGATTTTTATCACTCCAGCCTGCCCTGTCATTTAATTACAGCCCTGCCTTGGGTTACAATTCACAGAGCACTGGAAGGAAAGGGGCTTTGTGGAGCAGAAGCTGGTTTTGTACTGTTAGTGAAAAAACCAGTTTAATACTTGTGTGTAGCACTGGGAGGGTTGTTGCATCAGAGGGCTGGGGGCCAGAGCAATACCTACAACACAGCCAGTCATCCAAGGGGCTGTGTGGGCAGCAAATCCATCCCATTCTTAAGGGAAAACAGTGAATTCAAGAGGTTAAATCAAGCTGCAGTTTTTTCTCCCCCCTGAAAATCCCAGCTCGGCCCAAAGCAGCGACCCAAGGAGCAGGAAAAAGAGGCTGTTTCTCAAAGCCTTGCACATCCTGTACTTTGAGAAACCGAGCTCTGGGCTTTGTTATTGTTTCAGTTCTTCCCCACCACATTTGCCTTCTTGGTTTTCCCTTTGCAAAGCGGGTTTGGATTCGTTCAGCCAGGGAGAGCCTGACACGGGTCCATCCACCTCCCATTAACACCCGGCGCTGGGCAGGGCACCCTTCCAACTCCAACCTGGCTCCCTCCACCGCTTTTCCAGCCCTCTGTCGAAAATTAAAGCAATATTCTGAGTGCTCTGCTCTGCAGACAATGGCAGGATTCAACACAAACGTTGATTTTGGACCTGCTCTCCAGCGCCGGGCTGGAGTCGGAGCCTGATCCTCACGGCTGAAAAAAGCCCTGGAAAACCAAAGGCTCCGGAGCTCCAGAAGGAGTTGGGAGCCTGCAAAGCCCATCCAACACGGTGCCCACAGACATGTTGAAACCCCGAGCTTTCCATCTGCTAAAAAAAAAACCAAAACGTCCCCAGGCCCTGATGGAGAAAACGTGTCACGTAGCGAAGAGGTCGGGCCCCGTCAGCCCCTCTCCCGTGCGGCACACGGGACTCCGAGAGCTCCCCTCCCCAAAAAAAAGCACAAAGGAACCACAGAGGGGAGGAATGGAACCCTCCAAGCCACCCCAAATCCGTGGAAATGAGCTTTTAATGGAGCCAGACAACGAGCTCTCCTGCAGGCGTTTCGCAAGGAAGATTGAAAACTGGCTAAGAAAGCGGCTGTCGAGTTCCAGAGCACGGAAAAGATCCTTCCCCTGCAGAAACAGGGATGGGATTCGACAGGGGGAAAAACAGAGCCTTGGGTTCATGGGAAAACACGGAATTTTGTGGCCCCTGGTGACAAAAGAGGGACGGGAGTGACACCTAAATAGAAAGGGGCGAGCGAAAAACAGGTGGGATTTGCAACTCCGCCTCGGCAGAATCTCCCGGAGAGGCCAAAAAGGGTTTGTGCTGGAGGGATTTGAACAGAGCCTGTTGCACACAGCCTTTCTCTCCCTCTCCTGGTGTTTCTCCATGTGGGTTTTGGGGTGTTTTTTTGTATGTCATCACCCCGGAACAATTTGGGCTGCAAGACATTCCTTTTGGAAGCATCCCCGGCAGTTGCCTCACTGATAACAGAGCCTGGCCTGGCACTTTGTCATCCAGCACAGGAAGGGCTATTAGAAAGTTCAATTCTTGGCAGTGGAACGCTGGAATTATGGCAGGAAAAGCTTTGTTCAGCCAGTGATTCCACCCTTAACTACACACCACGGAGTCGTTCCCTTCGGTGCAGTTTTTACGGCCGCTTCCAGGATAATTTAAAAATGTCACCGCTTGTAACAACCCCCCCCACCACAACCACCACTTCCCTGTGATTTATTGATCCAGGCCTCTGTATCAGGAGGATGTGCCTGAGCTCAGCTTTGATGTTTCCTCTCTCCATTTTTGCACCAGGAGGTTTTTTCTTGCGTCCCCCTCCACAATCTGCTTCCAGCAGCGTTCAGAACTCGGCTGGATAAAAACCAGGGGCCTCTCTCCAGGCTCCCCCACTTCTCATCCCCCCACAAACCTCGACAAATCCTGCTTTTTTTCCCCCATCAGCCAGCCATAAGATCTGTTAATTCAGCCCTGAGCTGGCAATTCTGCCCTCCTTGCTGATTTTTTGTGCTTTGGTTTGTCTCCAGCCTTGCTTTGGGGATCCACCCTAAATCCTCCCCCACCACTCCCACGTTTCATGGGCTGCTCACATCCCTCAGAAACTCTTGTGCCAGCAAGTTCTCCTTAGACACTGCACAGCCCCAGTGATGATTCCTCCCTCAGGAACTCCTGATCCCTCCCTGGGAATACAAGGAACAAAGGAATCACAGTGCAAGTGTCACACTCCGTTAGGGACGAGCTGCAGGAACCAGCCTGGAACTGAGCAGCCCTGAACTTGGAGGATGTTCAGCTCCAAAGCCAAACAGAGAGAGAAGAAGGACCTGGTTTTCCTGCTGGAGTTGACCAAAATCCAGGCCCCAAATCCAGCTGCAGCCTCCCTGGGAGCTCAGGGCCTCCACTATCAGCCTGGAATATCTCGCACAAGAAAAGCATCTCTTATTCTTCAGGGATCCGGGGACTGAAAGCAGAGCCTCAACTCCAGGTGCCTTTTGTGTTAAGAGATAAGTATCACTCTGGGAAAGCAACAACATTTATCTCTCCTCCTGCCTGTTCCCACCACTAAGCAGCCCCAAGGAGATTAGTGGCACATGCTGCTGCTGTTAATGAGGGAGACATCATTAATCAGCCGCCCTGGTGACACGGGCTCTGACCTTTGGCTCCAGCACAAGCCCATCTGCTGACTTCAATCCCCAGGAGGAACCTTCCAAGCACAAAATACAAGCTCCTGGGAACCAGGGAAGAATTTACCATCTAGTTTGAACATTTCCTGGATGCTGAGGGGGTTGGAGGAGGAAACCTGAAAACGAGAGGGAAGCATCTCCTCTTCCTAAAGCAAGAAGGTCTCGGTGCAGGCAGAGAAATCCCTCCTTTCACCAGCTCTAAAATTAACACAGAGGCTCAACAAGGGAGCTCCTGCAGCCCTGAGATTTTAGGCTTGGAGCACACCTGGGTGAAGAATAAATATATCCCTTTATGCCTGTGGTTGTTATTTTGGTGAACAGCCTCAGCTCGGGGCGGGGAAAGATTTTGGCAGCAGGTCGGGAATTGGGATCCTCAAATTGGATCCTCAGATTCGATTCTCGACTCCCTGACGTATCAAAGCCCTCAGCAAACTGTGAGAGGGGCTCAGATCTTCCCCATTTATCGAGTGTGAGCAGCAGACACGGTGCTGCCTCTCTGTCACATCATTTTAGGGAATCGCGGGGGACGTTCCCAGAGGGGAGCAGTGATGCCCCCCAAAAGCTGATCCCACGATTCTGTGATCACCCTCACCTTGTGACGGGACAGGCTGGTGATTCACATCTGGGAAACGAGCCCTCCCAACCCCATCCCTTCGGAGCATCCCTCCTGTTTATGTCATTCCCACACGGCAGGGCTCCCCCAAGATCCGCCAATCCCGCCGAAGCAAAGCCTCCTCTTTTGGTGGTCTCCTTGGCAACTGAGGCGAGATAAGTGATGGAACAGACACTGGAGATGGCTCTTTTTATGGCCATGCAGGAAGGAGAGTGAAAGGCAGCTGTTTATGGCCACAGGGCGCTGCTTTGGCAGGCACTGGCGGGGGGACCCACGCGAGGCCCCTTCGCATCTGGATGACAGACCCAGACAATGGCTCGGTTTTAATCTCGGAGATTCCGGCTAAACCGATTGCAGATGTGCTCTGCCTGCTCCCCAGCCGGCGTGGGTTGAGGCAGAGCAAGGCAAGGACAACTTCTGACTGCCCACGGGTTTCCAGGGCAGGGCAGAGAAATTCCGGTGGGACCCCCTCGGATTCGGGGTCTTCACCCAAGACACGGATCAAAAGGCTGGTCTGGACCCTCCTGCTTTCAGGTCCTCGGATGTCAGAGCACAGCAAGAACCCCCCTTCTGCTGGAATTTTAAGGGAAAGTCTCGTGGCGTCCTGCCAAGGAAGAGCCACAGGCACAGATGTCTTCTGGAGATAAACGAGGGTCCATCTCCCACCCTAGGATTGACCTCTGGAGCTGGTGGCTCACTTTGGAAAAAGGTTTTGCTGAGGGGCTGAACCCAGGCCACAGAATCAGGGAGCCACAGACTGGTTTGGATTGGGAGAAACCTTAAAGCTCATCCTGTTCCCACCCACGGGCAGGGACACCTTCCACTAGCCCAGGTTGCTCCAGCCTGGCCTCGGGCACTTCCAGGGATGGAGCAGCTTCTCCAGAAAGAACCCTCTGGGACAAGGAATTCTGTCAGCCCCACCGCTTTAAGTGCTCAGGATTCCATTAGGGCATGTGGGAAAGAGCTTTAACAACCGAGGCAGGAAGAGTTTAATGCTGTTTTCCTTTTCTCTTGCCAGATGTTTGGAAAATGCAACGAATTTCCTCCCCCACTTCTGAGAGGTGCAAGGTGTGTGTGTGTATTCTGGCTGCTGCAGGGAGAGGTCTGACACCTCTCTGACACACCCAGCAGGGATAAAGGAGATGATGGGACTGGAATTCGGGGAGCTGGAGCCACTCTCATGGAGAGGACTCAGATTGGTGACCCTGGGGATTTTTTAACACACGCTGGCTGCACCTCACCCTGCAGGATGAGGCTGTTTGGAGAGACAGGACAAGGGGAATGGCTTCAAACTGACAGAGAGGAGGTTTAGGTGGGATATTGGGAAGGAATTCCTGGCTGGGAGGGTGGGGAGCCCCTGGCACAGGTTGCCCAGAGAAGCTGTGGCTGCCCCTGGATCCCTGGAGGTGTCCAAGGCCAGGCTGGATGGAGCTCTGAGCACCCTGGGACAGTGGAAGGTGTCACCTGGCAGAGAGGTGGAACTGGCTCATTTTTAAGGTCCCTTCAAAGCCAAGCCATTCTCGGGTGTGATTCTGTGCCCCATCCATGTTTTCCTACGGAACTGTGTGCCCTGCTCTGGGTGAGCCCCAAATTTACCAAGTCATGCCCTGGAGCAGCTCACCCCAAGCCCAGGAGCAGGCAGAGTTCTCCCTTAACTACCACAACCAGCCTGGAAATCGTTAAATTATCACACCTTGCATGAAAAGCCTCAAAAGAAAAGGCTTTTGAGTTTTCAAAACTTCATCACACCGAGCTTTGAAGGCATCACCTGAGCTAAGCAGAGACCTAAAGCCTTCCAGAGGTCCCTTCTGTCCAATCAGTCTGTGTTGCCATTAAAATACCCTTCAGAAATCACCTGCATGACAAATCCAACCCCCCTTCTTTCCAGTTTGAGAGGAGCTCAGGCAAGCTCTGCTCCTCATTTCCTCACCCTTGGGCTCTGGGTAGCCAGTAAACAGATTAAAACCTCATTTTTTCAGCGTTTCCTCCGGTCTGGGGAGGCAGGATCAAGCCTGGCATGGGAGACCTCTCCCATCTCTGTGTGAGCAGAGAGAGACCCTGGAGGTTTCCCACCCCTCCGTGCTCTCGGGATGTCGGGAAGCCGAGCAATCCCTGCGGGTCCGAGCCTTCCTCACCTTCACACCTGTGGCTGGTCTCGCTCTGCTTGTGTCCTGCAGGGCACTTGCACTCGTAGGAACCCACGGTGTTGATGCAATTCCCGCCTTGGCAGAGGCCAGGGATGGCTTGGCACTCGTCCACATCTGCGGGGAGAGGGGCAAAGGTGTGAGGAAGCGCCGCCATCCCACGGACCCGCCGTCAACCCCGCGGCGCTGGGAGGGCTGAGGGGAGGCGGGGAGAGAAAAGCTTTGCTCCAGGATCGCATTCCATAAACCCCTCAGACCGTGCCAGAGATAAGGGGAAGGACAGGAAACGGCCCTGAATGTATTCCTGGCTCATCCACACAAGCGGGAGGGAGACAGAAGTCTCGGAACGCTTCCCAAAGCGAACCCCTGTCCCCTCGTGGATCGCTCCCCGGGGAAGGCTGGGGGTTTCATTTTAAACCTGGAGGAACAGCAGCCTCGATTCACGACCTCCTGCGGGGTGGAGGAGCTTTGGGAACCACGGTGTGGCCAGAATCTTTCAGCTAAAATGATCCTGGATGATCCCATGGGACGTCCAAGGTCTGTGGTGCCGCTCTGGGGGACACGGCGATGGCTTTATCAAAGTCACACAGAGAGTTCTCTGTTTTGGGGCTCTGTTCTCTGTTTTAAGGCCATGTTTTGAGGCTGTTCTCTGTGTTCCCCATTTCAGGGCTCTTTTGGGGCCCTGTTCTCTGTGTTCCCTCTTTTGGAACCCTGTATTCTCTCTTTTTAAGGCTCTGTTTTGGGGCCCTGTTCCCTGTATTCTTTGTTCTCAGACCCCGTTTTCTGTGTTCCCTGTTTTGGGGCTCAGTTTTGAGGCCCTGTTATCTGTATTCTTTGTTTTGGGGCCCTCTTCTCCGTGTTCCCTGTTTTAGGGCTCTATTCTGATGTCCTGTTCTCCATGTTCCCTGTTTTAGGGCTCAGTTTTGGGTCCCTCTTTTCTGTGTTCCCTATTTTGTGTCCCTCTTCTCCATGTTCCCTATTTTGGGTCCCTCTTCTCCATGTTCCCTATTTTGGGTCTCTCTTCTCCATGTTCCCTATTTTGGGTCTCTCTTCTCC
>JAYRBT010000083.1:940437-998015 GCA_036023395.1 Myiotriccus ornatus
GGGACAATGTGGGAGGCGGGGTCAGTATGTGAGGGGCGGGGCTTAGGGAGGAGGGGCGGGGTCACAGCGGGAGCAGAGGGTCTGGAAAGGGGGCAGGATCTCTCTTGGGGGCGAGGCCGGGGCAGGAGGACGGAGGATGGGGGGGGTCTGGAAGGGGGTTTTTGGTTTGTGTGGTAGGGGTGGGGCCACAGCAGGAGGGGTGGGGTCTGGGAAGGGGCGTGGCTCTATTTGGGGGCGGTGCCAAGTCGGGGGTGGGAGGGGACATGGCAGGGGTGGGGCCACAGTTGGGGAGAGGGCAGGGTGGGAGGGGCCAAATGTAGGGGCAGGGCCAGGGTGGGAGGGGTCACATGCAGGGAGGGCAGAGGGGATTTGGGGGTGGGGGAAACTGAGGGGGGATGGCACAGGATTTGGGGGGATCCATTGGGGAAGCATTTGGGGGGGGGTCTCGTGGGTTTTTGGGTGTCCCAATGTCCCTGTCCCCCCTCCCAGAAGAGGTGGGAGGCCCTGGGGGGCAGTTGATGGGGGTTCCAGGTGTTTTCTGGGGGGTCCCAACATCACTGTCCCCTCCCCCCAGATGAGGTCGGGGCCCTGGTGTTCGACATCGGCTCCTTCTCGGTCCGGGCCGGTTACGCCGGAGAGGATTGTCCCAAGGTGGGGGGCACTGGGGTGTCACTGTGGCCCCCCTAGCCCTCCCGTTTCCCCCCCCACTTCCCTGTGACACCCCCCCAAAGGGACATGGCCGCTGTCCCCACCGTGTGCCGTTCCCACGGTCACAGTGTCCTCAAGGCCACGCTGTCCCCAGGGCCACCACCTGCAGGACAACATCCCCACCACAGTTATGTCCCCAAGGACACCGACCCCTGTTCCCACGGTCACGGTGTCTCCAAGGCCACATTGTCCCCAAGGCCACCACCCGTGGTGTGCCCAAGGCCACGTTGTCCCCCCCCTCCCCCATGTCCCCATGGTGACAGTGCCACCCTGGGGTCACAGGAGGATTTCCCCACCGTCGTGTCCCCAAGGCCCCCCTCCCGTTGTCCCCCCCACCCCGTCCCCGTGGTGACAGTGCCACCCCCAGGCTGACTTCCCCACCACGGTGGGGCTCCTGTCCCCGGACGAGGTGTCCCTGGAGCTGGACGGGGATAAGGACAAGAAGGGGGGGAAGGTTTATTACATCGACACCAACGCCCTGCACGTGGCCAGGGAGGGGGTCGAGGTCCTGTCCCCCCTCAAGAACGGCATGAGTGAGTAGGGGGAGCACTGGGAGAGCACTGGGAGGGCACTGGCAGGGCACTGGGGACACTGAAGGGACATGGCGGGGACACGGGAGGGGGTCGAGGTCCTGTCCCCCCTCAAGAATGGTATGAGGGAGTGGGGAGGCACTGGGGGGGCACTGGGAGGGACTGAGGGGGCACTGAGGACACAGGGGGGACACCTCTGGGGGAGGGAAACACCCCATGGGTGTGTCCCACAGGGGACATCTCAGGGTGTTGGGCCCACAAACTGGGGTCACAGTGGGAGTCACCCAGTGGTGTCACCACAGGGTTGGGGTCACTCAACGATATCCCCCACCCCGTTTTGCCCCCCCCCCATATCGGGGTTTGGGGGGTCCCTCTGGGATTCTTCCCCCTCACCCTTCTCTCTGCCTCCTCCCCCGCCCCCCCAGATGGTTTTGGGGGTGCGCCGGGCCGGGGGCTTCACCCGCCGGGTGGGGGTCGAGTGATCCAGCGCGTCCGAGGCGCTGGAGGCCGCGGGGGCGGGGGCCGACATCGTCCTGCTCGACAACCTCCCCCCCGAGGTGAGCCCCCAAAATCCGGGGGGGCAGCCCCAGGCGTGGGGCTGGGCCCCCAAAATAGGGGGAACCCCCTGGATGCCTTGTGGGGCAGCCCCAGAGATGAGGGGGGGGGGGGAAAGCAATGATTTTGAAGTTATGCTGGTGTAAAGGAGATGGGATCTCATAAAAAAGCCCTTTTTCTGGCAATCTGAACAGAACCATGAGCCGTGTTTGCGAAGGTGAGTTACCAAATAACCGTATTTTGGGGTTTTTTTGCCTCGAATTCTATCGAGACTCAGACAGTCAGATGAATACCTTAAAGGGACTCAGAAAGGCAGATTGATAAATGTTATAACCCCAAATCGACGCAGAGAAGGGGGTGGACTTGCACCTCCCACCTCCTCTGCGGACGGAAACGCAAAGAATTCCTGGAGACGGATCGGAACGAGAGCCCAGTCGTGAGGAGAACACCCCCTTTGAAACAAGCACTTGACAAAAATAGATTTTCATCTGCAGATCACTCCTTTGGAGGGAATGAGGCCAAGGAAATTGCAGTCTGGAGGCCAGGAAGCCTGGCTGCCTTCCAGCTCCCATCTGTTGCTAATTCGAATGGCCAAATTATTAAATTTTTAATGAGGCACCAATCAAATTTTATTAAGGAAATACGGACGCTTAGGAGATGTCTAAAGCCCTTTCCCAGCCTGGGCATGGGATCCCATCTTCCAGGAACCCTGGTGCAGGGAAGTTGTCCTTGAGAAGCCTGTTTTTTTCCCTGGAAAAGCAGAGGTGAGGCGTCTCCTTGATGAAAACTGGGATTTCTGCTTCCTATTCCAAGCTCCCTCAGCTTTACAAGTGGTGGGATACGGATGAGTTCCACCTTCCCACCTCCAGGTGAAGTTCTCGTTACAGACATTGCAAGGAATACCGGATCAGGCTTGATTTTTGGGAATCTTTTGGGACCTCCCCCCACCAAGAAGAAGCTTCAACCACATCAAGGTGGGTTCAGCTGCGGAAAAAACAACCTCCCTGACTCCACCTCCCCAAAGAACTTGGCCAGGAGCAAACACCCAGCAGGGAGACGAGGGGGGGACAACCCTCAGCTCCTCTCCTGACATCCATCAGCGGCCTCATCCAGGCCCTCCAGCTTGTGGCCACATTAATTTCCAGCTGAACCGCGCTCGACACGTTCCATCTGTAAATTCCCGATGGCCGGAGCGCTGGCTGCGGTTACCCCGGGGTTACTCCGGGGTTACTCCGGGGTTACTCCGGGGTTACTCCGGGGTTACTCCTCGTCTCTCCTTGCTCCAGCTGCGAAAGCCGCCACGGAATCAGAGCTGAGCCACGAGGAATGGGGCTCTTTGCTCTCCGTTCGCAGCCCCTCACGCTCCCCACGCCTGAACCTTCCGCGGGGCCACGTGGCGAGTGGTTGGACCCACTCGGGTCGTCGGCCAGAGGTGCTCAGAGGAGGAGGCCTGGCAGGGACACACCTCCTTCGTTGGAGGGCTGTGCTCCCTGGGGGTCCCTCCCAGCTCAGAACGGTCTGTGATTCCCGGTGTCCTCGTAGGGATGGTCCTTGGGAACCCCCCTCGTCAAGGAACCCCTGACAATTCCCAGCCACGACGTCCCAGCCACAAATCCCTGCTCGTCCACAAGCCCTGAAAATACCCCTCGAGACGTTTCTGACTTCCCTGATCAGTGTGGGCAGGATGTCAGGGGAGGAACCCTCCACTCGTGGCCACCTGCCTTCGCCCACGTCCCACGTGGATTCCTGCTGGAAGGGTTGGGATGTTCAGCTGGGTTCGATTCCTCCGGATTCAGCCAAGCCAGCGCTAAAACTGAGGACTTTCCCCACAAAACTGAGGAGTTTCCCCACGAAAACTGAGGAATTCCCCCATTTCCAGCGTTTGGGATGCACCAGGGATGGTGTGTCACCCTAGGGAATGTTTCCCTGGGATCTACAACAGAATTTAACGGTGTTATCAGGCATGGAAATGTTCATTTCAGCAGCTCAGGCTTTGAAGAAGGGAACCAAAATTCAGCACTGCTCTCACCAAGGGCATTTTTCAAAGGTTTTGTAGCACCTGAACTGAAATTGGATCTGAACCTGAAACATTTACAACTTTATTTCCTACCCGATTTCAACTGGATATGAAATACTGGCGTTTAAAAGTGGGTTTAAATTACCACTTTCCTCTTGGGGGGGGGGGGGAGAAAAAAGGCATTTAAAACTAACATTTTACTCCCTTTTAACTGGTTCTTATTGCTCCTTTGGGAAAATCGGGAGGTTTCGATCAAGAACTTTTGAAGAGAAGCATTTGGGTTGAAAATTAAAAAAAAAAGGCAAAAAAAAAGCAGAGTTCCCTCCACTTCTACAACATCCACCGAGCCAGGAGGGTGTCCCTGAGTCAGTCAGTGGGAACTGAGATCCCTGAAGATGCAAAAGCAGGAATAATTGCACGACTTCCTTCGTTATTTAAAGCACAACCCCCGGGGCGGGGTGAGCAGATCCCGAGGGAAGGTGAAGGACCTGAAGAGCTTCTCCCACCCCTCTTCCAGCCTGGGTTCCTCGGGCACCATTTGGCTGGAATCCCCTGCCGGGATGGGGTGAATTCCTTCCTTCCAGAATAAACAAACAGAGCTGGAGGAAGAGGAGATTTTGCTTTGCTAAAAATCCAATCCCTTCTCACAACAAACACGTGCAGGAGGCCACGCTGGGATCGGAAAGCTCCGGCAACTGGAGCAGCAGGGAAAGGGCTGGGGGGGGGGGACAGCCCAGGGGGTGTTTTATGGCTCTCCATCAGCTGGGGGGTTTGGTCCCCCAAGTCCTTCCTGCCTGTGACCTCCTGGGACCTGAGGAGCAAGGCATGAGTCTGCAAACTTGGAATCGTGGATAAGATCGTGGAATATCCCGAGTGGGAAGGACCCCCCCCTGCCAAGGATCATCCAGTCCAGCTCCTGGCCCTGCCCAGGACACCCCAACAATCCCACCCTGTCCCTCAGAGCGTTGTACAAATGCTCCTGGAGCTCTGGCAGCCTTGGGGCCGTGAGCAACTTCTACTCAAAAAATTCCCACACCAGCTCTGGATGGGAATGTTCCCTGGAGAAGGCTGTGAGTGCCCTCCAGGACCTGCTGGGACAGCTAGGAGCTTAAAATTAAATGTTTAATGGAGCGATGGATGCCCTGCTCATGGAGAGACCACGGAATCAGAGTGGTTTGGGTTGCAAGGGATCTTTAAACTCATCCAGTGCCACCCCCTGCCATGAGCAGGGACACCTCCCACTATCCCAGATTGCTCCAACCTGGCCTTGGACACTTCCAGGGATGGGGCAGCCACAGCTTCTCTGCCCAACCTGTGCCAGGGCCTCCCCACCCTCCCAGGGAAGGATTTCTTCCCAAGATCTCACCCAAATCTCCCCTCTGGCACTGGGAATCCATTCCCCCTTGTCCTGGCACTCCATGGGACAGCACACAGGGGGGAACAGCATCCCAAAGCCACCAGCCAGACCTCCCTGGAACGATACAGCTCCAAGCCCTGCGATTGTTTCGGGATGAACACGGAGGTTTTCCAGCCCGGATCGTGGCTCCCAAATCCCTGCTCAGCCTCTCGGCCTGAGCTGATACGTGACAGCTCTGCTGGGAGGGAGGGGGGGGCTGCAGAGGGAACAGCATGAGGGTCTCCTTCAAGGGCTCCTTTCTCATGGAATACTTTCTCCACCTAGTCATTTCCTTACCTCATCCAAACACAGCCACATTCCTCATGTTTAACTGTTTGGACTTTTGCAGAAAAGAAAAAGCTGGCTGGGGCCACTTTTATAAGGCCAGACATTCCAAGTGCTGAAAAAACATATTCAAAGGAAATAGTGAAGGGAGAGCTTTTTTTTTTTTTTCTTTGAGTTTTCCTGTCCTATTTTTACAGTTTCCTGACGAAGTCTCAGCCCGGTGAAACCCGAGCTAGAGCCCCACGCACAACCCTCCCACGCTCAGCACCATCTGAGGCACAAAGAACACACGAGGCTGGGAGTTCCAGCAGTTTGGGGAACGTCTGGGAGGGCTGGAGCCGTGTCCTCTGTCCTGGAATGGACCTTGGGATCAGAACGTGCCGGGATGGAGGTGCAGGAGTGGGAGGTGGCACTCGGAGAGCTCCAGGCTCGGGTGGGAGACCCGACCTCTTGGACCTCTCAGAGTCCTTGGGAACAGACCATGACTGTGGACAGGCTCTTGGAAAAGAGGACATGGAGGTGGTGGCTGGGCTGAACAGCAGGGGATTCCTCCTGGATTGTGTGTTCCTTACAGGAACGAGTAAGGGAAGGAGGAATTCGGGGCTGACAGGTGGGAAGCATTTTTGGGCAGAGGTTTTGTGGATTTTGCCCGTCTTCCACCTGGGAAAAAAATCTGGTTGGGTTTACAGGTCCTCCCTGATCTTCTAAAGGTGAAGAGCATCTCCACCTGTCCCTGCTGTGTTTCACGAGCGGGTTTCTTTGGAAACCTCTTCGCTGTTACTTCCACCAAATCTGACCTGTTATTCCGGCTGAGACAGGTCTGCACCCAGGAGAAGCAGCTTGGGAAAACCCCAGTCAAAAACATTCCTGCCTGATTGAAAGCTTGGGAGTGCTGTTCCCCACGAGGAAACCAACCCTGAGGTCGGTTCCAGCAGTCTGTGATTGTCTCATTAAGGACAAACCATAAAACCCACGGGCACGCAGGGAAAATTGCACGTGCAGGATCCACCTCCGTCCCCACCAGCGCTCCCAGCAGACCCTGCCTGGTTTCCCACAGAGGAAAGAAATGTGGTTTTCACAGAGCTGTCGTTATTTTCTCCAGGAAACCCGTCTGCAGGAGGGAAACTGCAGCCTAAAACGGCGCGGGGAACTTTCTGCCGGCCCTTTCTGCAGGAAAGTCACAGAGCCCTGACATCCAAATGCTTTTCCTACCACGAGGCAGAGAAATGGGAGGTTATTCCTGACCTTTGGAAGGAGGCTGAGGAGAAGGAGCTCCATCACACAGCTCAGCTAAGAGCTCTGCTTTGTGGCATTAGCAGAGCACCAGGAGAAAGCAGCTGAGCTCCTGGTTTGTGCTGAGGATGAGGAATCTCTTTGAGAACGTGGAGCTTTAATAAAAAGCTCCTCTGGGGAAAAAAAAAATCATAGAATCCCGGAATGGTTTGGGTTGGAAAGACTTAAAAATTATCCAGTCCCATCCCCTTGACATGGGAAGGGACATCTTCCACTAGCCCAGGGTGCTCCAGCCTGGCCTTGGACACTCCCAGGGATGGGGCAGCCACAGCTGCTCTGGGAAATCCATCCCAGCCCCTCACCATTCTCACAGGGAGGAATTCCTTCCCAATATCCCACCTAAATTCCCCCTCTTTCACTTTGAAGCCATTCCCTGTGTCCTGTCCCTCCATGCCTTGTCCCCAGTCTCTCTCCAGCTCTCCTGGAGCCCCTTCAGGCCCTGCAAGGGGCTCTCAGGTCTCCCTGGATCCTTCCCTTCTCCAGCCCTTGGAGCAGCTGGGCATGGATGGAGGGGAGATTTTTGCCAACTTGACATTTATCCCCAGACCAAAAAATTGACTGGGCAGCTCGAAGTGATGAATTTCCCATCTTTCCATCACAAATTCATCCTGGGCGTGGGGGGGGGCTCCTCGTTTCTGCTGAGCCTCTAAATTAGATTGGAAATTTATGGAGAGGAAAAATAAAATCATTATGAGGGGGAAAAATCTGAGACAAAGGCACTGAATAACTGAATAATAAAAGAGGCCTTACAAGGAAGAGTAATGGGGTATTCTGCAATATTCCCAGCAGCTGGAAATGTGAGTGGATTAAAGTGCAAGTTTGTGCTGGATCCATCTGCGTGTTCCGAGCTGGAATTCTGGATGGTGTGTTCTGTTTACACGTGGCATGGGGTGCCTTGTGACTGGACAAGCTACAGCTGGAGGGAAGGGGATGGATCCATTGGGATTGATCTTTCCCTTGGACAAGGCTGACTGGCAGGATTAGAGCACGCCAGGATTTATAGAATTTGGGTTTAATCACCTAGAGAAATAAAAATCCTTGTGGTTATTCCAGTGCTTAAATGTTTCAGGGTGATAGAGATTCAATGGAATTGTGAGAGGAATTGTTCTGTACAGCCAAGAGCTCTGAGAAATTGGGAAAACATATAAAAATAGGCCAATCTGGGGGGCTTCCACTAATCTGACTCTCTGCTAAGGGAGATTCCTCCCAGGATTGGAATGGTGGGAGTTACAAGGAATCCTCAGTTCCCAAATCTTGTGCCCCCTAAAAAAGGAAAACCCAAAAGGTGTGAAAATCTTTTGGAAACTTTGGTGAATCTACAGAATCTGCAGGCTCAGAAATGCTCCCCGAGTGCACCTCAGAGGGGATCCTCGTGTTCTGTACATTTTGTGTGCTAAAATAAATATATATATATATATAAAAAAGGCTGTGTCTTGATGGAAGCCGAATCCTGGAGATGCAGAAAAAGAAATAGATGATACGACCTCTATGTGGACACAATCCCTTCCAGACAGATCATCTCCAAAAGATGGAGAATGTTACTCCAAAAAAGCCTTTTTTTTTTTTTTTCCAAAGTAAAAGAAGGTTTTACTTTCTTGGCATCCACAGGGGATGGGGGGAGGAAAAAAAAGCCAACAAACCAACCCAAATTAAACCTCATCCTTGGCACCCAGGAGGAGCCTCAAACCGTCACCTGAGTCAAACCCACTCGCTCGTTACGTACACCTCATTTTTTCCTACTTTGCAGGAGGGTGAAATCAGAGACATGACATCAAAATGCTTTACTTTGCTGTAAAACTATTAATAAAAAAATAAAAAAAAATAAATAAATTGGCCTCTGTCCTCCCACAGCTTCATCTTTTTTTTTCCTGTGCTGCAGCTTTTCCTCCCACACTGATGTAATGGGAGTTCACGTTCCCAGAGGTTTGTACAATATAGTCATTAGTTCCTCAGCCCCGAAGATGTCAGGGGGGAGGAGGCAGGAAATGATGCTGAGGTGCTGTGAGTACCTCTCTCTTTAAGGTATTTCCCTCTGAAGTGGAGAATTTCCTGAATGAAGTGTGAAGGTGCTCGGGTTGCTCCCAGGACAAAGCAGGCTCTGACTGGAGCCCCCCACCCCGGTGGCAAAACCCTTCTCAGTGCCCAGAAATTTGGTTTATGCTGATTGAAAAGCCGAGGGGTTTCTTCTTATGGGCACAGCAAAAGAAAGCCAAGTAAATAAATGAGATATTGGGGGGGGGTTTGGTGAGTTCCTTTTTAGCACGTTCAGTGCCTGCCAGTGCAAACTCCAGAGCTGGGGTTTGGGGGTTTGCAGAATCCCGGGATATTTGGGGTTGGAAGGGGCCTCTGGAGATCATCCAGTCCAACCCCCTGCCCAGCAGGGTCACCTGGAGCAGGTGGATGTGTCCCACACCCTCCCTGGGCAGCCGTTCCAGTGCTCTCCGCGCTCCGTGGAAAGAAGTTCTGCCTCACCTTGAGGTGGAATTTCTGGTGGTTTCGTTTCTGGCCGTTGCTCCTCACTCATTATTTCAACTTTTTAAACGAAGAGAGGTCCCTGTGCCTGTGGAAGAACTGGTGATCCCTCTGTGATCCCTCATCCTACCCATGAACTTGGCCAAAAGGCCGAGGACTGGGTGGGATGCTGAGTAAGTTTGCTGATAAAACAAATTTGGGAGGAGCTGTCGACTCCCTCGAGGGCAGAGAGGCCCTGAGGAGAGACCTGGATAAATGACAGGGCTGGGAATCCCCAGAGGTGTGGGATTTAACACACACAAGGGCTGGATTCTGCCCCTGGGATGGGGCAACTGGACAAACTCGGGAAGGAGAGGCTGGAAAGCAGTGCCATAAGAAGGGACCTGGTTGGTGGCAAGTTGAATATGAGTCAACAGTGTCCTGCTGGGCAGGGCCAGGGGTTGGACTGGATGGTCCCTGTGGGTCCCTTCCCACTCAGGATATTCCAGGATTCTGTGATGAAACTTGTCCTTTCCACCTATGAGTATAAAGAAAGCCCTCCCAGCGGGTTTCAGGCTCTGCTTCGAGTTAATCTTTCCTCGGAAAAATCCTTGGCAACAAGGGTTAGAGCTAAAATGAGAGCTGCAGATGAATCCACGTCGCTTCCAAGCCCGTTACTTGAGTCTCCTGTCACTGGGGGCTTCCAAGGACGCCTGTGAACACCTCGAGCCCCACAGCTGGAGGATCAGCACAGAAATTCAGCAGCGGTCCCATCTCCAGTAAATCCGGTGCTCGGGGACTCATCTCAACAGGCCCCAGCGATGGAGCAGGAACCTGTTTCCTCCTTGGAAGGGTTAAATCTCTCCTGCCACGCTAAGAACTCTTGGAAGGTCAGCCCCGAGCGCCTCACCTGGCTGCAAACCCCCCGACTGGCCCGGCCAGGAGCCTCTTGGAGAAGTGTAACTTTTAACATCTCTCAGCAGAGCGAGGGCTCTGTTTGTCTTGGCAGGGAAGAGCTGTGTGTACACAGCTGGAGAGCTTGTTTTGTCTCTTAGTACAAGTCTGGACTAAGCCAAATCTCCGAAGGCTTTGTAAAAATGCTCTCTTTATTTAAAGAATTTTATACATTACAAGATGTCTCCGAAGTCTGCCCCTGCTCAGACCCCTTCTTTCCCTGTCTCTTCCCTTCTCCCTCCACACTCAGGACGGTTGGGTTTTGCAGCCTTGCTGGATCCAGAAGTTTCTTTGAGGAATTTCCAGCTTTCTGTTCACACACACAGCCAATGCCTGTACCAATTTATGAGCCTCAACACTTCAGACCCCGTGAGCTTGGAAAGTGAAAAGTGAGGAGCTCTACAGACACAGCCCTGGAGCTCGGATTTGTGGGGCTTTTAGGGGAAGGAACCTTCAAAAGAGAACTCATGAAAAACCTGCCATAACTAAAGCAGTGCAAGGAGAGGACTTGGGGAATCTGTAAGTGCAGCACTCGACAAGATCTCTGTTTGAAATAGGGCTGTCCAGAGATGTTGTGGCTGCCTCATCCCTGGAAGTGTTCAAGGGTAGGGATTGGAGCAACCTGATCTAGTGGAAGGTGTCCCTGCCCATGGTAAGGTGGACCTGGATGAGCCTCAAGATCCTTCCAACCCAAACCACGCTGTGACTCCACGAAAGGAGGAGACTGGAACGATGAGAGGCTCCTTCGGCGAACACGTGTGGAGGCTTTTAAAGAACTTTCCCTTCTCTGCAGCCAATAAATGTGAGGCTCCAACCGCAGCAGAGGGGCACCTGCACCGTTCAGGAGGTTCAGGAGATGCTTTTGCAAAGCAGGGAATGTTGCACCGCAAAGCCCGTGGAGATGGGAGCGTGTTTCTGCTGGCCCGGGTTCAGGCAGGGCTGGCCGATGCCTGGGCTACCAGAAACCAACTGTTATTCCCATCTCACCCTCTAAATCACCTGGCCAAGAAGCTCCAGCACGGAAAAAAAAACATTATAAAGGCAAGAGCAGCCCAATCCTTGGACGTGGAGTTAAGGAGAGCGAGCCCAGCCTCGGGAAGGCGAGAGGCCAGAAAGCCGGAGCGTTTCCAGGGAGCTTTTGATCTTCCTTCGGGGAGTCTGCAGCGCGTTGGGTGTTTCAGTTTCGCTTCTGTGAGCTGTGCCACCCTGGGCCTGGCCAAAAATCACAGCAGAGACGTCCAAGAGGAAAGGGGAGAGATCTGGGGTGTCAGCCAAAGCCTCGGGGGTACCCACGGTGCCCAGATGGAAACGGGATCCAGCCCCTCAGCACACGGCGAAGGCACGCGGGGGAAAGAACTGCTTCCCACTGGATGAGCCGCTGGCACCCAACCACGTGGGGTTCACGACGGACCAGAGCTGGCTCGTGCTGCCTTTTCCAAAATGCTTTTACTGAAATGAGGTTCTTTCGTGGAAAAACTGGATGTTCTGGTCGTGGCTTTCGAGTATTTTCAGGTAAATATAACAGTGAGCCGCCAAACTAATCTTGCCAAGGTGTTGTTTCTTAGCACAAGGGTACTGACTCTTGGCTTTTTGCTGACTTGGTGTTGACTTTTTGGGGTTTGAGGCCCACAATCGTTTGAAAATTATCAGCTGTTGGTGTTGGTGAGGTCATTAATTTCCTTTTTGGATGACTGACCTCCTTCACCCAAAAGCCTCTGTCTCAGGGGGCACACGAGACACATCAAAATCGGGCAATAAATTGAGTTCTGATTTGATTCTGTGTAATAGGAGAGGCAGGAGGCTGCAGAAATGGAGCTGCTGGGAGTGGGGTGGGGAGCTCAGAGCTCTCCCAGGGAGCTGCCACTGCCTGCTGGATGGAGTTCCTGTGCCAGCTGGCCAACCCTCACGGCAGCATTTTCCATGAGCTCCCTGATTCTGGGTGGTCCTTGACTCCTCCAACATCCCTGCTCTGCCAGAGCTGCTCTGAGCCGCTCCTGGGGTGCCACAGGACATCAGGCTCACAAGAAAACCTGATACAAGCTCTTATATCCCCCCTTCCTCCTCCTTCCCTTGAGGTTCTGCCTTCCCAAGCCATCGTTACAGGTGCTGCTTCCCAGGGAGTGGCTGGATATCATTCCACTGATGGCATGGGGTGAATCAGTCCTTATTTTCCTGTGCTCCCACACACAGCTTTTGCTCCCCTTATTAAAATGGGGACTCCATCCCCATCCATGTCCCTGCCTGACTTCCATCTGCCTTCTGCCCATCCCGAGGGAGAGGGGAGTGAGAGAGATGCAGGATTGGGTGTTTGGCTGCCCAGTGGGGTCATCCCACCATAAAATCGGGGAATCCCAGACTGGTTTGGGTTGGGAGGGACTTTAAACCTCATCCAGTGCCACCCCCTGCCATGGGCAGGGACATCTCCCACTATCCCAGGTTTCTCCAACCTGGCCTTGGACACTCCCAGGGAAGAGACATCCACAATTTCTCTGGGCAGCCCGTGCCAGGGCCTCACCCCCCTCACAGCCAGGAATTCCTTCCCAGTATCTAAACCTGCTTTTCCCCCCTGACACATTTAAACATTTGGGTTTATGTTCCTCTCCCTCTCCCTCAGGGATCAGGGAGGGACCGACGGTGTCCCCTGACGGTGTCCCCTTCTCCTCGGGAGGAGCTTCCTGGCATTTCTACTGTCACCAAGACACGCCCAAGAGCAAAACACCCTTTCTGTTCTCAGCAACGACACTTAACAAAAACAAACCGCAGAGAGGAGCGTCCAGAGACACCACAATGAGCAGGGACTTCCCATCCCGTAAACCGCGAAATGCTTTTGGACCCGACCTCGTCATTTCGGGCCGGGCTGCCTGGGCAGAAATCCCCACGAACGGAGCACCTTTAACTCCAGCACACACCTCCTGATGTGCCAGTGCCACGGAGCGACCCCGGAGCGTCCCTTACCTCTCTCGCACTGGGGGCCGGTGAATCCGTAGACGCAAGCGCAGCGGTTGGGCCCGATGCACCTCCCGCCGTTCTGGCAGCCGTTCTCGCAGACAGCTGGGGATGGGGGGGAAAAAAAAAAGAGGGAGAAATCCATGATTTCTGTCGCTCCTGGTGAACCCCTGGAGCGAGGCTCAGGCACAGCAGGGCTTGCGGTGTCACCTCCAGCCTCCTCCGCGCTGGGAAAAGTCTGAGGGTTTTTCGGTTTTGGGTTGTTGGTGGTTGGTTTGTTCTTTTTTTTTTGCCTCCCCCCCTTGGAAAATTCCATCCCGTTCCTGAATGAGCCCATTTATGACAGGGCTATAAACTCTTGTTTCACTTGAGAGGATTTCCTGAGCTCTGGGATCTCGGTTCATTCGGGGATTTAAATGTCAAGGTCAGGGGATGGATTGATGCAAACGGGCAAACACAGGTGGGAAAAGGTTTAAGGAATGATGGGGGGAGATGGGAGGAATGGGAGACGAGTCAGGAATTTAATCCCACATCCCCAGAGCAGGGAGGGACCAATCTGAGCAGCACATGGACTTTACATATTCACTGGCTCAAAACAGACCTGCCAAAAAACCCCCCCAAAACCTGGGAGTCAAAGGAGTAGGTTGGTGATTAGAATCCTGGAATCCTGGAATATCCAGAGTTGGAAGCGACCCATGAGGATCAGGACTCCTGGCCCTGCATGGGACAACCCTCAGCTGCTTTGTGCCCAGCCCAGAGCCCAGGTAGTGCCTTATCCTGGAGCCGAGGCAGCCGGAATGCGCTCCTTTGGGACGGGAATGCACTCCTTTGGGTTGGGAATGTGCTCCTTTGGGATGGGAATGCGCTCCTTTGGGACGGGAATGCGCTCCTTTGGGACGGGAATGCGCTCCTTTGGGACGGGAATGCGCTCCTTTGGGTTGGGAATGCGCTCCTTTGGGACGCCGCCAGCGCGGCTCTCCGTCGTTCCCACCCTCGCAGTGATGTCCTGCCAACATCGGAACCCTCTCCCAAGGACATTCCAGGTGGAGCCGGGAGCTGCACGTAACCCCGGGCTCCCTGCACGCTCCAGTCCAAGTTGCTGTTGCTCAGGATTTTCCCAAGGATTTGGCCGTTCGGGATGAAATTTTCCATCTGGTGCCTCTGGCTCTGCTTGGACTTTGGGGAAAGTTTCAGCTCTGATGAACCAGCGGGAGCTGAGGGGAATTTTAGGGGGAATGTGGGAGGGGTTTTCCAGCTTTTAAAAGCCCTCCTTGGCTTCACTGAGAACTTTGGGGGGTTCCCACATTGATCCAGGGATTGGGAATTTGCCTGGGAAGTTCTGATTGATCAGAGATTCTCTCCGAGTCGTTGCTCGTGGTTGCTCATTAAACTAAATGCTTATTAAAATGTAGTATTGAATAATGTATTAATAATAGGAATAATAATAAATAGAAAACGCCAATAGAAATAATACATAAAAATTAATAAATAAAGAATTGTATTCTGAATAAATACAATTAAACTATTTTTCAATTAAATAAAGGATAAGATGTAATTGTATATTCTAGAAATAATAACATCGTATAAATATAATAGTATATTTGTTATTATATAATAGTATTGTTATAGTATAAATATATGGTCTAAAGTGCAAATTTTATGATGTTAACAGCTATTGCAATTAATAGTAAATTATTACATTATTCAAAATGCAGTATTATTAAAGCAAACATCTAAATTATTTGGTGGTTAATAAGACATTTGCACTTACATTTCGTATTGGACCTATTTGTGTGTGTGTGCATATTTATATTTACAGTGAGTTTTTATCTAGTATATCTATATCTAATATATATTCATATTGAGATTAAATCTAATATATATTTATATATAAAAATATATATTTATATCTATTTATAGAAATTATATTTAATATATTTACAGCTATAATGAATTTATATCAAATAGATAGAGGTATAAATCTGTACTTGCTAAGGGGATAAGGAGGAGATTCCAGAGGGGAGGAGAACAAGGTGCTCAAATCAAAGAGCCCATTCCCAAAGAAAATGCTGTTTACAGAGGAACTGTAGCTAATATACAAATATATTTATATTTTTTTAATAGGGAATTTATATCTATTTTAAGGAATTTACATCTAATATGTATTTATAATGAACTCATATCCAGTATATTTACCCTTACAGGGAGTTGATACCAAATATACAGAGATAGAGAGATACAAATCTGTACTTGCTGAGGGGATAAGGAGGAGATTCCAGAGGGCAGGAGAAGGAGTTGCTGCCATCCCAGAGCCCGTCAGTGCCCTCTCCAGGGGTGGATCCCTCCCTCTCCGGCCCCTCCCTGGCCGTTCCCACACTCACGCTGCCCGCAGTAGGTCCCGGTGTAGCCCTTCTGGCACAGGCACGACTCGTCGCTGCAGCTGCCCCCGTTCATGCACCTCACGCTGCAGGCCTGGACTGGTGGGGAAGAGCAGGGAAAGGTCACCCAGGGATCCCCTCTACCCACCCCTAAAATCCCGGGGCAGGAACCGGCTCCCGTGGGATGGACGGGGCGAAGCTGCGGGAAGAGCCGGGGTGGAAGCGGATGGTTCCTCCTGGTTAAACACGCTGACTAAAATCGTGGAATGTCTTGGGAAGGGACCCACAAGGGGTCATCCAGTCCCGCTCCTGGTCCTGCCAACAATCCCCCCCTGCCCCTCAGAGCGTTGTCCAAGAGTCCTGGACATGTTCCCCAGGGTTTTCCTTTGTCCTTCTCCACCCCCTGCCCCTCTTTATTTAAGGATTTGGGGCTTGATTTGTCACCTGCAAACACAGAAACGTCAACAGCAATATTGCAGCAGGATTTCTGTGGAATCCTGGAATATCCTGAGTGGGAAGAGACCCCCCAGGGATCACCAGGACATCCCAACAACCCCACCTGTCCCTCAGAGGATCATCCAAACGCTCCTGGAGCTCTGGCAGCCTTGGGGCCGTGCCCACTGCCCTGGGGAGCCTGGGCAGTGCCCACCACCCTCTGGGGGAAGAACTTTTCCCTGAGATCCATCCCAACCCTCATTCCACAGAATCCAAAGGCACCCATCCTTTCCCTTCCTTAGGGAATCCACCCCAGTTAAACATCTCCAGCTTCATCCTTCCTACGGGACATCCCATCATAGCTCAGGAGATGCTGAGTGAGGGCAGAATTCCTGATATCTCCCTTTCTTTGGTAACTCTCTCTCTTTGAATAAATTTTTCCTTTAGATACTCCACTTTTCAAAGGTTTTCATACCCTTTTTTAGTTATTATTTCACGTTATTCCTTCACATTAAACACTTTTGAAATTCCTCTGTATTAAAGCCTCGTGAGGTGTTTCTGGGGGGACAGAATTTCTTTGGTGGAGGAAACCCATCAACTTTGAAAACATTTATCATCCTTTTACAGTCACTAGTGGCCTTGTTGGTGACATTCACTGGGCACAAGTGGGGTTTTTTTCAGAAATCTGCAAAGAAAAGCACGTCCCATCTATTCTTCCCATGTGAGAGCTCGGCTTTCACACCGGATTATGACCCGCTGGATGTGACTAATGCACTGTAGGAAAACAATAGCAATAAATAAGTTGGGAAGTTTTATCCTGCTGTAGACACAAAGCCCCTCTTGGGCTTTAAGTGTGTCATCGTTGCACAACTTTGGAGGAATGCGGTGTCCAAGCAGAAGAGTTTCCACCCCCCCCCAAAGAAAAAAAAAGAGCTTTCCTGCTAAACACTGAGTTACAAACTCCCTGGAGCGACACATTCCCCCTTTGGTAAGATGTGACAACTCCAACCTCAAGTGCCTGAGGTTAGAGCAAGTCATGTGAAAACTGTTTTTCATGTATTTTTTAAAAGAAAAAAAAAAGGCACGTAGAGAACACAGCTCGTGTCTGCCAGCGAGGGGGGCCTGGGCAGCCCCAGGGGCTGGAGAAGGGCTGTGCCTCCTCCGTGCATCCAACACCACTTCCAAGCAGGGAAGAGCTGCCTGTCCAAGAGGTGGCAGGGATGATGAAGCGTTTGCTGCCCCGTCCAGAGGAGCTGTGGAAGGCGGGATGGGATGGGATGGGACGGGAGGGCTCGGGGCTCCGCGCTCGCCGCACGCGCCGCGCGTTTCGTCCCGGCGTCGCTGGGGTGGTTTGAATTAGTCACGATGTCTCCTCGCCTTCCTACTGCTCCACGGCCAGGGACCGGGCCAAATTTAGAGGGAAGCTTAATCCTTAAGGAAAACTGAGCTGGAGGCTTCAAAGGACGGCCCGGATTGTCAGACATGAGGTCGGTCTCTCTGGGAAAAGGCCCCGATTCCGGCACAGGCTTCCCCTCCAGCCCTCGCCTCAATCAGTCAGCCCTGGGAAAGCAATTACAGCCAGAAATCTGGGAGGGTTGCCCAGAGACACGGGGAGCTGGGAAGTGTCTGTCTGTCAGAGCTGCCCATCTGTCAGGACTCTTCTTTACACATCCCAAGCCTCGCGTTCAACGAGAGAAATTCGGGGTCTGGATATAAGAAGAGCCCTGATGCTCATCCAGAAACTTTCCAGCTAATTGGCAAAGGCTGTTCCATCTCCCATTCCTTACCCCTGCCATGATCCCAAAAGCACTGGGGTCCCATCACCATCTGATTTATCACTGACTCCCGCGATGGTTCGGGTGAGAAGGGACCTTAAAGCCCATCCAGTTCCACCCCCTGCCACGGGCAGGGACACCTCCCACTATCCCAGGTTGCTCCAAGCCCTGTCCAGCCTTGAATTGTCCAAGGCTGGCCCTGTTCAACACCCCCTGCAGATCTGGAACGCGGGAGAACCATCTTCCAACCAGGAATTTCGAGGCCTGTTGCGCTTTGTCAGGATTTTCCAGGGCAGCAGAGGCCGAAGTTGTCGGAAGAGGAGAACGGCAGCTCTCCCTGGTTAACTTTTCCCATGGTTGGATTGGGCTGGATTAGTTCTCCACCCGATTTCGAAGGCTCAGGGGCTGCAGCTGCTCTGCCAGAGGAGTTTGCAGGCAGGTTTTCCTCTCTCCTCACACACTCCTACATCTAAACAGCCACTTGCAAACGACTCCTAAAATGTCTCTACTCCCCAGAGCAGGAAATCCAGCTTTTTGCTATGACACAGCAGAGTGGCTTTCCTTGCCTCTGGAATGCACAGCCTGTCTGCTTTACCTCCCTGAAGAATTCCTGAGAAATACAGCCCCAAACACCCCCTCAACGAATCCCAGATTGGAGCCCCTGCAGAGGAACCCACCCCCTCAGCCCCTTTCCCCCTTGGAAATCCACCCCAGGCTCCCGGGAATGCCAGGGCTGTGCCCAGATGTGCACGCTGCTCACAGCATTCCTTGCATTCCTCCCTGATTGCTTCCACATGGACCCTCATTCCAGACTCCCGAATTTCTGTGGCTCCAGCACCTTCCCCTCCCAAAGGTCTCTGCACCCACAGAGCCCTGGTGCTTCCTGGGGGCATTTCCAGGGATCTCCGGAGACAAAACGTGGCACTTTGGGAGCAGATCCTGGGAATTTCCTCCTTCCAGTCACCCCCTGAGTGTGGTTTTGAGGCTTGGGGTGGGGGCAGTTCTCTGCCCTTCCATCAGATGCCTGCAAGTCACTTTATTAACAATAGCTCGTTTCCAGCTGGGCAAATAATAGAAAATTCACTTCTGGGCTGTCTCTTTTCCATCCGAGACCTCAAAAGGCTCGATAAAATCCCATTAATTGCTGGATTTTACACGGGGCATCAGCAAAACCACCCTCCTCAAAACAAAACTCTGAGGTTTTTGCTTGCAGGGGTTTTTTTTTTTTGGCTGTGGTGGGATCGAGGAGTGTTGTCACATATGGATGGACTGAGTATAAAAACGTGTTGTTGCCCACATTTAGGGATCCACAGTGCAGGAAAATCCTCATCCATGCCTGAAAATCCCAAATGGGAACACCTCCAAGTGGCAACTCGTGGCCATCAACCTCTGTTATGGGACTTCTTGACTCGTATCCAGTCAACACCATAACTCCCAGGTCCTTCCCAGCAGTGGGAAAAGGGCACAGAGGAGCAATAATTCCTTTCCACCAAAAAAAAAACCACCCCTATGAAATATCAGGATTTAAACTCCACCTGGAGAGTTTTCCATGCAGAGCCCTGTGCTGCAGGGATCACCAGAGGGATTTGGGAATTGCTTCCTGCCTGCCTGTCATTCTGCTGAGCCCTCCAGAATTCAGTTTTCAGAAACCCAAGCCAGCCAGCCCCCTTCCCAGAATTTTCCAGGTGTTTGTCCCGGAGCTCTGAGGCGGGAGAACCAAGCAGAAAAAGGTGGGAATGCTGAATTCCCACTTCCACCAGGAATTCCATCGTGTCACTGCAGTTGGCTTTAAAACCCTGGGCAATCCCTGCCCATCCAAACCACAGGCTGGGAAAAACTTCATCATTGTTCCATTGGAAAAAAAAAATCAAAAAATAAAGGATATTTATTTGGTTCCCAAAAGCAGGGACTGATTTGATCCCACTTCAAAGAGCAGCCAGGGCTGGGTGGACTCCTTGGCATTTGCTGCCCTGGGATGCGGTTCCTGAGCTACATCCCGGCGGATTTTCCATCCCAGAGGAGCAGAACTCACAAGCAGGTGACAATTCCCCTCCAGGCCTTAGGGGGAAATGAGGACCCCTGGGGGAAAACACCACCAAAAACCCACCACGTTTTGTGACCCCTGCCCGGGGTCGGGTGGGAAAACCCCCGATATTTGAGGTGCCCAGAGAAAGTTCTTTTCCCTTTTAAGAGGGCACAAGTGCCCGGAGGGAGGAGGGTCCCCAGGGTGTTCTCTCACCTCCAGCTGAGCCACAGTTGGGAGAAAGTTGTCCGTTGGAGCACGTGCACATGTTCGGCCGCGAACAAAACCCGTCGCCGCAGGAATTCCTGCAGATCGCTGGAGGGAGAGAAGGACGAAGCCATCAGCACCACGGGCTTGTCTGGGAGCTCCCAGATGGGGCTTTGGCTGCCAGAAGGACGGGAATTCATGTCCTGGGAGAGGAGTAACTCGAGGAAGGGGCTGGGGGCACCTTTCTGGGCAGAGCAAGAGCGGGAAGGACCCCCCTTGTCCACCTTCCTGACTGGCCGGTCCTGCCACCACTTTGATTTTCCAGCGACTTCTCCCTGCTAAAAACCTTTCTCAGCAGAGACAAGTGATGTCACACCGAGCCAGGCTGTTCCTTTCCTTAAAAAGGGAAGGAAAGGAGCAGAGCTGGCAGTGCTGTCCCACCTGTGCAAGCACAGGTTTTATCGGAGCCCCCAGGAAAGCAGCTCTTTCTTTAGACATAAAATTGCACTCCACGTATTTAGAGAAACCCAGAATGTTTTGGTTTGGGAGGGACCCTCAAGTTCATCTTCCAGCCATGGGCAGGGACACCTCCCACTAGCCCAGGTTGCTCCAACCTGGCCTTGGACACTTCCAGGGATGGGACAGGCACATCCTCTAAAGGGCAGGTTCCTCCACCTCCCTGGAGCTCACACCTTTATCCTCCAGAAACCCGAACCATCAACCCACGAATGGATTTTACAGCTGCATGCCAGCACCTGAGAGCCCAAACAGGGCAGGAAAACTCCCAAAACGGAGGTGTGATTTATTCCAAAGCATCATCCTGCCCCGGTTGGCCGCTCAGAGGTGCAAATTCCTGCTTGTGGACCCACCTCCTGCCATCAGATTTGCGGTGTGGGGCATCTCAGTGGGGTTCAACGAGCCAAAACTTTCCCTCCAAACAAGCAGCTCACAAAATAACTTCGCCAGGAGCCTCATCTCCCAGGGCAGGCACCCAAACTGCCCAGGAACAAGGAGCACAGGGGCTGAAATGGGGCTGGGAATCCAATCTGATCCCATAAAATGGGACTGGTTGGAGCTGCCCCGGTTTAATCAGGAGTGGGAGAGAACTCCCAGGAACGGCTGCTCCTGCCCCTGGGGGTGATGGAACGTCCTGTCACCTCAGGTGTGAGCTGTGCCTCCCTTCCCAGAGCTCCCAGGGCAGCGGATTCTCGTGGATACTCACGGACGATGCACTGGTTCCCTCCGGGCAGCGTTTTCCAGCCGGGGCAGCAGTAGGAATGGAACCTGGAGCCACACACATTGGGCCTGAAAATGAACAACAGTGGGTTTATTCCTCTGCTTCTGGGCAGTGCCAGTGGGTAAATCCAGCTGCAGCAGGGCTGCAGGGACAGCAGGGAATGGCTCCTCCCAGGACATTTCCCTGGCACACTCCATTCCCCGTTAAATGTTTAATTCCCCCCAAATTTTACCAGCTGACTCGTGCCCTGCTGTGCAGGATGCTCTGGGTTAAAAACTCAGCCTTAAAAGCTCCAAAAAGGGTTGGTTGATCTCTTTTGGCTTGGTGTGTTTGGGTTTTTTTTCATCCTGATTCATCCCTGATCGTGCAGATCAACAAATAAATCTCATTGTTCCAGGGAACATTTCCCCTCATTTCCCTGTTATTCTGCCACCAGCAAGGAACACACTTTGGTGCTTTGGTTGGGGTGGGAAGGGTAAATCTGTATTTTGAGCCCAATTTTTCCAACAGCCTGGGCAGCTGTTGCTCCTCCTGTGCCCAGAAGTTACAAGGAGAGCTCGAAGGCAGAGCTGGTTACGGATTAATGTTCCCTGCAGATGGAGAAGCGTCTTGGGATGAACTCCCTGGTTGGTTTAGGTTGGAAAAGCCACAAAGTTATGGATGTTCAAGGAGAAATCTCCAACTCAGAAGCAGGTCAATGCCTGGGGTTGGCAGGAAGAGAAGTTCACTCTGAGCAGAGGGGGAATTTTAACTAATATCCACATATATATTTACATTATAAATATATTTGTATTTTTATACTTACAGTGAATTTATATCTGATATATATTTATAATGAATTTATATCTATTTACACTTACAGTGAATTTATATCAAATATATAGAGACATATAGACAGAGATATATCTATATTTGCTAAGAAAAGAGGGGGGAGATTCCAGAGAAGAGGAGAATGTGTTGCTGCCATCAAACAGCCCATTCCCAAAGAAAATGCTGTTTACAGAGGAATTTCAGCTAATGTACAAATATATTTTATATTTTATATTATAATTAATTACAATGTTTATAATTATTTATAGTATATTATGTAATTTATATATAATTTCTTTTTAATAGTGAATTTGCAGCGAATCTATATTTATAATGAATTTATATCTAATATATAGTGAAATTATAGCTAATATATATTTATAGTGAATTTCTAATTTCAGGTGCTGCAGGTTTCTGCACAGGGATGGCATCAACCACCCAGGGAACATTAATTTTTAACATCAATGCACCCACAGTCATCCAGGATACCTCAGGATACCTCAAACCTTGCTGGAAATTAAAGAATATGCCAGAGCCATTTTTTCAGGAAAAGACTAAGAGAGGTTTTAGGGTTTTTTTTTGGGGGGGTTGTTGGCGAAAATCAGTGAAGGAAGAGGAATCTGGCATCGATCCCGTGGCTCGAGACAGAAGGAAGTTGAATGAAATAGATAGAAAAAGGGGATTATTTTTAACTCTGGTGGCAAATCCCAGTCCTTTCTAAAAGAGATTCAGCCAAGGATTCCTCCCAGCTCCGTGCAGGGATCCTGGGAGATGTCCTGGGCACCCACTTCCACGGAGGGTGAGGCTCCAAGATCCCAATTGTTCCTCCCCAAAGTGGCCCTTTCGAAGCATATGCTAAAAATTAGCCAGAGTTTCCAAACAAACCACGGGGAGAATCCAGTTTGAATGGGCTGAGATTAATAGGGTGTCCCAGGAATGACCTGGAGGGAGAATGGAATTGGATTCCAAAGCAGTAACTCAGCGAGGAGAATGGAGTTCTGTTAGGGGGGGTGTGGGAAATTAAATAAAATAAATAACATCTTCAGCGGATTTGTGACAAAAATGCTTTTAAAATGAACAGGCTGGGAAATGCGAGCTGGAATCCCATCGGCAAGAAGGTGGGGATAAAAGGGATTGCCCTGGAATTGCGGGGTCCTGGGATGGTTTGGGTTGGGAGGGACCTTAAAGCCCACCCAGTGCCACCCCTGCCACGGGCAGGGACACCTCCCACTATCCCAGGGTGCTCCAACCCGGCCTTGGGCACTTCCAGGGACGGGGATGTAACTCTCAGTCCCAAATTAAAAAATCGAGAGGGTTTTACAACCCTCCTCACTCTCCGCTTTGCTTCCTTGCTCCCGAGGGGGTCTCATCCAGAGTGGATGCACTCCAGGAGCATTTATCCACGGTTGTGGTGGCAATTCCCACGGAACGATTTAAAAGAGGGGAACAAACGAGGCGCTAAGGGAGGACAGAGGGAAAAGCAACGCTGGCCCTTTCCCGTCCTCTTCGCCCACTTTAAATAAACAATGGGATTGGGGAGATAAGCAGGGACGGAGCCAGCAGGAATTTCAATGGTGGCACCAAATGCCGCCCTCTGGCAAGTGCCTCCATCGGAGAGTTGGGAAAGGCCAAGGGAAAAAACCAAACCAAACCAAACCAACCACGAAACCACGGGGAAAGAGCAGAGCTGTGGCCGTGGGATGCGAAACGCTGTGGGCGAGAGGAGCCCTCCTGCCAAATCCACCACGGGCTGGGAGGCAGGAGCTGGGGGAGGGCGGGGAGATGTTCCACACCACAGGACTGCCCACGGGCTGGGGGTGGCAGCCCTGCTGTGGGCACAGGGCACGAGTGGCTGCTGGCAAAACCAGCCTGGAGTGGTTGTTTACGGGCTGAGCAAGGAGCTGAAAAGGCCAGTCCTTGTCAGAGGCCAAGTGTGACTCCAGCAGGACTGGAGCTGTTGGTAAAGGTGGGACTCCCCAGGCTGAGGAGGCTCTGCAGGCTCCGATTCCACCCCAAAAAATGGTCGGAATCACCCCGAAGTCACCCAAGTCGAGTCACCCTGAGTTTCCTGCTCACCCAACACATGCAGGGCTTTGCCCGCTGCTCCAGCCACGGGAGACAACTCCCAGCTGGAGTGAAGTCCCCAAATCCTCCCCAGAAAGCTCAGCCCAGTCACTAATCGGTGGAATAAGCAGTGTCCCGGCAGCATTTCCCCTCCCACAGCTAATGAAGCCCTGGCTGCACGGAGTGGGAGTTTTCCAGACAGCAGGAGCAGCAGCCCAGGATTTGTCTCCCCTGTCACGGGCAATCAGTGCACCTCAGCGGTCACCAGCCTTGCAAAGTGGTATTTCCACTCCTTAAATTACAGGAAGACAGGAATAAATGAAATTTGGTGGATTGCCAGGGCTGGGGGTGGGGGAGGAGGGGGGGAGTCTCAGAGATGTTCTGGGCTGCTCAGGGGTTTGCTGGCCTGGCCGCTCCTGCATCCTCCTCCTCGCTGGCCTCATTCAACACATTAATTCAGGAAGAATTCCTTGCTTTGGGACAGTTCCCTGCTCTTCTCATCAAGTGGAGAGACCCTTTTCCAGTGGCTGAGACTCCCTGAGCTGTAAACCTGGAATTAGCTTTGCTGGAGCACTCAGAGGTGCAGCAAATGCTGTTCCCAACTCGTCGCCTTCCACCTGGAAAACGTTTGGATGGATGGATGGATGGATATCTGCTGCCTGAGCATGGAGAGCCTTTTCCTTATTAATCACAGCCATCCTTCCTTTTCCTCCCTGTTCCAACCTAAAGCTTGGTCCTGTTGGGTGCAAACGTGTCCCCTGGGCACGGGGAATTCCCGTCTCCAAGACATTCCCTGTTCAACAGGAACAGGAGCCTGAGCTCAGAGGGTCCAACTGCACTGAGTGACGGTTCCCTGGGCTGGTTTGGGTGTCTTGGCAAGGCAGAGAGGCCACCACTTCACCTCCCTCTGGCAGGTTCCTCCCTTGGTGAGAACAAGTCCCAGTTCCAGGGCGGGTGCCCTCGGAAACTCGACGGCTCCGTTTCGGGGAGCTCGGGCTCGGTTAATAAAAGCCACCTTTGCTTTTTTTTTTTCTCCCCAGGCCCCAGATGGGAATCAGGCAAGTGACCAAACCCGAATTCCTTCTCCTCCAAGTGTTTCAAACAAAACACTCCGTCAAATCCACCCCCCTTGCCCCTGCCAAAGCACAACCGGGCGGGCGATGGTGAGGCTGGAGCTCCACAAAATAAAACCCCTTTGGGATTCCTGGGCTAAGATTCTGGTGGAATTGCAGCCTCAGGGGTGGACTTGGAGGCAAATGCTGCTGGAAATCACCTGTGAACATCTCAGGTACCTTTCTCAGGTACATCCTTGATTTAAACATCATCCCAAAGGCAGCTCCAGTTTAACCTGGTGCCCAGAATTCCCAGCTTTCCCTCTCCACTGCTCAGGGAGGGGATGGAGAGTCCCCCCCACCCCTCAGCTCCTGTTCTGCAGTTCCTCCCCTCTCCATTCCATGCTGGAAAACAAGGAGGTGCCCAAAAGCTGCAGTTTGGAAACTCCTCATGCTCTCCTTTCCCCACAGCAGATTCAGACACCTCAGCCCCTTTCCATCAGCTAGAGCCACGGAAGAGGCACAACAAACACCTCCCCAAACCTCCTCTCCCCATCCATCTTCTCAATTGCAGTGGCCATTTCATAATTAATGGGCTTGACATAATTAGTTGTGTTTAAAGTCAGGCCATAGCTGAGCCTTTATCCTCCCCTGAAAAAACAGGCAGGCAGGAACTTACAGGAAATCGTGGTGCCAGCAAAGAGCTCAGCTGGCTGCAGACTAATCATCTTTGCTTTCCCCTTTGTTAAACACATTCCTGCTCTTGGAAACTGTTCAGCAGTTCATTAAACTAATAATCCCATTCAAATCCTGCCTCATAAATGGATTTGTCAGGGCTGTTCCCTTCAGGAGACGGTCACTTCGAATTGTCCCTCCTCTAAGGAGTTCAAGGGCAGATTAACTGGTGGCTTTGGCCGTGATTTATTGCTTTATTAATGGTTATTTGTAAAAGCACTGGTGGATGAGAGGCTTGTTTGTTTTGTGTTTGGGCCATGCTTTGCATTTATTTCATTCTTTGCCCCTTTTCTGAAGGGGGGGGTGGGATGGGAACCAAGCTCCAAATAAATAGATTTCCAGCAAAAACATACACAACCTTTCGGCCTGAACTGCTGAAGCCTCTTTTTATCAACAATTCATCTACAACTGCCCCCGTGGAGCCCAAACACCAGCAAGAGCTTGTCATGGGCACGGTGGAGTTACTGGAGAGCAGCTTCTTACTGTGAGCTCGATGACTTGAAATTTTGGGTGTTTCCATGAGTGTTAATTGATTGAGGGCTTCACACAAAGGGACTCGCCAGCAGAAGAGAAAAGATCTGCTGGGACACCTGGGTGACTCTTTCCTGGGAAATGCCCCATCCCTGGAAGTGTCCAAGGCCAGGTTGAAGCAACCTGGGATGGTGGAATGTGTCCCTGCCCATGGCAGGGGGTGGGACTGGGTGAGTTTTAAGGTCCCTTCCAACCCAAACCACTCTGGGATTCTGCAAAACCCTCAGGAAGTCGTTTGGAGGAGCAGAATTAATTTCTCTTATTTAAGAGACACTGAAGGAAGATATTCAATTAATATATTTGGGGGGGGTTGATTCTCCCAGAGTTGGTATAAAAAGCCCTATAAAGGCACCTGGGTCTCACTTCTCTGTGCAGTTCTGGTGTGATTCTCTTTTCTTGTTCAAACTGTGGTATAAACACAATTTGGAGATGGAGGGAATTAGTGTCTCCACCCACCCAAGAGAAAAGGAGGCACATACAATAAATCACAGGATCATGAAGGCTGGAAAACACCTCCAAGACCATCGAGTCCAACCCTTAAATCAGGACAGGAGAGCAAAACCCATGTTGGGAGAGCAAAACTCCAAAATGGGAGAGCAAAACTCCAAAATGGGAGAACAAAACTCCAAAATGGGAGAGCAAAACCAGATCCTGTCAAGATTGGGGACTGTCCTTGGAGTCTCTGGATGTGTCTGTCTGTCATCAGCCATCCTGGGAGCAAAACCACTTCTGCCAGGGACAAAATGCTCCGTTAACACCTTAAAAGGCTTTGAGATCTGGAAGGTCTCGAGCGCACGAAAGGAAAATTCTCACTGACTTGCAGGTTTTTTTCTTCAGGGTACAGACAGAACAGAGCTCCAGAAACCCCGAGGAGAAGGTTCCACAGAGGAGAACGAGCAGAAGTCAGGGCTCTGAGCTGCATTTCCCTCCACTCAGAGCCGAGGCACAAAGTTTTGAAGGCTCCCAGGGAGCGTTCAGGTTGGGGACGGTGGCCGAGGGCTCACCGAGGAATCCGCCAGCTCAGGCCCACGTGACAGGGCTAAGCTCAGCTTAAGTCCAGTTCTATTTGATTCCAGCTCATGCAAGAGCCAAAGAAAGCCTGAGGAGCAAAGCTGTTTCAGCTGCAGGCTGGACTGAAGCTGGTTTATCCCCCCCGGAGGAGAAAGCTGTGGGTCTTTGGGGAGAGCGAGTGCCAAAGTAAACGTTTGAAACGGTGTCACCAACTATTAAAACCAGATAAAGGTGATCAGAGCCTGAGTGGTGCGGCTGCAGATGATCCCCCAAAACGCAGGGCTCAGGAGGAGGCACCCACACGCTTGCATTGCAAAATCAGCCCCAATTTAAAGAGGTGACCGGAGGTGATCTGACCTTTCTTTGCCTTTCAAGCTGCACCGAGAAAATTCACCGGTCTTTTAATTTCCCTTGCATCAAAACCTCGAGCCTTGATCACCCCAAAGCGCCATTTCACGGCAGCAAAGAATCCTGACACCTCAAAGCAGCAAAACCCAGCTCAGGGAGGGTCCCAGAAAGGTTGGAAACAACCTCCAAGTTCACCAAGTCCAGTGTTGATGCTGATCCGCCACAGCTTCGACTCCCCGGAGTTGGTTTCAAGGCAAGAGCAGAAGGACAAGGGATCAGCACAGTTTTGGGGATTCCAGAGCAAAAATCACTGGGATTTTTGGCTCTGCAGCAGATGGCTCTCCCTGGCTGGCAGACCCACCTGTAGGTGCTTTCTAAGCCCAGCAGAACGTTATTTAAAACGCAGCAGATTTCTCGTCACAAGTGGTGTCCCCTGCCTCGGAAAACAGGGATTTTTAAAGAGAGGGATGGCTGAGGGGCTGGAAATCCTGAGATCTGGCCACAAACCCATCAGGGTCACTCGCCAGGGAGCATGGGAAGTGCCTGGGGCAGGAGCTCCAGCCGCTCCAAGCTTTGCCAGCTCCCCCTGCGTTGCCCACCACGAACCCCTCCCTCGGAACAATCCTGCTCTCCCGAGGGCCAGGAAAACAATGCATCTTCAGTTGCCTTAAATTAGAGCTGCACAGACTTCCTCACACAGACCTTGCACTTATCCCAGTGGGGTGTGTTTTTTGTTGGGTTTTTTTTTCTTCTTTTCCTCCAGCAACTGCTCCACAGGGCATGAGGAAAGCAGGAGGGGAAGAGGAGCAGGGAGGAGTGTGGTCTCCTCAGCTCCCTGCAGGGGACTGGGAGCCAGACAGGGCTGTGTGGCCACTGAGAACTTACCCAACCAATTGTTTGGTGTTGTTTTACTCAAGTGTTGGTCCATGCCTGATGTTTCAAGGGTTTTTCAGAAGTAATTTCTGGCTCGGGAGTCTGGCCTTCGTTTTTTAAAGCCCGCTTGGGATCTGGACTCTTCAGACTCACCAGAAATCAAAAGGGTTTTAAGCTGTAAATAATTTTGTGGAACCAGGGCCAAAAGAAGAGCAACTGGGCACCAGTGACCTTTTCTTTTGGGTGCTGTGAGCGATGGAAACATTTCTTTCCTTGCTCTGCCCTTGCTTTTTCTTCGCAGGGCGGCGTGAGACAACATTACCCGCGCCCAAAGCAACTCCTTCCCGTCCTTCCCACCCCCACCACGAGCTCGGCAGGGTGAACCAGAGCCCCTGGACCTGCTAAAACCATCCTCTTCAAGCCACAGCCTTCCCTCCCTTCAGTCACAGACCCGTGGGAGGGCTGGGCTGGAAGGGACCCCTGGAGACCATCGGCTCCAACATCCACAGCCGTAAAGGTTCCGGGGATGTTTTCTCCGAGGGCTGAGGAGCAGCAAAAGTAACGGGGCAGACCCAGGGTGCCCCCGGGCTGGGAGTGAGCAAAGGGCTGCTGTGGGGAGCCGCTTTCGAGAAGTCCCAAATCCCAGGAGGGCGGTTTTCCACCTTTCCCGAGCCCCGAGTGCCGCGGGAAGGGGAGGCCACGCGCGTCGGGATTCCGGGAGCAGATTCCCTGCGCTGGGGCCAGGCTCTGGGCTCCAAGCTGCAGCCCAAACCACGGCACATTTGCCTGCCTGGGCTCAAAGCTCAGCTCTCCAGCCCATTCAAGCCACATTCCCAGCGAGAGCCGAGGGCTCTGGCACGGCCGGGGCCCCGCGCGTGGATCACGTTCCGCCCCGGCCCTGCCCACTGACACAGGAACACTTTCCAAGAACTGCAGCCAGACAGACTTAAAATAACCCAGAGTCCACACCGGGGCCAGGAACCATCTTGAGAGCAGGAAACACAGCCCAGCTCCAGCGCAGGGAGCCTCTGGCTGAGCCCTGTCTCCCTCCTCAGGTGGAAAACGGGTTCTCGCACTGATTCGACCCCAGATGAGCCCACGAGGCACCACAAGGGACTGAGGGACACCTTCTCCTCAGAAACAACCTCCTAGTCCAGCCCCTGGCCAGCAGCAGCAGAGCCAAAGACAACTCCAGGGGCAAATCCCGAGGTGACAACATCCCTGCCAGTGACGTGGAAAACCCAATCCCAGCCATCACCCCACGTGGTTTGGGTGGGAAGGGACCTCAAAGCCCATCCAGTGCCACCCCCTGCCATGGGCAGGGACATCTCTCACTAGCCCAGGTTGCTCCAGCCTGGCCTTGGACACTCCCAGGGATGGGACAACCTGTGCCGGGGGCTCCCCACCCTCCCAGGGAGGACAAAGACCAGGATCCCTCCCACCAACAGGTGGGTGTGGGTGGCTCTTCACGGTCCCTGCAGATGAACCTCGAGCCAGAGCTCAGTGCCCAGCTCTGCTCCCACGGGCCCCTCCTCAACTGTGGCAGGAGCTGAGCCAGCTCCTTCCCGAGCTCAGGGAAAGGCAGTTCCACCAGCCCAGCTCCACCCGAGCCGAGCCGGCAACCCGACAACGACCGAGAACGCCAAACTCACCCTCGCAGAGAGTCCTGGCCTCTCCTCCTCACCCTGCTGGGCGGCCTCTCCTCGTAGCCCCCGAATCTGTCGGTCTGCAGGTCGCCCTCGAACTGCGCCCGGGCTCGTTGCAGGCACATCACGGCCGTCCATCCCAGCACCAGCCTGGCCAGCCACAAAACCCCCATGACGGCCCAGACCCCTCGAGTCCCCCCCCCGGAGCTTCTTCCAGCCGCGAGGGTCTCTCCCTGCTGCCCCGGCGGAGGATGGATGGCGGCGGCCCCTGAGCCGTCCTCGCCCTTCCCGTCCTGCAGGGGAAAGATGGGGAAAGAGAAAGAGAAGGCAAGGTGTCCTCAGAGGGCTTTCACACGCTTCCAAAAGTGTCCTGCTTAAGGCTGTGGGGTGGCACAGTCACAGCCCGGCTTGGCTCCCGCTGTCGCTCCCAACTTGCAGTGCCAAGTCCTTCTTTCCCCCCCAGAGCTGGAGACCAAGGGAAGATGTCCAAGAGTCTCCCAGCTATTTTCCTGCCCCTCCTGGTGGAGCAACCCAGAGGGGGAAAAGCCCGCCGAGCAAGGGGGAGAACTTCAGGAAAGAGCAGGTCCTATTTACGGACCATCTTCCCAAGCTCTGTTTGACTCCATTGGACTCCAGACAGGCCATGGCTTGGAGATCCGTTTCCAGCTGCTGGAAAATGACCTCTGGGATCATTCTGGCTGGCTGAGGGGAATGGTCTGCTGGGAAACCCATCAGAGGGACATGCACACCGTGGTGGGCTGGAGTGAGATGGAAAACCATGAGCTGGGATCAGGGAATGAAGATGCCTCGAGCTGAGCCTGGATTCCGTGAGGAGGGAAGGGACAGAGGAGAAGGTGGACATGCTGGAGGGATGGAGAAGAGCTCCTGAGCTGGGACAGGCAGCTGAGAGGCATGAGGAGGAGGATGATACAGGTCCAAAACCTCTGTGGACGGGGGGAGTTGGCCAAGGGAGGCAGGAAGGAGACCCCTCGCCCCTCCGGCTTTGGAAAAAACTCGGAATGAGCACAGCCTGCCCAAGCTCCAGAGCCTGGGAGAAAACCCAAGGAAAAAGCTCTGTAAAGGGGATCCCACTCCCCACTCTGCACCCCCTTTCTCCTCCCCCTCATCCCCATCATCCCCCCAATTCCCTAATTTCCCCATGGGGAAGCGGGGCTGGGGATCCCATCCCTCCTCCTCCTGCCCGGCAGCAGGAGGGTCAGGATGCATCTCTCACCTCGAGACAACCCCCCTACCCCCAAAAAAAAAGAAATCTGGTTTTTCAGGGAGGCAAATGCTCCTGGATCTGCCTCCTCCAGCCGGGAATGGAAACAATCTGGAGCTGTGAGAGGCCCCGGGAGCAGCGTCGGGGAGGGAAAGGGCCCCCGAGCCCCCCCCCCGACAGTCCCCCCTGCTTTCCCACAGCAGCTTTCCCGTTCCAGCCCAGCCTCGAAGCAGGCAAAAAAAATAAAAAAATTAAAAATTAAATCAGCCCAGACAAGACAGAAAATGTGTCGGAACCATTAAAAAAAAAAATCATTTAAAAAGAAAAATTATTCCAAAAAAAAAAAAGAATTAAAATCACGTTTTCCCTCCCTGCTTTCCCAGCTGGGAAAGTCTCGGCTCGAGAGGGCAAGGAATTTTTTGTTGTTTTTTTTTTTTTTTCCAGGCTCTAATATTTCAGTGAATGAGAGGGGAGAGTGGGAAGGGGAAAGGCAGGGCTGGGAGACAAAGAAACTGCCCTTCCCGCAGCCCTGAAAACTCTGACTTCGCCTGCCTGGGGTCCGGGTTATCCCAGCGACACAAAAGAGAGAGTGTTCCCTCTCCCGGAGGTACGGGACAGATGGGGGGGGGTGTGGAAAAAAAGTGGGAAAAAGCATAAATAAAGCTTTGCGCTGCAGAAATTTCAGGGGGAGAAAGTCCAGCTGCTTCCATGTCCTCCCGGAGAACTGAGAGCGCCGAGGGATGATCGATCCACGACCCCCGGAGAGCGCCCGCACCAGCCTTGCCGAGAGCGGCGTGGAAAAGGCGTTTACACCGGCAAGGGAGTTAAAATTTAAATAACAATGGGGGGAAAAAAAAAGCTCCAAAGTTATTTTCAGCGCTGAGAAATTCCATCGAGCCCCCACTTTGCACGAAACAACCCCTGAGAAAGCTACGAGAGAACCAACCCGCTGAATCAGATTCTAAAGCGGCTCGGGAAGGAAGCAGGGAAACGTTTCCAAGGCGAGGTGAATTAAATCGATTACAATTAAATAAATAAAAATAAATTAAAAAAAAAAAACCCTGTGCCAAACCCCCAGTGAAACGGATAAAAGATAAAAGAGAAAGAAACCAGCTGTGGCAGCAGCAGCAGCCTCTGGCTTTGAAGTGTGAAAGAGTGTCTGAAATACCTTTACGTCCTGGAACTGGTGATGTGCCCAGAGCTCCTTTGTTTAGTGGGAGATGTGGGGGCAGAAAAGAAGGGAATAAAACCCTCAGTCTTGAAGGGAGAGAAGAAAAGGTACAGCCTCATCCAAATTGGACAGGGGGAGGGCCCTGAGCGGGGAAAGGGGTGCAGGAGGAGTGGGAGTAGCGGGAGGAACAACCCAACCACATTCCCGAGCCAAAAGTTTTTAACTTCAAGGAGGGGCTTGGAGTTGGGGAGGGGGGGGGAGAGAGAGGTTGGGTTTAGCAAAGCCTGAGTGCAGACGTGATTATCACCTCCCCTAGTCCCGGGGCAGTTCATTAGGGAAGGCTTTCAGTCCGGCTTGTCCCAAATTTAGGCTGGAGCGGCGGGAAGGCATTAGTGACAGTGGCTTCACATCAAAAGGGTTGGGGAGGGAGGGGTGGGAGGGGGATAATTCGGTTTTAATTTGGGATTTGGTGCCTCGTTTCGGGGGGGTTGGAAGGTGAGGGGGTGTCACAGCAAAAAAAAAAAATTAAATTAAATAAAAATCGAGTAAAAACCACTTTTCTTGCTGATCATTTTCCCTGGATTTAAGTGGAACTCACGTGAAATTAAGGAAAGGTGGATACTTGAATAGGTGAGCCAGCCCAGCACCTTCAGGCTCAAAAGTCACTTTGGCTCCAGAGGAGGAAAACCTTGGAAGTTAAAAAAGCATTTTCTCAAAATAGATACATCCAAAAAAATAAAACAAAATAAGAAATAAAAGCATAGTGGTGATATGAAGCCTCTCTTCTAAGGGAGATCTTGGTCAGCTGTGAGTTTAATTCCACTCTTTTCCTCCCCCCCCCCCAAACCCCACCTAAAACCAAAAAAAACCCCAAAACCAAAAAAAACCCAACCAAAAATACTTCCCTCTGCCTCTTTGCTTTAGGAATCGTGGAGTGATGGCTTTTCTTTCAATAATATCTAATAAAATACACATGGCCCTCCTCCTCTCTGCTCCGTGCCACAGCTTTTCCCGGAAGGTGGGAGCCTCCAGCGTGCCAGAATTCCCCCTGGAAAGCCCAAATCCTGCTGCTTTTCGGGTCGAAGGGGTTTGGAGAAGCTCCTGCACCGAAGGGGGGATTGGGGAGGTGTCCCCATCTCTCCCTCTGGCCGGAGCTCGGTCCCCTCTTTACCACCCCCCAGCACCGGGAGGGTTCAAATCCTCAAATCCTCAATTCCCAGAGGGGCAGGAATTCCAGGGCTGGCAGGGAGAACCCTCATCCCTTCTCCTGCCTGGTCGTGGCCGCCTCTTTTGTTCTTGTGGCTCTTCCCGATCGACCCCCCGCGGGTTTCGGAGGAGTCAGGACGATGCTCGGCCTAATTAAGAGCAAAACCCGACGGGGAAAAGGCAGGAGCTGCTTTTCCCGGGAAAAGAGCCTCATTCCTGGCAAGGAATGCAGCTCTGTCAACACCTCCCAGAGCCCAAGGAGATACAGACCCTAAACCTGGTTGGGAATTCCAGAAACTGGGGGCAAAAATAGCCATGAAAGAGTAAAAAAAAACCACACCGACCTAAGTTTTTCCCCCTCTCGAGGGCCAAGAGATTAAATCTGCAGGCCAGCTTAGTTTAAACCTTCCACCTTGTTTACCTGGGAGAGTTAATAGGTGTCCTGACACTTAAAAACACGCTGTGCCTGCAGGAGCTCCCAGGAATCCCTCTGGGATTTTCGACCACCAAATAGTTCCCCCCCACCAAAACCACCACAACAAAACCCCCCCAAACTTTCAAGTGGCCAAATATTATAGAATTATAAAACCTCTTGTGAGGGAAGCCATCCCAGAACACGATTAATTAACATTTCCCCTCCTCTCTCCTCCCCAGCCCTACAAACCACTGGCACGGGAGGGGAAATCCACCTTTTGGGGCAATTCCAGGGATGGTGATTCCACCACTGCCCCCTGAGAGACAAGAAGTGGTGGAAGGGTTGATCTTTCACCTTTGTTTTCTTTTTTTTTTGAAAGCTCCCCCAAACTGCTTTAAAATGAATGTAATTTTTTAAAAAAGCTTTAAAAAAAAAGAGCAAATATTTATTTTTCTGGTGCCAACTGCACCGGGTTTGAGGTCACTCACTGCCTGTTTCACAGGACCTTAAACCCACCTTAGTTCAGGGAGATAAACTGCCTGTGAAGAGTTTCACTTCTAAGATGTGAAGAGCGGTGGGAAAGTGCTGGTAATTAATTATTATTAATTATCTGCTTAGAATAGAACGACGTAAGTAATTGATTTTAATTTATTTTTTTTTTGCTGCACTGAGCAAACTGGAAAATGAAGAGCCAGGAAGAGCCATTTGGGGGGTGATTTGAGGAACATTTTAGCCTGACATGAACAACTAATTCCATTTTAAGCCATCCACGTTTGGTTTCGGGGAGGGGATGTTAATTAATTTTCAATTATTCCATTTATTTGAGCTCCTAAAACGTCGTTTTGAGAGGAAAACGCCCGGCCTGCAATTTTACAATTAGTCACATTAAATATTTGCAAACGACTCATTATCTGCCCAAAAAACTATTTGAGAAACTCAGTAGAGACTTAACAAGTTTTCCACGGTTTGGAGAGAAATAAATGCAAAGGAAGGTGGAGAAAAAGAGCCAGGTTGGAAAAGGGAAGGATCCAGGGAGACCTGGAGAGGGACTGGGGACAAGGGATGGAGGGACAGGACACAGGGAATGGCTTCAAAGTGAAATTTAGGTGGATATTGGGAAGGAATTCCTCCCTGGGAGGGTGGGGAGGATGCTGGGATGGATTTTCCAGAGGATGCCCCATCCCTGGAAGTGTCCCAGGCCAGGTTGGAGCCACCTGGGACAGTGGGAGGTGTCCCTGCCCCTGTCAGGGGATGAGCTTTAAGGTCCCTCCCAACCCAAACCAGTCTGGGATTCTTTGATCTTCTGAGTGCAAGGAGAGACGGGAATTTGGGATGGTTTGGATTGGAAGGGACCTCAAGGACCATCTCGTTCCCCTCAGGGGCACCTTCCACCAGCCCAGGTCGCTCCAGGTCGGAGCCTTGGACACTTCCAGGGATGGAAACCGTGCCAGGGCCTCCCCACCCTGCCGGGGGAGAATCCTTGTGGATTCACTTGGATGAGACTCTGTGCCCATCCCGAGACTTTGGGTCCCCAGGCAGGGGCTGTTGAGGCAGGAGCAGGTCAGATCCTCATGGAGACCCGTGGAAGGGGCAGGAAGATCCGAAGTGACCTCAGGGCTGGGAAAAGCTGATTAAATCCCCCCTGCGACCCCCCCAGGGCCCGGAGCAACATTCCCGAATTCTGCACGGGAAGGAATTACATCCGGGGAGAGGGAAAATTTGGGATTGAGAGGCAGGACTGAGCCCAGGGTGCCCTCTCAGGCTGCTCTCAGCCCGTGTGTGTGTGTGAGATTTCCAGCCCTCCTCCAGCCTGGGACCACGGTTGCAACATTCCTTTTGTTTTCTAGGAATTCGACTCCACCAAGGAGGGGAAACCACAGGGAAATTGTTTCAGCCTGTGATGTAGAACACACAGCCCCGACAGCCAAGACGGTTTCAAAAAAAAGCACACTTTTCTTTCGACCTGAAAGGAAAGGAACTCTCTTTTTTATTATTATTATTTTTATTATTTTTTATTTTTATTTCAAGCTTGGCAGGCAGAGGAAGGGGGGGGGGAGAGGCTGAGCTGAGCCCAGGCAAGCACAGATCAAAGCCAGGCGAGTCTGCTGCGAAAAAAAATCATTTTTAAAAGACATTTATGAAGATTTTATTCATAAAAAGGAGGGAAATAAAAAAAGGAAAAGCCGTGCAGCGAGTAGGGTGGGATTGCACTGTGGAACTTTTGACACGGGAGCTGCCTCATTTAGAAGGAAAATTGCCTCTTTTTCCTGCCAGGAGAAAGGTGATCCCTCCATTCCAGGGAGTACAAACACCTTTCTTTGTTGCCCTCAGGTGGGTTGGTGACATGTCCAGAAGGGTGGGGAGTCTCCCTGCATGGAAATGGGAATCTCCCACCACATCCCTCTGCTCCAGCCCCACCTTTTTGTCTTTTCCATTCAAAGTTCGCCCCTTTTTCAAACCTTTTTTTTGTTGCTTTTTGGTTTTTTTTGGTTGTTTTTTTTTTCACTTGTGGCTCTTTTCTCCCCTCTGTGAAATCTGCAGCCCAGAAGTTTAACTTGGCAACGGCGCTGGAACAGATGGAGAACACTGGCCCCCAACTCCCCAGATCCCAGGAACTCCTGCTCCATGCAGGATTTCCAGCCACTCACTGCTTGGATCCTCCAAGGCAGAGCCAAAAACACCCCCCCAAAAAAAAAAAACCAAAACAATTTTCTGATAGAGGAGCTGCAATTTGCTTTGGGGACACGAGCAACCCACGGGTGGCCACGCGAGAGTCCTTCCCCCGTGGAAGGTCCAGAGCCTGCAGGTTCCAGGGGAGCTGATCCCATGTGAGAACAACGGGATTATTTCAGGGAAAGCTTTAAAATCCCTCTCCCTGGTGGAAGGACCAGCGTGGTGGATCCACAGCCGGGTTCTTGTGACGATGGAGATGGGGCAGAGGACGTTTCAAGGACATCCACACGCCCCTCGGCTGTGAAAAAGTCACAGGTCGGAGTCATTCCCTGCCCTTCTTTTGTCTCCCAGTGCCAATAACTGAGAGAAAACCCAGACCAGATGGGCTGGGTTTGCATCTCATTAGAATTCAGCAGGAAGGGGAAGGTGGAAACGTGGAAAGACAAACACACTGGACCCTCCACGTGAAGAAGCTGCTGGGTTTTGAGCAGGATTGGTGAAGGCTTAAAGGAGAAGTCTGGCCTGAACTCTGTGCCCTGTCAGGGTTCCTGGGAGCTGGATTAGCCCAGTTCCCCCCTGGGACAGCTGGTCCATCCTCCCAGTCATCTCTGTGCTCCTACATGAAGGAAGATGTCCCTGGCCATGGACTAGATGAGCTTTAAGGTCCCCTCCAAGCCAAACCAGTCTGTGCTTCCATGACACACCCACCAGGTCGATCATCACCAACACAGGCAGCTTTCACTGAGGGGGTGGATCCTCTTCAACTCTTCTCCAGGGACATGACATTTCCAAGGAGATCCAGAGGTTTCAGAGGAGATCCAGGGATTCTGCCTCGCTTGCTGTGCAGAACCAGCTGGTAAATGCAAATCCTCTCAGGTTTCCTCCTCCCCTCCTCGTCCCAGGCTTTGCCTCCACGGAAGGTGCGTGGGGAACACAAGCCCTGCCAGACCACACAGGCAATGCTGGAGCTGGGACAGTACAGAGTGTGCTGGAACAGGTTCCCCCCCTCCCTGCAGCCCCAGTGCCACAGACAACAAACCCTCCTGAGCAGCAAATCCAGCCCCGTGCTCTCCCCGCCACTCCAAACCCTCGAGCGGAGCCCGACTCCGCCACCCACAAATCATCACAGGGAGGAACAAGCCCCATCCCAGATTGGAACAACAAGGGCTGTTTCTCCTGCCCTGAAAATGTCGTTCCATGGATAAAATCCAGATCCTGGCACTCTCTTCCTGCCCCAGGGCATCTAAACTGGAGCAGGACCTCACTTGTCCCCTGAGCAAGACGTGAGGGATGGGAAGACTTCTGCTCCAAACCTGGCTACCAGCAGGGAATGGCTTCCCACTGCCAGGGGGCAGGGATAGATGGGATATTGGGAAGGAATCCTTCCCTGGGAGGGTGGGCAGGCCCTGGCACAGGTTGCCCAGAGAAGCTGTGGCTGCCCCTGGATCCCTGGAAGTGTCCAGCTGTCCAGGTTGTTGGAGCAACCTGGGCTAGTGGAAGGCATCCCACGGCAGAGGGTGGGACTGGATGATCTTGAAGGTCCCTCCCAACCCAAAGCATGCTGTGCTTCCACCATTCCTGTCATTCCATTCCATCAGGAAACACCCCATGGACGTCTCGGTGTCCTGAGCCGCTTGGCAGATCTCCCTGCGCCCCTTGGGAGTTGCATCATCACTCTGTCGTCCTGCAAAGTATCATCAACCCTATTTCGAGGTCTGGGCAAGGAGATTTTCCTTTTTAATCCCCTGGGCTCTGCCTGTCAGGGTCACCCTCCGCTGCGAGTGACTCCATGGGCTGATGTCACCCTTTGGCCACGGCACCCCCCGAGTCTCCAGCCTGCAGGGTCTCCTTCCCAAGCTCAGCGTAACAAGACAACAGACCCCGAGCCAGCAGAAAATCTGTTTCCTCTTAATGGATAGAAATTGGAGGGAATATTTCAGCTCTTACTGCCCTGCCTTGCCCAGGAGGTGCAAAACCCCCCCGTTTCATCCCCCTGCCCGGTGCCAACACCTCCATGAGCTATTCCCTGGAAAATGAAATGCCATTCCGAAATGCTGAGGAGCTCCAGGTTCAGCTCCACGGCCTGTGGTGCTCCTGGACTGTCCTTTGGCAGGAGTGCCAGGACAAGGGGGGATGATTTCGAACTGCCAGAGGGCAAGGGTTGGTTGGGATATTGGGAAGGAATTCCTCGCTGGGAGGGTGGGAAGGGCATGGCACAGGTTGGGCAGAGGAGCTGTGGCTGCCCCATCCCTGGAAGTGTTCAAGGATGGGGCTTGGAGCAACCTGGGATAGTGGGAGGTGTCGCTGCCTGGGCATCATGGAACTGGATGATCCTTTAAGTCCCTTCCAAGCCAAACCGTTCTGTGAGTCCCCCGATCCGTGACCTTTCATCTTCCATCAGAAGCACGGGGGAAAAAAAGCAGAAGCACTGCTGGGAATATTTACAGACCCCAAATCGGACAAGTTTTCCACAGGAAGAAGGACAGGACCATGGGAGGGAGGGAGCTGAGGCTGTAAAACAGAGCTAAGGCTGACCTAAGGCCTCAAGAAAGTCCCTGGCCCCAAGGCTGGCAAGGCTCAGGGACTCCCTTTATCAAAGCAAGAGGAAGTCTGAGGGATAACTTCATTGCCAGGCATGGATATCACTGGGGGAAGGGGGAATGTGGGATAGAAAACAGCTCTTCCCCACTGGGGAAAACACCACCATGAGTTGGATGCCAAATCCAGATGATTAAAAAGTGAGGAATAAGGAGAGGAGTTTCAACCTGGTGCAGTGGAAGTGTCCCTGCCCGTGGAATGGGATGGGTTTAAGGTCACTTCCAACCCAAACCATTCCGGGGTTTGCAACAAGATTCCAAGGAAGTCATGGATTGCCCTGAGCAAGCCTGGATGTCTGGCAGGAGGAAAGGCACCGGTGGAATGGATGAGTGGGCTCAGGACCAGGATAAATGGGTGAAATTTGGTAATCCCTGACACACATGAGGTCACTGTGCATGATCTCATGTCCCTGCTGGCCCCTGTGGAGCTCTGTCACCATGGAAATGTCACCACACCTGCTCAGTGGTGGGGGGAGATGATTCCCAGCCCTTCCCTGGGCTGTTCACCCACCTCAAACCACCAATTACGGCACTGACAACTCCAGCTAAAAATACCCGAGTACCCATTTCCCCTGGGATTCCTCCCCTGGGATTGCTCCCCTGGGATTCCTCCCCTGGGATTGCTCCCCTGGGATTGCTCCCCTGAGCCTCTTTCCTGGGCATTCCTCTCCAAACCTGCCCTCCCAGCTCTCTCTGTATTTTTAGCACGAGCCCAAGGGCAGACTCAGCGAAGCTTCTGCTGCATCTTAAAGACAAGAACTGGCCATTCTTTGAGCTGCTGAGGAGTCTCCACCGTCTCTTCCAGGGTCACTCCCCTCATCCAAGGAGCACCAGTGTCCCAGGGCCTCCCTGAGCCCATTCCAGGCTCACAGGAGGAGAAAACTCCAGGGAATATCCCCCCACCCAGCACTCGAGCCACGGGACAATTTTTCCCCTCTTTTTTTTCTTTGCACTGCGGAGTTTTCTCTTCCCACCCATCCCCAACCTTTCCTCCCAGCCCAGTCTCCCGTGTCCCCGGGGCTGTTTTGCAGGGATCCAATCCCACCCCGGGGCTGTTTTGCAGGGATCCAATCCCAGCCAGGAGGTTTGTGCCTTTTCCTGCAGGTTTGCCCGGTCCCAGCTCACGGGAGACATGAGTTCATCCAGGCTCCCTCTGTCTAATCACTACCAGGCATGGAAAAAACCCCCTCACACCCCCGAGGAGAACATAAACATCCATGTGATGTGCACAAGCTTATGGAGACAGCACTATGGGAAACACATGGTTCCATTTTAATAAAAAAAAAAAAAAATCTTACATTTCCAGGGCTTTTTTTTTTTTTTTCTTTCCTTTTTTTTTTTTCCTCCCCTTTTTATGGCTTGTTGCTGAGCTGTGAATAGCAGGGCCTGTTTTGCTGATGTTATTTTGTTGTGTTTTTATGAGGACAATGCCATGTCCACAGCCCCAGACATCCCATATTTTGGTGGGGAAGATAAAACTTCCCTTGGCTCCCACCCAGGTCTCTGTAAACTCCTTCTGGGATTGCTCAGGCTCTGACAGCCGGGCATGGGGTGGTCAAGAAGCCCCCACGTGCTCTGAAATATTTTATCTAATCTCTCTTCTTAAACAGCTTCAGCCCCTCAGTTGGATTCTTCAAAGTCTTTTGTGCTTTTGGGGTTTTTCTGGGGGCTCACAAGCAGTTTCCTGAGGGATTTTGGGGTGGGGGGGGAAGAAGTTTGGCTGCTCAGCTGGGCCAGGAGAAGGGGGATGTGGAACATAACAGCCTATTGAGCTCACAAATCATGGAATCGAGGAATGGTTTGGGTTGGAAGGAGCTTAAAGATCATCCAGTTCCGTCCCCTGCCATGGGACACATTCCACTAGCCCAGGTGGCTCCAACCTGTCCTTGGACACTTCCAGGGCTGGGGCAGCCACAGCTTCTCCCTGGAACTCCATGCCCTCCCCACCCTCCCAGGGAGCAATTTCTCCCTAATATCCCATCTATCCCTGCCCTCTGGCAGTGGGAAGCCATTCCCTGCATCCTGTCATTCCATGCCCTTTTCCAGAGTCCCTCTCCAGCCCTCTTGGAGCCCCTCCAGGCACTGGAAGTTTGGTCCCATCTTAACACCACCTTGTTCCCGGAATCAGAGAATCCCAGAACGGTTTGGGATGGTGGGACTTCAAAGATCAGCTCATTCCAACCCCTGCCACGGGCAAGAAGAGGAGACAACCTTGTTGCCCAGGTAACCCTTTCCAAGGGCGATTTTCCATACCGGCATATGAATTCTGGATGACTTAAACGCATGGATTTGTTTTTTGAGGGGAGGGAACTCGGCACGGTGAAGTTCAGGGTGGGTATTTGGGTGCAAAGTCAGGGCACTGGCCTGTTCCTCCTCCTCCTCCTCCTCCCACTCTCTGATTCCCAACCTCCTCCATCATCCCAGCTTTGTTCCCACTTCAAAAGCCCCTTCCCAAGCCGATCCTGGTCTGCAGCAGAGTGTGAACAGGCAGACCCCCTTCCAGGCAGGGCCAGGAGGCCGATCTGTGCAGACATCCCAGCAATCCTGCCCGGGGGCTGGAGAAGAGGAAACCCCAGAGAAGCCACTTTCTCTGACACGCTTCATTAATGCTGTCACTTCTAACACCAAAATAGCCTCGAAGTATCATCAATCTGGGTCCAGATCAGACCAAAATCCTGCAGATAAAGCCCCAAAGGGCTTCAGCTCCGTGGAGGAAGGCGATGGGAGGGAGGGACAGCAGCTTTCCAAAGGGGAAAAAGGCCACCAGACACGGCCAGCCCAGCAGAAAGGGGGCATGTGCAGGGTGCAGAGAGCCTCCCGTGGGCCCGATTAGAGATTCCTGGGCATCCCTTCCTGCCATTCCTTGTTTTCAGCAGGCAGGCTCCCGCCGCGTGCCGGGATTCCGGCTGCTTGCTGAAGTGAATGAGCACGGGCGTTGGGCAGGCAGGAAGGAAGGAAGGAAGGAAAGAGGGAAAACCCAACCTAAACCTAATCCTACTGCTCTGGATCCGCCCTGCCAGGGGTTTGGAGGGGGAATCACGGGGTTCCTCCTTCCCCGCTTTTGCAGCCGTTCGTTTCCAGATTAATTGCTTGGGGAAAGGGATCAAGATCGGGCGAAAAGTCAAATAAAGCGGCACGATTTTGATCCTCCCCCGGTGGGAGGATGAAACCTGGGCTAACACAGAGAGAATATTCACATGCCTGGGATATCCTTGGAGATTTCCACTGCAGGCATCTTCTGCAAGACCTTTCACACACACACACACATCCCAGCCTCTTTTCCTCTTTCATTCCTGCCACAGTGTTTTGGGGAGGAGGGAAATGAATCTGCTGCCCTTGATATTTTCCCCATCACTAAAAAGAAGCTCCCTGGAAGAAACCCCAAATTCTCAGCACTGAGAGCGTGTTTGCCCAGGGAAAAGGGACAGAGATCCCTCAAGGAACACTCCAAAGGCTGGAAAAGGACTGAGATCCCATCCCAGCTCTGCTGATTCCTTCAGTATTTTACTGTCCTGCATCGCTCTGGGATGTCCAACCCTGCTCTCCCCCTTCCCTCTCCCCTCCTGTGCTGGATATAATGATGTTTATTTTGGTATTCACTAGAAAATCCCATTTTCTGCTGGCTGCAGGGAGAAAGGGTTTGCTGGGATGAGAGGGAAAGGGGATAAAGGGAGGGAAGCACTCAGGTGAAATGAGGGGCGGGGGGGTCTCCAAGCCCCAAACACCTCTCCACGGGCTGCTGTGCCACCCTGGCATCCTGAGCCACCACAGCTCCAGGGAAAACTGGAGGCCATTCCAGCTTTCCCCAAAAACCAGGAGGATCCTGCCCACTTCCTAGAACATTCCTGGAACTGGGGACTGCAGAGGTGCAGCTCTCCGGAGCCGGCACGTTCCATGTGGAGAGCTGCCCCGGCGCTGAGCTCAGGGCTCAGCTCCACTCCGAGCCCAGGACGGATTCCAAGGCCTTTGGCTGCTTCCCCACGCTGCTCCTTTGGATCTGCCGGAGTCAGGCTGAGCTCTGCACCCTCAGAGCTCGGGACAGGACACGGGGATCCTGCTTTTTTTAGCCAGCTGAGGTGCAAGAGGGGCCTGGGATAAGGGATGGAGGGACAGGATATGGGGAATGGCTTCCAGCTGAAGAGGGGAAATTTAGGGGGGATACTGGGAAGGAATTCCTGGCTGTGAGGGTGGAGAGGCCCTGGCACAGGTTGCCCAGAGAAGTGTCCAAGGCCAGGTTGGAGCAACCTGGGCTAGTGGGAGGTGTCCCTGCCCATGGCAGGGGTAGCACTGGATGGGCTTTAAAATCCCTCCCAACCCCAACCATCCCATGATTCCATGATATACTGGGAATGGGAGAACTAGGACAAATGTAAACCACGGCCTGACACAGAGAAACTGTGAAAGGCTCAGTGTGATCCCAGGGGAGAGAGTTGGGACAACCCCACTGCTGAGGGAGGAGGGGGGGTCAGAGCACCCCCAGAACTTCAAGTTCACTTGTGACAGAGCAACCAAAATCCAGTTGGGTTTAGCAAGTGGCTTGGAAATCTCCCAGGAATCTCTGGTTTCCTGCAAGTTGGGAATCAGACAAATTCTCCTGGTGGTGTTCAGACAAAACTCAGCTCAAAAATCCAGGGAGCCAGAACTGGGTGGTTGAGTAGAGGATGAGCAGCAGGTTTTCACTGCATTCCTGCTCGAAGCTTAGGTCAGATTTTGGACTGTTTGTTCTGATGCAAATTAGCTATCCCAGCTACTGGGCTGACAAACCCAGTTATTCCCTGAAGGAAAGGCTGGAAGCAAGCTCAGGAGATGGTACTAAGGACACAAGCCCAGAAACCCCAGCGCACCCAACAAGGCACTCCAGGGAAATGGGGGCAGTGGGAGACCAGGAATAGCGGGAGAGATGTGCCCTCTGGCCAGGAATACCCTTTGGAAATAAATCTGGAAGTGGCTACTGGCCATGTGGCCAAAAAACCACCAGCTGGCCACTGCTGATGGAGGAGCTGCCAGGTCTGGAAGAAGCGACAACAGGAGTGATGCATCTCTTCTGTCTCAAGTGTCGCTTTGCTTCCTCCTCAGTCCGAGGTCACTCCTTGTCCCAAGTCCCTCTCCAGCTCTCCTGGAGCCCCTGGAAGGGGTTTAAGGTCTCCTCAGAACCTTCCTTTCTCCAGATGAACCCCCCAGCTCTCCCAGTCTCTCCATGGCAAAGGGGTTCCAGCCCTGGGAGCATCTCCGTGGTTTCCTCTGGACTCGCTCCAGCAGCTCCACGTCCTTCTGGTGTTGAGGAGCCCAGAGCTGGAGGCAGCTCTGCAGGTGGGGTCTCACCTGAGGGGAGCAGAGGGGAAGAATCCCCTCCCTCAGCCTGCTGGTCTCCAACGTGATCCATCTGCTCTTGGGTTTGGATCACTGCTGGTTTTAGGGTCATTCCCTGTGGGAGCCCTGGGAAGCCTGGTCAGTGCCAACCACCCTCTGGGGGAAGAACCTTTCCCTGAGATCCATCCCAACCCTCCTGGCACAGCTCCAGCTGTTCCAGGGTCCTGTCCCTGCTCACAGACAGCAGAGGTTGGTGTTGTCCCTCGAGGAAGGGGATATTATTAAACACCCCCCCAGCAGTTCAAGCCATCTCTGAAATTCCTCATCCTCCAGAGTCCCCAGCCGTGGTTCTGGTGATGCTTCCAGCGCCTCTCCTGACCCCGAGCGCTGCTCGGAGTCGCTTCTAATTAACCAGAGCTGTGTTTAATCCAGCAGCTGCTCAGCACCTGACGGGGCTGCTCCATCCACTGTCTGAGCTCCAGCTCATCTTCATCGCGTTTCACGGGTCACTTCACCCCTTAACGACCCGTCTCTGGCTGCGGAACACCCGTCCCCATCCAGGGCTGCGGGGCTGACGTGTCCAGCCAGCCCAAAAAGACGTGGAAATGGTGCTCCCAAGAGGCTCGGAGGAGACACTCCTTCCCAGCCGTGCCTGAGCCAGGCGGAGGTCGTGCTAAACTGTGCACCCTTTAGCGAAAGGCTGATGAAGGGAACTCTTGGCTCACGCTTAGGGCGCTTTTTCCAAGGCGTTTGTCGCTGGCACTCCCATCCACACGGGGTGGAAAAATGTGTCCAGCGCATAAAACAACGCTGCATTGTTGTTAAACTGCTTTGGTGTAACCCTTAAATAACCTCCTCCAGCCAGGGGAGATTTGATTCAGCTCCTTTATTCAGCTTCTCTTGTACCTGGAGATCTCCATTCCGGTGGAGGGCCGAGATCTCAGGAGGGAGAATTTTTACCTCAGTAACTTGTTTGGGAAAAAGGGTAAAAGCTGAAACAGCCCTGGAAATTCTGAAATGCAACCACCACCCGCGCATAGGCACGCTGTGGACATCCCAAAAGTAAAATGAAGGCGTTTGGGAAATAGCACTGCCACTTGGGATCACAGAATCCCAGGAGGGTTTGGGATGGGAGGCACCTTAAAGCTCATCCCGTTCCATCCCAGGGACACCTCCCACTAGCCCAGGTTGCTCCAACCTGGCCTTGGACACTTCCAGGGATGGGGCAGCCACAGCTTCTCTTGGCCAACCTGAGCATCGTCCCTCGGTGTCTTCAGTGAAAACAGGATTTTGGTTGAACCCGGTGAAAAAACGAAAACAAAAATAAAAAGGAGAGCTCTGAAAAATCAAGAGTTACAGGTGACACCGAAATCCACCCGGATCCCTCCACTGATGGCGACCAGATGGCACAAAGTGCACCCAGTGGGATGGAAAACGATGTTTCCTCACCCCCACAGCCTCCAGGAAGAGTTAAATCCACTCATGGACTCTTGGAATGTGGAGGTTACACCGTTCCCTTCTGAAAGGAGAAGCAACCTCATGCCGTGCCCCAGTCGTGTTTAGAGAACCCACCTCTCAGAGGTGCAAACAAAAACTGCTCCAAAATTCTCCCCAGGGATGTGGAGTTTCTCTCCACCAACGGTGAAAAGGAACCCACCAGAAACTCACTGCTGGCCCCACTCTAAACTCGACCAGATCCAGCCAGTGAAGGTGGAAGCAACTTGTAAGCAGGAAGAACAAGCCCATCTCCAGGAGATTCCAAACTAAACAGATTGAAGGATGCCTCCTGCATGTCCCTGCTGGAAGGAGAACATCTGTTTCCTATGCAGGGGGAGATATCCTCCGATCTAATCAGCCTGGGAGGATTAGGGGGGCTAATGGGAGACATTTGCGAATTCCCAGTTTCCTAAAACTCCCCATTTTCGTCTCAGGAAGCCCGGGAGGAAAGGGTCGAGTGTGTGCTGGGTGGAATAAAAATGGGGCTGAAGAAAGATCACAGAAGAGCAGGAATCATTTACACATCTCTTATCAGTTGGAAAACACCGCGAAATCCAGACCGTTCGCTTTGATCCTGAGTCGCTGCACGAGGAGAGGTGAGTTCCGACGTCACTCGGTATCTTGGTAAATCCCACCGGCTCCTGAGGCACAAAGCCAAGCCCCAAAGGTGGGAGACACAACTTCCAGCAGGAAACACTCAGTTTGGAAGGGTTTATGTCCAAGGCTGGGCGTTGTCAACGGTTTGTCTGCTGAACCCCTTTCCAGAGACTCCACCGCAGGTGAAGCGGCTCCTGAGGAGGTGTTGGCTCTGCTCAGCCTCTGGTGGAACATTCTGTGTTCTTCCCAGCCATCTCCCCTATTTTTGCTGCCTTTTATTAAGTCAACGAGCTAATTCTGCACTAGAGGGAGAAGCCTGGGTGGAAACCTTCCTTCAGAGAGCGCTGGAAGGGATGTGGTGTCGTTCCTGCCGGTGCTGGACACCAGTGGGACCCCCTGGAGCTGTCCACGTGGTGGACACACTCCTGCGTGGCTGTGCACGCTCCTTCCCTCTCAAAGTACCAAAACCAGATTAACCAAGTCCCGGGGCATCCACAAACCTGACCTGGTGAGGGCTGGGGGGCTCTCCCAAGGTGGGACGAGCCCACTCTACTCCCCAAAACACACCCGAGACATCCCTCCCCACAGAGGTTTGGGCGACGCCACCTCACATTTCAACGTGCTGGGTTCGGTTCTGAAAGGAAAATACGCTCCTAAAAGCCCCTCTGCTCCTTTTGGGACCGAACCAAAACCACACGTCCCCTCCCCCTGCCTGTCCCCCCCTCCCACCTCCCCACGACACACCTTTCCTTCCCCTGGAACATAACCCCAAATAAGATGTTGGCCTGACATGAAAGTAAAATGTATAAATATTTTTAAAAAGAGAAAAATTCCTGCCTCTCCAACAGTTTGCTCCAGCTAATAGGTTTCAGATGTCTCACATACTTCATTCATTCAGCCCCATTCAGTCTCCTAGGAGCCCCCGCTGTATTTATTAAACACAGCAATCGTGGAATGTTCAGCACTTACAGAATAAAACACACCAATTTCCCCCCACCCCCCCCCCCCAAAAAAAAAGTGTAATTAGAAAGCTCTGTGAGTGACCCAAAACTGTCATTCTGGTTCCAATCCACGTGCCCACTCCAGCATTTTGCAGCTGTCCCAAAGGCTGTGCCACGGTTTAACCCTTCCTGGGTCGTGCAAGCCCCCAAGAAAGTGTATTTTTGGGGGGGTTTTCTCCTCAGCAGGATGACTTTGCTGCCTCTCTGGAGCACCTCCTGCTCGCTGTGTTATTCTTAAGCGTGTTCCTTTGGCCACTTGGCTCTCAGATCCAACTTGTCTCGGCTCTTCCCGCTGCTCAGCGCGAGTCAGAGCCTGGAATCCTGCAGGATGCCAGTGCTAATTTCAGCAGCAAAGAGCTGGAGCACACGAGATCTTTCCTAGAGGGATTCAGATGGAAGCAGACAGAGGAGAAGAGCCATTTTTCATTACAGTGCTGGCAGGGAATGCCGAGGAGGATGTCTGGGCTGGAGAGCCGTAGAGAGGCAAGGGATGGAGCCTGTTCCAGCCCCAGTGACCTGCCAGCGCTGGGTGAGTGGTCAGAAGGGTTTGCTGGAGGCTGGCCCAGCCCTGCTTCGGGGAGAGACACATGAAAAGCAGCTCAGAAAGGGGACGTGAGGCCCTGAGTCTGGGCTGGGATGAGCTGGCAGGAGCCAGCGGTGGAGAGGCGGCCTTTGCTTGAGGCCACGACCAGTTCATGGGGCTGATGTGGTTCTGTCGGGGTCTGGAGGGCCCCAACACGAGTTCATGGCCCCCAACCAGCCTCAACCTGGGCCACAAACTCCATTCCATCCTCTCCTGGGCCACCAGCCTGTTCCATCTCTGTCCTGAGTTCCATCCAAGGTGGGCCTGTCCCCAGCTCTGTCATGGGTGGTCTGGGCTCTGGTTCCCATCTCTGTTTGGTCCCTGGTGGGTGATGACCTGCCCAGAGAGCTGTGTCGTCCCGCTCACCTACCAGCTCTCCGTCCCTTGAGGAGAAACCAACCCTCTCCCAAGAAATTTCCCTTCCCACTGCCAGGGTTAGGTGGGATACTGGGAAGGAATTCCTCCCTGGGAGGGTGGGCAGGCCCTGGCACAGGTTGCCCAGAGAAGCTGTGGCTGCCCCTGGATCCCTGGAAGTGTCCAAGGCCAGGCTGCCCTTTGTGTCACCAAGAGGACACTTCATCTTCTTCTTCCTCCCCTCCACCTCCCCCTTCACCAGCTCCGATCCCCACAGCCTGTGCCCCTGCTCTGGGATTTTCCAGCAGGGATCCATCCGGGAAGAGCCCAGCCCTACACCCACCCATCATGGACAGACTGACCTCTCCCCAAAGGTGTGCTGGCTCATTTTTCACCCTTTTTTGGCCTCACACCTCCACCCCGCTCCCCCACGGGAGACACCCCCCCTGGTTCACGGGAATGGCGTTGCTGTCACTGTTTCCACATCCCTGCCCACTTCAAAGCCCCCAGAATAAGCCTCGTCCCAGACACTTTCCCGAGGGAGCTGTTGGTTTCCAGTCAGGATCGTTGATTATTAGTCCCACTGCAGGAGGTTCTACGGGAAGAGATGAATACCACGAGCTGGAAAACACCCTAAATGTGCTGAGAGTCGCTCCAGAGCGACGGCAATGCCTCATTACACCACCCTGGAACGAAGAGTTCCCCTCCCTCCTCTGCCTGGGGGACAAGGACAACTCCTTGCTCTGACCACTTCCAGGGCTTCCCATCTTCCCTATACTTTTCACTCACTGTACACAATGAAAACTGGGAGACTTGCTGGAGTCTGCAAGTGCTCTGGCTTGTTCCCTGCCCATCCATTCTGGTTGAGCTCTGCCTTGTCACACCCTGCCAGCAAATCCTTCATTTTCCCTCAGCCAGGCCCCTTCACGTCACCCCGGAGCGTTCCCTAAATTTCATATAACCATCAAGTCACATCCCACCTATCAACCACGTTACACACTCACATGAGACTCATCAGAAGCTTCAGGAAAGCCCAGGCTATCTTAGGGATCTGAGAGTCCAGATTGAAGGATCAGGGACAGCAAACCCAAACTTTCAGCTCCTCGTGCCGAAGTTGCTCCATCTCAGATCGTTCCCTGACATTTCAGTGTCGCTCCTCCATGTGCTCACGGCACAGGGACAGATTTCCTGGAGAGATGCCCAGGCCATGAGCTCAAACCATTGCCCCAGTCCCAGCATCTGACCATGTATTGGAAAAACCCCTGAGGAAGATTCCTGCCCATTCCTGAAACTTGGTGCCTCTGGGACAACAATACTCCCCATTCCAGCCGTGGGTTTCCAGCCTTTTTTGTGAGGTTGGCTGAGCATCTGCTGGTGATTAAGGGTTTTGTCATTTGGAAAGAGCTGACAATTACCTCCAATTATTCAGACTAGGTCAGGTTCCTCAGCACAAGTTTATGTGATGACTGTTGGCTGGAACTGAGGATTTCAAACCCCACTGGGGAGCAGAATCCACCTCTCCTCTCTCACATTCAGGAAAGAATTCCTCCCATAAAAAAACCGGCTCCTGGTCCCACAGAACCTGACCTGTGCATGTCCCTGACCTCCATTGTTTCAGGACAACACCCCAAGAACTGCATAACAGGCCAAGGGAGTGAAGGGAATTCCCAGGATGCTGGAGGAGTTTCAAGGATAGTTTTCACATCTAACTTTCCACTTTGAAATTCCCAATTTCATTGCAAGTGTCCTTTGGGGCCTCAGGTGCCAGGTGAGAGGGTGAAGGCTGCAATTTAAATTCCACGTGGAAATTCCTTTTCCTCAGGAGCTCCTGGCATTTCCCATCAAGCTGGGAACTTGTGTGAGCAGCAACCATTGACCAGGGACTGCACTTTAAAGATTCCTGTCAATCCAGACTATTCCATGGTTCTACTTCACCAATCCCACAGGAGCCCTGTCAAGCTGTGTGGCTGTCAGGAAAAGGGATTTTCCAGGTGTTCCCTCAAAAAGCTCTGAGCTTTTTAGATGTTCCCTGAGGGATCAACGTGACTGAAAAGCCTCCTCAGGAACCTTCTGCAACACTGGAAGGTGGAGAGAGAACCTGGAAGGCCATTTGGGGCTCTGCCTGTGCCAGGTCCTGTCCTTGTCACTCTGTCATTGTCCAAGGAAAAAGAGGGATAAGCAGGTGATGTGAGGGAAACCAACAGAGCCATTTCCAGCTGTCAGATGGGTGTGATGCTGATTAACCTGCAAAGTTTTCCCCTCGTCTTGCCTTCAGGCCTGAACAGAGCTCTTCCCAGAAAGGACAGGGCCATTAATTGATCACAGCCTGCTGTGGGACTGTGGCAGCCCCAGGGGAGTGCATAAGGAATTCCTCATATCCTTAATTCCCTCCAAAGCCAGGCCAGCGATGCCGTGGGGCACAACCGCAGGGACAGCCCAGCACAGGTATCTCCTCCCAGCCCGTTTCCAGGCAGGTTTTTGGCACTGGTGCCTACAAAGAAGATCCCTTTGGAGACAGGAGCGTGTCCCGCAGACCCCAGTTAATGGGACAGCTCAAGTGGTACAAACACAACTGGAAAAATGTGCCGGGCTGCGAGGCCAGGATATTCAAACTCCATCTCCCTAATTACACGCGATTGCTTTTTGGCAAGAGCTCAACCTGCCAGAGCAGTGAGGTTTTACAAACATTCACACAGGCATTAGATCATTGTTTGAATGAGTTATTGGCAGCCCAAATCTGAAGTAAAAACATGGTTTAAAGGAGACCATGTTGAAGAGGGGGAAGCCGTCGGCTTTCATGTCTCCCGGGTGTCTCTGGACACCCCGAGATCCCCCTCCGGCTTCGTGTCACTCCCAGTCACAAGGGTGTTTGTGGGGGTGGATGTCGTGATTTTGGGGTGGGGGGTGGTTCTGACACAGAGTTGGCACTCACACAAACCACAGGCCACGGATGGGGCCCTCCCTTTCCCGGGATTGCGGAGTGGAAAAGGCGGGTCTGAAGTTTCAGGTGCTGTTCGGGGAGGGGAAGGAGATGGAGACTCCAAGCACTCCAGGTACGCTGGAGATCTGCCCAGACACACGAATCAGATCAGTGGGATGACCACAGATGACTTCAGCTTTTCCCATATTAATAAACACAACAGTGCTCCTGTCCCCCAGCGTCACTCAGGGCTTTGAGGAGGAAGATGGTGCCACAGGGGAAAGATCGCTGACAGCAAATGTCCTTGTTGGGAAACCGGATTTGGAGAATCCCAGAATCCCAGAGTGGGTTGGGTCAGAAGGGACATTAAAGCTCATCCAGTGCCACCCCCTGCCATGGGCAGGGACATCTCCCACTATCCCAGGTTGCTCCAACCTGGCCTTGGAGCAACTTCCAAGGATTGGGCATCCACAGCTTCTCTGGGAAATCCATTCCAGCCCCTCACTACCCCTAATTTCTTCTCAGTATCCCATCTAACCCTGCCCTCTGGCAGTGGGAAGCCATTCCCTGTGTCCTGTCCCTCCAGGCCCTTGGGAGAAGTCCCTCTCCAGTATATCAGACCTTTCCACATTCTTGTCACACATTCACAACGAGGCCTCCTCCCTCTGGATTTGAACCGAGGCTTTTTGCTTTGCTCCAGCGGATTCCTCCCCATTTCCACTGGGACACCGAGGGGGGAGCTCTGGAAAACTCTGCCACCCTCCCCCGAAACCTTGGAGACAGCAGGACGTGGCTCAGCCCCATGGAAAGGACGGAGGGGAATTCCCAGGAATCCTGCTGGCCATCCAGGAGTGCCTGCACGCTCAGTGAATCCCTGTTGTCGAGGTGAGCGCGTCTTGGCTCAGTGGATCAAAATATTCCAGGCTGGAATGTTTTCACTGCACGGAGGTTCCGCCCTCGAGGACACACCTGCCCTTCCATGTGATTCCTAAATTGGATCTCCCGGGACCAGCCTTGGCTTTTAAGAGGGAGGTGAGCTTGTTAGTGACCAACATTATCCATTAAATGGGAATCAGCAGCTTTTATTGGACCTGGAGGTGCTGTGAAAGGAAAAGAGGGAGGGGACGGCACCAGGAACCCTTTCCCTGCCCCAGCAGAGCCCCTTTGCCTGGCACGGAGTGGGAGTCACTCTGGAATTGTTGAGTTACTTCATGCTCGGGGAGAATGAGCCCCAAACTAAACACAGGAGCCTTGAGAAGGTGGGGGGAGATCAGCATGAGGTTTGTAAGGGGCAGCCCCCCAAAAAAGTCCCTCATCCCAAGGCCAAAACCCCAGGTTGGAAAGGATCTAAGTGAGGATTGCCAAGATCCAGCAGGATCCTCCACCCAGGAAAGTCAGGGCATACAGCTCCTTTTCTTCCCAAGTCATGGCTTTAATTACACACTCGTGTGTTGCTGGCCCAGAAAACCCAGGGAAATCCTGTTTTAGGAGCAAAAAAGCTCCTGTTCCACTGATCCCCTTCCACAACTTGCTTGGAGATCATGGATCCTTGTTGGAAAAGGGTCTCATGAGATGTTGGCCCTCGGTTCCATTGACCGAGAGGGTTTGTTGTGCTGTCGTGTGTGTTCCCAAATTCCCAGACAGCTCCCGTTCCAGCAGTGGGGATACAAAGGACAAGAAGAAATTTATAAAGGAGATTAATCCAAACCGGTGTCTTTTGGTCACAGGGAAAACTGCAGACACAGAACCCGAACAGAAATAATTGATGGAGGAACATCCGTGACATTTGAGAGCTGCCAGGCACCAATAAAACCTGCCCTGCCAAGGACGTTTCTTAATCACAACCCAAAATCGAAGATCTTTGACTAAGAAGAGGAAACAAACACAAACTACACACGAAATTCAGCCGACGGGAACCATCCTGGAAAAGCTCTCATGAACTTGCCCTCGTGTTTCAGAAAGAATTTCTGCTGGCTTAAACTGATTTTCACAACGCAAAGCTCGTGCTGCTGCAGCAGCAGTTTTAGTAAGATCTGAATCAACAAAAAGCTGAAAGACCTTTTTGGATATTAACTAGTCCCACTCCAGCACCTCGTGAGGTTTTAGTTGTTACTGTCATCCTAAAATATGACAATTTTGCAGGAGGGCTGATGTCCTTCCGAAGGTCATCCACGGATGCAAGAGACAGAGCCAGGAATAAAAATAACTGGTCCTGGCTTGAAGCATTAAACTCTGCCTGCCTGAAACAAGGAGTAGAATTTATTGTCCCTTCTTGCCCGCCCAGCAAAATCCACAAAACTGCAAAGCAAATCAGGAGGGGGAATTTGTGCCCGTGTTCATAATTTCGTTTTTGCCACGGCAAGACCTCGTAAACCTGCATTCCCGAGCCACTGGCTGCTCCAAACGCCACATCCCAGCCAACCCAGAGGCTGTTTGGGTTATAGGATCACCCCAGGACAGCCCAGGTGTTCAGCCCAGCCAGTCTGGAATCACCCCTGGATCAAGGAACGGACGCACAAGGGCCGATTGTCAGCGTGAGGCCAAAGGGAGCCGCCACTTTCCCAGGGATTTTTGCCTTTGCTGCGTGTTTGGAAGGTTACACAGCTGTAAGTCAGGCTCAGAAGGAGCTGGAAGCCTGGAGGGATCATTGCCCTGATCACACATGTCCTATGGAAGGAAGCTCTCCCGTGGATTGACATCCCATTAATTCCCGCTGGTGGGAGCCCCTTCCTGGGGCTGGAATTCCTTTAGTGCCGGGTGTTTGTCCCGCAGATAACTCCGGTCTCATCCCTGACCCGGTGACTTGTATTTATTTTCTCATTTTATAAGAACCAGGCTCTTCCCTGTGCTCATTCCTGGTGGGAATGCTGGCGTGGTGCGAGGCTGAGACCGCGCTGCTTCAATCTCGGATGCTCGAGCCGGAAAACTGGAACATTTTCCAACACTCCCTCTGATTTCCCGGGAAAAAAAATCTCAGCTCCACACGCTCCCAATCGTGCCATCAGCTGGAGAGAGATGGAACTTCACCAGCCTTTTTCCAAAATGCCCTTTGAGGACAGGGAGAGCTTCCAGGGCTCGGGCAAAGCTCGGGGAAGGTCCTGGGGTTCCCCGAAGGGCAGGAGGGCACTGCCGGCTCCTTCCAAAGGTGCCAAGGAAATCTGGAGGGCAGCAAAGCCTGGGAAAGGCTGGGAAAGCCCTCGGAGCTCTTTGAAGGTGGCAGGTCTCTGGGTCCTCAGCAAATTTTGTGAGGTTGGTCGCTCCAACCTGGCCTTGGACACTGCCAGGGATGGGGAAGCCACAGCTTCTCCGGGCAACCTGTGGCAGGGCCTGCCCACCTTCCCAGAGAAGGATTTCTTCCCAGTATCCCGTCTAAACCTGCCCAGGGGCAGTTTGAAGCCGTTCCCACTTGTCCTGTTATCCTGGATAACCCAGGGGACAAAAAAGACCTCAGAAGGGGTTCTGGGGGAATAATAGGAATCCAAGGGGATCAAAGGTGCTGTGATGGCAAATTCATGAGAGCTTTTCCAGGATGGTTCCCGTCGGCTGAATTTCGTGTGTAGTTTGTGTTTGCTTTCTCTTCTTAATCAAAAATCTTCGATTTTGGGTTGTGATTAAGAAACGTCCTTGGCAGGGCAGGTTTTATTGGTGCCTGGCAGCTCTCAAATGTCACGGATGTTCCTCCATCAATTATTTCTGTTCGGGTTCTGCGTCTGCAGTTTTCCCTGTGACCAAAAGACACCGGTTTGGATTAATCTCCTTCTTTATAAATTTCTTCTTGTCCTTTGTATCCCGACTCCTGGAATGGGAACACACACGACTATACAACAAACCTCAGTCCTGCCTGGGACAGGAGCAGGGAGGTCCTGAAGGGGCCAGAGGGACTAAAGGCAGCTCAGAGAAACAAACGCAGCTCTTAGGAGGGAATGTGAGGGAAGAAGGCACTGGGAACGTCAGATCAGGGTTAGATGCTATATTTATTAGGAGGAAGTTGTTGACGGCGAGGGTGGTGAGGGGCTGGGATGGAAATCCCAGAGAGAAGCTGTGGCTGCCCCATCCCTGGAAGTCTCCAAGGCCAGGCTGGAGCAACCCGGTCAGGTGGAAGGTGTCCCTGCCCATGGCAGGGGTGGGAATAGATGACCTTAAGGCTCCTTTCCCCACCAAGCCCCTCAGTGTCCCGGCCTCCCCCTCAGGGCCCCGCCATCGCCTCAGCCCCCGAGGCGCCGCCCCCCGGGGCCTCCGGGCCCCTCGCGCAGGGGCCGCGGGCGGCGGGAAAGGCGCAGCGCCCGCTGCCGGAGGGCGGGAAGGCAGCGCCGTGTAACGACCGCTGGGCACCAGCGGGGGGGGATGGCGGCACGCCGGCGGTCTGTATCGGCCCCGGGGCTCCGGTCTGGGTCGGTAACAGCCCCCGGGGCTCCGGTTTGGGTGTAACGGCCCCACGGTTATCAGAGACCCCGCGGCGAGCACGGTGCCCGCACCCTGCCCGCGTCCGACATGGCCGCCCACCCCTCAGGGGGAATAGGCCCGCCCCTCCCCGCCGCTCATTGGTGGAGCGGGCCGCCGGCCGGCCGATCCTCGCCTGCTATTGGTTGTCTCAGATGTCTGTCAGCGAGGGCACCCGGGGGGCGCTGAGGGGGCTCGGGGGGCTCTGCCCGCCCCTGTGGCCATGGCGGGGCTGGGCGGGGGAACGTCGGCCTGGCGGGCGCCACAGGGAGCGTCAAAGGGCAGAAAAGGGACCGACCCCGGGGACAGCAAAGGCACGGTCCTGGGACAGCAAAGGGAACGTCCCGGGGGAGTGAAGGAGCAGTCCCCGAGGGTAGAGTAGGGACCGTCGTGAGGCAGCGAAGGGACTGACCTGAGGCAGGAAAGGGACCATCCTGGGGCAATAAAAAGGGACCGTCAAGGGGCACCAAAAGGACTGTCCTGGTATAGCAAAGGGACTGCCCAGGTGAAGAAAAGGGACCATCCTGGGGCAGAAAAGAGACCACGTGCGGAGAAGGGATTCTCTTGGAGCAATGAAGGGACCGCTCCCAGGAACGTCAAAGGGACCATCCCAGGGGCAGCTCAGCCGTCACAAACATCCCACAGTCAGAACACGGACAGAGCCTGCAGCGGGTTTATTGCCTGTTCTGGCACTACTGGGGTCCCTCGGTGGGACAGGGGACAGTGACCCTGCCCTGCCCGTCACGGGCCCTCCCAGGGCGTCCCCGAGGCCGGCGGGCTCCAGGCGCTGGACTCCCCGAAATCCGCCACCTCCTTGGCGGCCACCTGGATGTGGTGGAGGGTCCCGGGTTCCACGTCGGTCAGGATGTGGGATGTCAGCTCGAATGGCCCGATCTGGGGGGACAGCAGGGTTAGGGACAGCCGGTGACACGGCCCTGTGTGCAGTTTACCCCGGGTGGGAGCAGGGGGGTGGCAGTACCGTGGTGGGGACAGAATCCTTGTCCCGGGCATAGCGGAGGTGATACTTCAGCGGGAAGTACTCTGGGAAGGGCCAGGATGCCGGAGGGCTCCACTCCAGCAGCAGCTTCGTGGGCTCCCCAGGGATGGGGGACACCCTCAGGTCCTCAGGGGGGTCCGGCTTTACTGAGGAACGGGGAGATAACGAATCAGGGAATCCCGGAGTGGTTTGGGTTGGAAGGGACCCTTAAGTCGATCCAGTTCCACCCCTGCCATGGGCAGGGACATCTTTCACTAGCCCAGGTTGCTCCAACCTGGCCTTGGACACTTCCAGGGATGGGGCAGCCACAGCTTCTCTGCCCAACCTGTGCCAGG
>JAYRBT010000083.1:1002348-1021470 GCA_036023395.1 Myiotriccus ornatus
CGGCCCGCCCGCAGCGCTCCAGCAGCGCTTCCTTCTCTCTCGACGCGTCCTCCGCGGAGGCTCCCGGGGAGGCTGTGGCCGCCTCCAGCCGGGCCTGCAGCTCCTTCACCTGCTGCTCCCGCTCGCCCAGAGCTTTCCGCGCCTGCTGCAGGGCCGCCCGCGCCTCCGCCAGCTCCTCGCCCGAGGAGGCGCCGCGCTGCCCCTCCGGCCGCCCCCCGGCCTCGTCCCTCGCGCCCTGTGCCCGCAGCTGCTCCAGCTCCCGCTGCAGGGCCCGGTAGAGGCTGGCGGGCACCACGTCCCCCGGGGCGGGCGCGCTGCTCTCGTCCCGCTCGTAGTTCTCCAGCACCTGCCGAGGACACCGTGAGGCCCCCACGGGACAGGGGGCGGAGGAGGGAGGGAGGGATGGACGGACGTACTGGGACGTGCCTGTATTTTGTCCCTCAGCTCCTTGTTCTGCACGGTGAGGGACTGCACCTGCCCCTGCAGCGTGGCCAGCAGCTCCTCGGCTGAGGGGCTCAGCGTCTTCTTGGAGAGCAGCAGCTCTGCTCCTGTGGGGCACGGGGACTCCATTCGGTGCCCACCCGTGCCACCCCCCCGAGGTGGCCTTGGGAGGCCTTCGGGGCCCTACCTGGGAACTCGAGCGGGTCTCCCTCCTCATCCTGCAGCGTCTCGATGTCGTAGCTCGTGTTCTCCTTCTCGTTCTGGGGATGCAGGAGGGTGGTGACCCCCCCACACACACACATCCCCAGCCCCTGGCACTGCCAGCTGCTGCCCACACCCACCTCCAGCGAGGACAAGCGGCTCCGCAGAGCCTCCACCTCCTTGCCCAGCCGCTCCTTCTCCCCATCCCGGGCCGCCAGCTTCTCCTCCAGCTCCTGGATCTGTGGGGCAGGACGCAGGAATAGGGTCCTGTTGGCTCCCACCGGAGTCCCCGTGGCATTCCCAGCACCAGGGGCACCCCTGAACTCCTCACTGGCCTTTACCTGCTTCTCCATGGAGCGCAGGGAGCCCTCGTCCAGCTCTGCCCTCTAGCAGGAGCCAGAGAGAAAACAGGGAGGGATGAATGCTGTGCCCATCCCCGCTGTCCCCATCCCCGCTGTCCCCATCCCTGCTGTCCCCTACACTCCCCAGGGACGCTGTGGCATCTCCTGAGGACCCTGCAGCTGGTACCTCCCGTCGCTGCTTCTCCTGCTGCTCCAAGCCCCGGATCTTCTGCAGGAACTGGGCCCGTTCCTGCCGCAGCCGCACGATCTCCTCGTAGGCATCCCGGTCCTCCTGCAGGAAATCAGAGAATCGTGGAATCCCCTCGGCTGGAAGGGACCCACAAGGATCGTGGGGTCCAAAACTCCTGGCACAGGACACCCCAAAAATCCCACCGTGTGCCTGAGGGTGCTCTCTGACACCAGAGAGGGAAGGAAAGGCTCTGGCAGGGCGTGGAATCCCCGAGGCCAGCACGGCCCCTCATCCGGGGGTGTGCCCTGCAAGCGAGCCAGGTGAGGACCTGGAGCTAAGGGGGACCCCCCTCTCACCTGGCTGAGGGTGCCCAGGGGAGGCAGAGGTGCCTTCCTCTTCCTCGGGGTGCTGCTCTTCTCCCTGACGGATGACTGGCTGGGTGAAGAGGTCTGTGGAGACACCAGGGCAGAGGGGACATCACACCCACGGTGACCTGAGTCCTCCCTGACCCAGTGCCGCCTCAGAGAGCCCTGGGGGACCCCCTGGCAGACCCTCACCTGGGATGTCTGCTCAGTTGACTCCTCTTCTGAGGGGCAGAGTGGGAGAGAAGAGAAAGGGGGGAAGTTTTTAGGGGACCAGAGCCCATGTGGGTGGGGGGACACTCGGGGGACACCCACACGTGAGTGCACAGTGTTCAGGGGGACACAGAGAGACACATGCAGGGATGTGGACAGGTATGTAAGGACAAGGATGCAGCACAGACACAGGGAGACACGTGCACACACAGACACATGTGAAAACACCCGTGCACTTAGACCCCCTCGCGTGCAAACACACGTGAACACGTGTGTGCGTGCACCGAGCCAGACAACCGAGGCTCAGCACCACCTCAGCTGGTGACAGCACAGCCAAAGGCAGCCCTGGTGCCTGGCAGAAGGGGACATGTGCCCCCCAGCCTCACCCAGCCTCCTCCATCCCCGTCCCAAAGCGCCCTGAGGGTGCCAATCCATCCCCTGCAGGGTGACGACCCCCCCACGCTCCCTCCCCTGTGCCCAGGGAGCCCCAGGGTGCCACAGCTGCCTCACCACTGGCCCAGGAGCGGCGCTGAGCAGCCTCCTGCAGGAAGTGCTGGATGAGGGCATTGCCCGTGGCCAGGCTGTAGTGAGCGGCGTCGTGGCCTGTGGCATCGACCACGGCCACGCGGGCGCCGGCGTTGACCAGCACCTCCACTGTCTCCACGCTGCCGCTCTCACAGGCCAGCATCAGGGCTGTCCTGAGCACAGGGGGACAGCAGAGGTCGGGGGGGGGCCATTCCCTCTGTCTCCACGTGCCCTCCCTCCCAGCGCCCACCGGTGCAGCCCCACCTGCCCTGCAGGTCCCGGCTGTTGACGGCCGCCCCGCGGTGCAGCAGGTACCGGCACAGCTCCGAGTGGCACATCTTGGCAGCCAGGATCAGCGGGGTGGAGCCGTCCTGGGCAGGGCAGGGGTGGGTGAGGAGGAGCAGACGAGGCTCGGATGCCCAATCTGGGGCACCACGTTCCTGATTTTTTCCCACCCTCCCCGCATTTCCGCAGCCCCAGCCTGGCACGAGGAGCAGCAGGACCTCACCTTGTCCTTGATGTTCAAGGGAGCCTTGAAGTCACAGAGGATCTCGGAGCAGGAGATGCAGCCGCTGACGGCTGTGGAAGGGACAGAGGCTGAGCACTCCCCGCCCGGGGACAGAGCAGGACAGGGTGGCACTGTCCCCACTCACCTGCCAGGTGCAGCGCGGTCCGGCCGCTGCCGTCGGCCACGTCCACGGGGCAGGAGGCCTGAGGGACAGAGCCTGGGTTACAGGGCAGGACAGACAGACAGACAGACATCTGGAGGGGACATGGTTCTCCCCCCTGCACAGGGGAGGGCAGGGGACAGACGGATTGCTTGAGTGGGCATGGCTGCGTGGCACGGCGGATGGCAAGGGACAGACAGACAGACAGCCTTGGCTCCGTGACATGGTAAAGGGCAGGGGACAGACAAACAGTGGCTCTGTGGTGTGGTAGAAGACAGGACAGACAGACAAGTGAAAGACGGGACAGACAGACAGACTCCTTGAATGGACACAGTTCTCTGGAATAGTGGAGGGCAGGGGACAGACAGACAGGCAGCTGTGGCTCCATGATGTGATGGAGGACAGGGGACAGACAGACAAGACAGCTGTGGCTCCGTGTCATCGTGGAAGGCTGAGCAGGTGCCAAACAGCACCACACAGAGCCAGGAATCACCATGCCAGGTTCAGGGCACTGGTGAGGGAAGGGGGTTCAAGGACAGGTAGGACACCCTGCTGGCACAGCACCCTCCTCCTCCTCCTCCTCCTCCTCCTCCTCCTCCTCTTCCTCCTCCTTCTCCCCTCCCTCCCTCTCCACCCACCCCGTACCTGCAGCAGTTTGCTGACACACTGAGGGTGCCCGTGCTTGGAGGCCAAGTGCAGGGCAGTGGAACCTGGGGAGGGACAGACAGACGGGTCAGAGCACGGACAGCGGGTCTGTGGCAGAGGGGACAGCCCGGGGGACACACAGAGGGATGGGCACATGGGATGGTCACACAGGGACATCCCCAGGAGCCTCATCGCTCGGTGCTTGAGCTCCTGGCGTGGCCATCACCTCTGTCCCCTGGGGACAATCAGGTGGCCCCCTGGCAGTAGCCAGGGGCACGTGGTGGCCCTGCCCTCACCCGAGCTGTCCTTGGTCATGGCATCCACGCCGTGGGCCAGCATGGCTTCCAGGCAGTCCACGTTGCCCCGGGTGGCAGCCAGGTGGAACCTGCAGCGAGACCAGGGCGCTGTGGCACCGTGTCCCTCGTGTCCCTCATCCCCAGCCCTGTCCCCGGGGCGTGGGGTGGCACTCACGCGGATTTGCCCTCCGAGTCCAGCTTGGTGGGCACCAGGCCCTTGCGGACCAGGAGCGACGTCACCCGCCCGGCATCGTTGTAGTCCACGGCCTGCAGGAGCTTCTCGTCGTTCTTGGTCCAGTCCTGGCTCTGCAACAGAGCCACGAGGAGGCTGTGACACTGTGCTGTCCCCAGGGCTGGGCCGGGGGGCTGTCCCTGTCCCCGTGCCTGCTGTCCTGCACCCAGCCCTGTCCCTTGGCGTGGCTGTCTCTGTGCCAGCCCCTCTGCTGGGGGCTGTGCTGTCCCACCCCCAGGGACGGAGGGTTCAGCTGGCACTGGGATGAGGGTCCCCTCCAGCCCCTCCCAGTTTGCAGCTCACAGACCAGGGCATTTACAGACCCAGACGTGCCAGGCTGGCACCAGCTGGGATTTGGGAACGAGCCCGGCTGTCCCTGCCACCCCATTAAACACAGCCAGCACCCAAGGGAGCCCCACCCCTGCCCAGTTCTCCCCACTGATCCCAACCCCAGCCCTGAGGAGGAAAGGACCAAGCCGGGGCAGCTCCCCTGGGATGCTCCAGCCTCTCTGGGATAACGGGGCATGACACCGTCCCCATCCACACGGGAGCAGGGCCGGCAGGGAGCTCGCCTTCCCCGTGCTCCCGTTCATCCCTGTCCCGAGGGACTGACCCGCAGCGGGACAGCACCAGGACAAGGACTGCAAGTCCTGGGTTCACCCCGCAGCCGGTGACGACAAAGGCGAGCCGGCTGCGGCCGCGGCGGCAGGAAATGGATGTCACCTTTCGGGAGCCTCTGGCACCGTGCCCCGAGCCAGCCCGGGGCCACCGTGCCCGCCGGGAGCCCCTCGGAGCCCCTGCAGCCCGGCGGGGCCGGGCACTACACCAGTCTGCCCGGGTTACTGGGCAAACTGGGAGGGTGGTGCCCGCGCCCCCCACGCCCCCGTGGAGCAAGGACAAAGCAGGCTGGGGAGGGCGCGGGGGAGCCCCGGGGTGCGGCCGGGGATGGGGTGCAGGGGGTGCAGGCGGGGCGGGGCGGGGGGGGAACCGGCTCAGCCCGCAGGACGCGACCGGAGGGGTCCCGAGAAGGGGGGGCCGGGGACGTACCGCGAAGGAGGCGGCGGCACAGAGGCAGATCTGCTTCATGGTGCTGAGGAGGAGGCGGCGGGCAGCCATAAACCCCGCGCCCCCCGCCCGGGCCAGCCCGCCCACCCCAGAGCCCGGCTCGGTCCAGCATCGCCGCCCGGGCGGGGCAGGGGCTGCCGCAGTGGGAACCGGGACCCGCCTCCCTCCATCCCTCCGTCCCTCCCTCCTCCCCTCCCTCCCTCCTTCCCTCCTCAGCATCCCCGCATCCCGCCACGGAGCATCCCCCAGCCAGCGACCAGCACCCAGACTGGTCCCAGTTCCAGTGGGAGGGGTTGGGGCGGGGTGAGGGGGGGACAGTTTTCCCACCCCAAGCTCAAGCGAGGTGTCAAACCACCCCCAAAGCAGGGCTGAGCATCCTCCTGCCCCCCACATCCTGCCCCCGGAGGAGGGGGACGTGGGACCCCCTGCCACGCCCTGGGGGCACGGACTGACCTCCCACCGCAGCTCCACGGCCAAGGGGGGGTAGGACCCCCGCCTGCATCTCAGAGCCCCCCCAAACTCCCCCCAAAATGCAGAGGGTCCCCAGACACTGTGGTGGCAGAGCCCCCGGAGCAGCAGGACAGCGGGAGCCTCCCAGGGGACTGTCCAGGGCACAGTGGGGAAACCGAGGCACGGAGCACCCCTGAGGTTGGAGCCCCCCAAACTCCCCGTGGGGGGCTCCAACCTGTGTCCCCGTGTCCCCAGCCGTGTCCCCCGTGTTCCTGTCACCCGCCCTGTCACCCTGTGCCCCCGGGGCAGAGCCCGTGGCCCGTGCCAGGCGGCTCCTGAATAATTGAGGAGCATCGACTCGCGGCTTCCGTGGGCTGTGGCAGCTGGAAAGCTGGCAGTTGTCACCAGGGAGGGGACAGAGAGGGGACCTGCGACCCACTTTCCCTCTCCTTTGTTCTGCCCCGCTCCCAAGGATGGCTCTGGGAGCTCTGGGGGTGCTCTGGGGTCTCTGTGTCCCTGTGAAACCTGGGACACCCTGGAGCACATTCCCATGTCCCCAGGGACACACCAGGGCACATCCCCATGTCCCTGGGGACATTCCAGGGCAGGTCCCTGTATCCCTGTGTCCTCATGGACATCCCAGGGCAGGTCCCCATGTCCCCAAAGACATCCCACAGCAGGTCCCCGTGTCCCTGTGGACATCCCAGGGCAGGTCCCTGTATCCCTGTATCCTCATGGGCACGTCCCCGTGTCCCCGTGGACATCCCAGGAGAGGTCCCCGTGCCCCAGAGCCCCCAGGGACGGCACTCACGTCTCCCTTCTTGAACTTGGCCCTCAGGCTCTTCATGGTGGCTCCAGCCTCAGCCTCGTGGCACCTGCTGGGGGAGGGCCGTGCTGGAGGGTCTGTCCCTGCCCGGGGACAGCTCAGCCCCCCCGTGTCCCGCCGTGTCCAGCCCTGTCCCCAGCCCTGTCCCCGCGTCCCCGCAGCCGCAGCGGAGCCGGGAACAGGAGCCGGGGAGTTGGGTTACGGCTGCGGCTGCGGTTACAGCCCGGGGGGGTCCTGCTGTCTGTGTGTCTGTCTGTGTGACCCTGCACTGCCAGGGACAGGGGGCAGAGGGGACATGGGCTGGAGGGGCAGCCGGGGGAGGGGGGCTCAGGTTGGGCTGCTCAGCCCTCTCGGGGGTCTGGGGCTGCAGCTGGTGACGGGCTCGGCTGAGTCCTGATGGTTGGCACCCCCTGAATTTCCCTGGCACTCCCTGAAATTCCATGGCACCCCCCAGTTCTTCCCTGGCACCGCCTGTCCTTCATGGTACCCCTGTCATTCCCTGGCACCTCCTGACCTTGGTGGCACCTCCTGGCCTGGCCTGACACCCTTCCCTTCCCCTCCCTGGCATTCCCGGCCTCTCCCTGGCACCCTCCGCCCTTGCCAGCACCCCCTGCCTTCCCTGACACCCCCTTCCCCTCCCTGACACCCCTGAACTTCCCTGGCACCCCCTGTCCCTCCCTGGCATCCCCTGTCCTCGCCAGCACCTCCTGACACCCCCCACGCCCCATCCTCCCCTGTCCTACCTTGCCCTTGACGGCACCCCCTGCCCCTCACTGGCACCCCCTGTTCCCGCCAGCACCCCCTGCTCTCCCTGTCACCTCCTGCCCATCCCTGTCCCCCCTTTTCCCCGCTCCCCCCTCCCAGCCCAGCTTTGGGCGAGGTTTGGGCAAAGTTTGGGCAAGGTTTGGCTTTGCCCGACACAAAGATGGCGGCGGCGGCGCGGGTGGGGGGCGTGTCCTGCCCAGGCCCCGCCCCCTCTGGCCGCCGCTTCCGGCCGCGGTGCGGCCGCGCCGATGGCGGTGAATTACGCGGCCGGCCTGTCCCCGTACTCGGACAAGGGCAAGTGCGGCCTCCCCGAGGTGAGCAGAGCCCGCGGGCGGCACCCTCCGCCCGCCCGGAGGGGAGCTCGGCCCGCCCGCAGCGGAACCGCCCGGGCCCTCCCCCCGTCCCCCCTCAGCCTTCCGCGGGCCCTGCCCCGGCCCGGCGCGTTGCCATGGCAACCGCGGCCCGGGGTCCCGCGGGGACGGCCCTGGGGAGCCCAGCGCCGGGGAGGGACCGAGCGCTTTGTGTGCGCCCTGCCCTGCCCCGTGGGACCCTCTTTGCCCCCCCTCCATGGCCCCCCCGGCCCCATCCAGCTGCTCCCTCCTTGTCCCCCCCAGACCCACCCCGGGGCTCCCTCCTTGTCCCCCTCTCAGCCCACCCCATGTCCCCCTCCTTGTGCCCATCCAAGCCCATCCCATAATTCCCTCCATGTCCCCCCCATCACCCTGTGGCTCCCTCCATGCCGGGTTTGTCTCTTTGCCCAGATTTTCGACCCTCCGGAGGAGCTGGAGCGGAAGGTCCGGGAGCTGGCGGAGCTGATCCGGAGCTCCTCCAATGTGGTGTTTCACACAGGGGCAGGAATCAGCACGGCCTCGGGGATCCCTGACTTCAGGTAAGGGGATGGCACCTCCTCCAAGTCCATCTTCCAGCTTGGAAAGCTCTGGTTTACCCCAGCCAGACTTGCTCCATCCATCCATGCATCCACCCATCCACCCATCCATCCATCCCACCAGTGCTGGATCCAGCTGTGAACACCCTTTTTCACACCTCCCTGATGTTCAGCTCCTCCCCCAAAGTCCCCTTGTGTGCTCTGCTTGCATCAACCACCAGAATCCTGGTGGTCCATGACCTCCATTCCGCAGGGCCGGGCTCATCCCACAAGGATGGGGGACTGAGCCCTCCCTTCTCCCTCTCTCCCGTGGCTGCAGGGGCCCCAATGGTGTCTGGACTATGGAAGAGAAAGGGCTCTCCCCAAAATTCGACACCACCTTTGAGAATGCCAGGCCCTCCAAGACTCACATGGCGCTGCTGGGGCTGCAGAGAGTCGGAATCCTGAAATTCCTGGTCAGCCAGAACGTGGATGGCCTGCACGTGCGTTCAGGATTCCCACGGTACTGCCCCTGCCTCGCCCGGCCCCGTGCAAGGGATTCGATTCCCAAGGGATCTGATGTGGGGAGTGAAGGCTGGAAGGGGATGAACCAGCTGGAATTTAGAGGCTGTGGTTCTAAATCCAGAGGGTGATGGAATGGAGTTGTCCTTGGTTGTTGCTCTCTGGAAATGCTTCTTGTGCACGAGAAGAACAAAGTCATGGAATTGTAGAATCCCAGAACGGTTTGGGTTGGAAGGGACCTTAAATCCTACCTCATCCCACCCCCTGCCCTGAGCAGGGACACCTTCCACTATCCCAGGTTGCTCCCAACCTGGCCTTGGACACTCCCAGGGATGGGGCAGGGCCCTGGGGGTGGGAATCTGGATCCAAGCAGGACACGTGCAGCTCAAAGCCATGCTCAGGGTCCTTTCCACCCTCTCCATACCCATCCAGAGGGGTGGAGGCACAGGAGGGAGGATGGGAATGGCTCTGGGTGCAGAGATATGTCTCTCCCCAGCTTGCCGGAGCTCTCGGAGCGCTGGATCCTGGGCTGCCTCGATTGGCTTCAATGAAATTCCAGTAAAACCAGTGCTGGGCCTCAAAAAAGAGCCTTAAAAAGCACTTGGCCTCTCGATAAACCTGGAAATCTCCAAGAGCAGCAAGAGAGAGGGAAGGTCCCGTGGCTGGAACTGCTCTGACTTACCGCTGCTCTCCGATTCCCCGGCGGCGAGGTCGGGATCCCACGGAGGATTCCCAAGGATTCCGAGAATTCCCTCTGCGGGGAACAACTGCGACACACAGGAGCTGAGGGTACCAGAGCTCCAGTCCCTGCGTGGAGGGGGGGACTGGAGTGGCTGTTCCAAAGATGTCCTCAGAGGAACCTGCCTCTCCCCCAGCCCTCGTGACAGCCGGAGCTTTGCCCTTCACGAACTCCAGCCCGTTCTAAAAGCCATTCCCGGCACTTAAGAGCAGCCAGGGATTGTCTGGGGAGGGAAAAGTGCTCGGAGCTGCCTGGGAAGGGGAGGGGAGAGCAGCAGAAGATAAAAGGAAGGGAGGCATTGAGGCTTGAAAGATGCTGAGTGTCTGGGACTGACGTTGGTACCGCGGGGGTTTTTATGCTGAGGCGCTGGAACAGGTTTCCAGGAGAATCTGGGGATGCCCTTGGAAACAAGGATGGAAGAAGGGAAATGGGCCGTGGACAGTGATCTCAGGGACGTGGTGGGATTGTCGGGGTGTCCTGTGCAGGGCCAGGAGTTGGGCTGATGATCCCTGTGGGTCCCTTCCAACTCAGGGTATTCTGTTATCCCTGGAAGTGTCCAAGGCCAGGTTGGAACAACCTGGGATAGTGGGAGGTGTCTCTGCCCATGGCAGGGGGTGGAACAGGATGACCTTTAAGGTCCTTCCAACCCAAACCATCCTGGGACTCCGTGAGTGGAATGAGGAGAAGGAGGATCCTGAAGGAATCTCAGAGAAGATGCTTCTCACAAATACCTTCAGCCACCTCTGGCTGAGCAGAGCTGCCTCCAGGGGGTATTTCCTGGGATTAAAAACCCCCGAGTCCTTCTCCCAGCACCACCTTTGCCTGTTTAAACTGAACAGCCCTGGGAAAAGGAATAGGGAATAGGACTGCCACCCAAATGAAGCCCGTGCTTGAGTAAGTGCTGCTGAACTGGGGCCAAACTGGGGGAGATCAAGTCAGTCCTGTCTCATCCCCCCTGGAGGAGGTTCCCAGGCGTTGTGGGGTTTGGAGGAGCACAGGGAGAGGGTGGCTGTGCTTCCCTCTGCCTTCTGCACCGAGCCCGAGGGGACTTTCAGGCCAAACGAGTTTGAGAGGGCTGGGGTGGCACAGGGATAGGGAGGTGCTGAGGAAAGCAAAGATCCAGGTGCTACCACCTCACCCGTGCTGTTGTCCCGCAGGGACAAGCTGGCTGAGCTCCACGGGAACATGTTTGTGGAAGAGTGCGTGAAATGCGGCAAGTACGTGTGTGGCCTGAGCCTGGGGGAGGGGCTTGGGTTTTCCACGTCAAGGGGGGGCATTCCAGCCCTTCCCTGAGTGCCTGGCCCTGAGTGGGTCCGTGTCTCCGCAGGCAGTACGTGCGGGACGCCGTGGTGGGCAGCATGGGGCTCAAACCCACCGGCCGGCTCTGCAGCGTCACCAAGGCCCGCGGGCTGAGGGCCTGCAGGTAGGGCTGGCTCGCTGCAGGTAGGGCTGGCTCCCTGCTGGAATGCTGCCCGTGGGATGGCAGGGATCCCTTGGAGCGGCCAGCAGCTCCTCAGGGTTAGGAGAAGCAGCTGGGGGTGCGGGAAGGTCTCGCAGCGCTGAGACAAGGGAGGGTGGGACAGGGGCTGGCTCACTGTCACCTCTGCCGGGGCAGCTCTGCTGCTCCTGCCTGGCAGGGGAAAACTTTGATCCCTGTGTGTGTTTTCCAGAGGGAAGTTACGAGACACTATCCTGGACTGGGAAGATTCCTTACCTGACCGTGACCTCACACTGGCGGATGAAGCCTGCAGGTAACTCTGGGAAGTGGGAGGTGGAACTGGATGAGCTTTAAGATCCCTTCCAACCCAAACCATCCCATGGTCGTGGATTTTTGTCTCCTCCCTGCAGGAAAGCCGATCTCTCTGTGACCCTGGGGACGTCCCTGCAGATCAAACCCAGCGGGAACCTCCCGCTGATCACCAAGAAGAGAGGAGGGAAGCTGGTCATAGTCAACCTACAGGCAACCAAACACGTGAGTGAGAGTCCTCAGCACCCTGTGCTGCTCCTCTCCCCTCGTGTCACCTCTCCCAGGCCCAGCCCAGGTTTGTCCCTGTCCCTGTCACCTCCCAGGTGGGAGTTAAACCTGCAAGTCCTGATAAACACTTAGAAATTGCAGGTAAATCTCACAATGGTTTGGGTGGGAAGGGACCTTAAAGCCCATCCAGTCCCACCCCCTGCCATGGGCAGGGACACCTTCCACTGGACCAGGTTGCTCCAAGCCCCATCCAACCTCATCCAAGCGAGCTTTAAGAGCAGAATAAAAACTCAGCCCAAAGCCTGATGTATCCTCTGGTGAATCAAAGCCCAGTAAAATCATGGAATATGCAGAGTTTGAAGAGACCCATCAGGATCATCCAGACCAACTCCTGGCCCTGCACAGACACCCCAGCAATCCCCCCCATCCCTCAGAGCGTTGTCCAAACCCTCCTGGAGCTCTGGCAGCCTTGGGGCTGTGACCAAACCCTGGGGAGCCCGGGCAGTGCCCACCACCCTCTGGGGAGGAAGAACCTTCCCCTGAGATCCCACCTGCCCTTCCCCCCAGGACAGACAGGCCGACCTGCGCATCCACGCCTACGTGGACGACGTGATGACGAAGCTGATGAAGCACCTGGGGCTGGAGGTGCCCGAGTGGACGGGGCCCGTGGTGGTGGAGAGCGCGGAGCTCCCGAGGCCGGAGCAGCTCCTCACGTCCCCCGGGAAGTGGCTGAAGGAGGAGCCCCTCTCCCAGCACAACGGCACGGGAATGCCACATCCCGGGAATACGCCGTGTCCCGGGAACGCGCCGTGCCCCGGGAAGGTGCTGGTGGAGCACCACGATGGGCTGAAGCAGGAGTGTCCCAGCCCGGACACGGGGCCGCCGCCGGTGAAGAAGGTGAAGGTGGAGCCTGTCCTGAGCTGAGCCCCAGACTGTTCCCTCTCTGCAGACACTCGTCTGTGCCGCTTTTCCTACCGACTTTTTTTTATGCCCTTAAATATTGTCCCTTTTTTTATGTAAGTATTAAATACACTCGAAGCACACGCGGCGGGGCAGCTGCACCCACGGAAGGTCTTGGGAAGGGTCTTGCTCCTTCAAGTGTCCCAAGCTCCTGGTTCCTTTCCTGAGAGGAGGCAGTTGTGGGGCACAGCTGGAGCTGGGGGCATTGGGATGGTGACATGGGATCACTGGGACAGCTGGCACCAGGTGGTGGTCGGGATGAGCCCATCCCATGGTCTGGGGGATGTGGATTTTCCCAGAGAAGCTGTGGCTGCCCCTGGATCCCTGGAAGTGTCCAAGGCCAGGTTGGAGCAACGTGGTCTAATGGAAGGTGTCCCTGCCCATGGCAGGAGGTGGGACTGGATGGGCTTTAAGGTTCCTTCTAACCCAAACTGTCCCCTAATTCTGTGATTCCATGTCACTTGGTCATGGAAGGGGACTGGTGCTGGCTGGATCCCAGTTGGACACAGGGCTGGGAGCTGGGGGATGTGCCCTGGTGTCCCATTGGGCCTGGCCACGTGTCCCACCTCTCCTGGGCCCCATTGCCTCCAGGCAGTTGGGCTTGAGGTCCCCCTGGCCCAAGGCTCCTTGAAACCTTGTGGATCACCCTCTTAAATTAAATCAGCTGGACTTTTTTCCAAAATAACTTGTATTTGGAGATGAAAATAAAATTTTAAAAAAACAACAAAACAACAGAAACCAAACACCAAAACAAACCCAAACCAAACCCAAGAACAAAACCAACCAGTTGCACCATCAGCAAAACCAACCACCCCAGAGCCCCTCCTGCTCCCTCAGCCCCGTCCTGAGCGACACCTCATCCCTTCCACAACTTCCACTGCACCCAGGGGGCAGGAGCAGCCCCTTCCCTCCCAGTAAGGCCAGTGGGAAGCAGTCTCCCCTTCCCACTTCACAGTCACAAGCAAAGCCGAGCGGGTCCAGCAGCTGGAGGCACGTCCTGGAGGGCTCACCCCGAGGGCTCGTCCCGGAGGGGATGAGTTGCTGCGTCACCCCACGGCGTCCCCCGTGGTCCCTGGGTGCTGCTAAAGCTCCTCCTCTGGCTCCAGCCCATCGGGATGGCCATGCCCAGCTTTGGACCAGGCCAGCGCTGCCGGGCTCTGCTGTGACGTGGGGCTGTCCCCTGGCATGGCGCGGGTGCCACCCCCGGCCCCGCGGCTCGGCCCCTCGGGGGCCTGTGCCGGTGTGTCGTTCCTGAGGGACACTTTGTCCAGGTGTGTGTGGCCACTGAAAGCTTCGTGCAGGGTCTCGGGGGCCTCCTGCAGGTGCTCCGACCACAGGGGCTCCCGGGGCTTCTCGTCCCCGGGCTGGGGCTGGCTGTGAACCACGCGGGAGGCGGCCGCGTTGTGCAGCGACCTGGAGAAAACTGAGCGCCACGGCACGAGGGTCAGGGCCTGGGGTGGGGCCCGAGGGCCTGGCACTGCCCCAGCACAGCCCAGTACAGCCCCAGCACAGCCCAGTACAGCCCAGCACAGCCCAGCACAGCCCAGTACAGCCCAGCCCGGCACAGCCCCAGCACAGCCCAGTTCAGCCCCAGCACAGCCCCAGCACAGCCCAGTACAGCCCAGCACAGCCCAGCTCAGCCCCAGCTCAGCCCAGCTCAGCCTCACCTCGCACTGGCCTGAAGTCGCCGTTGGGCTCGGCCTTGCTGGGGGCGAAGGGGCTGACGGAGGGGAAGACGATGAGGGTGAAGGAGAGCAGCAGGACCTGGGGACAGAGGGGATGTCACCACACAGCAGTGGAGGGGGACCAGGGGCTGGGACAGCTCCCAGGGAGGGGCTGGTGACAGAACCAGGATTGTGTCCATCCCTCCATCCCTCCTGGTGCTTGTGCTCCTGCCAGTGCATTTCCATCCATCCCTCCCTGCATCCACCCATCCCTTCATCCATCCACCCACACATCCCCACCCTCCAACCCTCTCTTCCTCCATCCCTCCATACAGATATCCTTGTGTCCTTCCTTCCCTTCATCCATTCATCCCTGTTTCCATCCATCCGTCCATCCACCCATCTATCCCTCCATCCATCTTGGCACTCCTCCATCCCTCCAACCCCCTCTGCCTTAGCACACGGAGGGACTCCATCCCTCCATCCATCCATCCATCCTTCCAATGCACCCATCCACCCCTTCCAGCCCATCTCCACGGATCCCCCTTCCCAACCCTCCATCCCGAGGGTTTGGAGCCCCACGCACCGCCAGGCACGTTCCCGTCTGCGCCGCCTTGTTGCTCGACTGTACCACGAGGGCCTGGAGCTTCTTCAGCTGCTCCAGGAGGGACCTGGGAACAGGGAGAGCCCATGAGCCCCCCAGGCCCCTCCAGCAGGTCTGGATGGGGGCAAGGGGGCTGTCCCACCCCCATCCTACCCCCCACTGTCCCCATCCCACCCTGGGAACACCTACGAGTTCTGCTTCTCCAGGTGCAGGACTTTCCTCTGCAGCTCCTGGTTCTGGGCCGTGCACGCCGACATCCTGGGGCGCAGGGAGAAGGGGCTGGGATCAGGGGGACAGCTGGGGGGGGCTGGCTGTGCCCCCCGGGGTGCCCCCGTGCCCAGGCTGAGGGATGGGGGCCGTACCTGCTCTCCAGCCCATCGATATATTCCTTCTTCTTCTTGCGGCTCTCCTGAGCCGACTGCTTGTTCCGGATCTTCCGCCGGATCTTCTTCAGCACCCGCTCCTCGTACTGGGGGACACGAGGGGGGGAAAGTCAGGGATGCTGGGGATGGGACCCACCCGGCCCCACACCCTCCCCAGGCGTGCTGGGACCCACCTTGGTGAGGGGCAGCTGCGTGGGCAGGGTCACCCCCTCCTTCGCCAGCAGCTTCTTCTCGTCCTCCGTCAGCACCAGCTCCTGGAAGTGGCCCTGGTTTGGCCGGAGCAGGGAGCCGGGAGCCTGTGGCTGCTGTGGGAACAGGGAATGGGCACCCCAGGGGACCACGGGGTGGGGACAGGGATGGGATCGTGGGCCAGGGAGGGACAACCTCTGTCTGTGGTGTAGGAATGGGGACAAATGTGGGGATGGGGAGGGATAGGGATGGGAATGGGGGGATGAGTGTCCAGGAAGGGCCAAGGCTGCAGGCAGGGAGTGTTGGGGACGCAGGGACAGGGACTCACGTTGTCAGAGCTGCCCGACAGCAGCAGGTCCTTGACGGTGAGGGCGCAGGACGGTGGTGGGGACACCACGGGCAGGTCCTGGCTCTCCTCCAGGAAGAACCCGGGGTGCCACATGTCTGGGGGAGGGCACAGCAGGGCTGTCAGGTGTCCTGTGTCCCCCTCTGTCCCTGCTGTCCCTCCCCCAGGGGTGACCCTCCTCCCTGCCACGGCCCCAGAGCTGGGCTGACTTGCTGCCCAGTCCGTGACCCCAACTCTGCCCCCCCAAACTGTCGCTCTGGTCCTGCCCCAGCCCCCCCTCAAAACCCTGTGCTGCTCAGCCCAGCTCAGCCCCCCCAAACCCCTCTCCCCATCCAGCCTCCCCCACCAACACCAGTCTGCCCAGTTCACCCCAGTTCCCAAGCTCACCCCACTCACCAGTCCTCCAGACCTCCCAGTTCTCCCCAGTTCCCTCCAGTCCCCTCAGCTCCCCTAATCCCCTCACAAGCCCCAAGAAGACCCCCCCTGCCCCACCCGTCTCAGCTCCCCAGTGCCCCCAGCCCAGTGTGGCTCACCCAGGTCGATGGAGACCTCGGGCTGCAGGACCCCAGACCCTGCAGGGATGGGCTGAGCCCGGCAGGGGTTGGTGTAGGGGTACAGGACCTCTCGGGGACCCCCATCACAGCACCTGGGGGGGCTGTCGTGCTGGTCCGAGTGGGGGTCCTCGGAGACCCCGCTGTCGCTGGTGGCCGGGGAGCAGCCGGGCGAGTCCGACGCCGAGTCCCCGGAGCCCAGGATGGAGCTGAGGAAGTCCTCGCCGTCCTGGAGGCGCTGTGGGGACACAGCACCCATCAGCACGGGGCACCGTCACCCCGGGGTGCCCGCGGGAGGCCCCCAGCCCGGGGCTCTCACCCTGCCCTCGTGCCAGGCTCCCGGCGGCGTTCCCAGCTCCACCTCGCGCAGGATCCCGTCCTGGCGGTCGAAGAGAAGGTCCAGCAGGTCCAGGCTGTCCAGGCTGCCCACGCTGGAGGCCATGGCTGGGAGGTGACACAGCGTCAGTGCCCCTGCTTGTCCCCCGTGTCCTCCCCCCTCCACTGTGCACAAGCTGCACAGGCCTGGGGACACACGGTGGGGCAGAGGGAGGGAGCGGGTCTGGGGCTGTCTCTGCACAGATGTGGGCACAGCTGGCAAAGCCCTACACGTGTGGAAGGGAAAGCACAGGGTGTGGGGGCCCCGGGCATGGCAGTGCCCCCCTTCGCCCCCCACTTCCTTCCAGCTGCTGAAAGTCCCAAATCCTCTATTTTTCCCCCCAGAATGGCCCAGTCAGGGACCCCCTGCAGGCACAACTCCCCCAGACTCCCTGAGAGCAGGAGGGGCTGGGTCAGCTCCCCCTCCAGCCCTGGCCTGGGGGTGACCACTCTGGGAGGGCAGGTTAAGCATTTTGGGTGGGAAGGGGAGGGGAGGAGACTGGGGAGGGGACTGATTCCCAAGGAGGGGATTCAGCCCCAGGGAGGGGACTCAGTCCCTCAGTGCCACCCCAGGCACTGGTTGAGACCCCAGACTCGGACAGAGCCACCAGGCCAGTTGACCACTTGCCCACCTGGCCAATCAACCCACTGACAACCCAACTACCCACCAGCTGACCAGTCAGTCAGTAAGACCATCAAGAAACAGTCCAAATGGTCAACCTGTTGGCCAAGTGACCAAAGGATGGACTGACCAAATAGCCAACACACTGACCGATGGATTGACCAGTCAACCCCCTGGCTGATTGATCACCAACCCACCACCCAATCCAACCCAACCACCCAACTGCTCTTCCCAACCAATTAACCCCAGGCTCAAGTGTCCTCCAAACCAGGTTTGGGGACAGTGTCATTTACTGGGATGTCTGCCTGGCCAACCCAGGCACGGGAAGGTTTTATTGCACCCTGTCCTGCACCCTGATGGTCCCCTGGGACCCCACTGAGGGCCATACCTGGGTGAGATCCCATGGATTGTCCTCTCAACCCTCTCTGAGCTCTGAGGTGGACACCAAGTCCAGCCTCTTCCTCCTCCTCCTCCTCCTCCTCCTCCTGGGTGATGCCCTGACCAGAGTGGCAAAGTTTAAACTCCAACTGCACAGAAATAAAGTCCTGGATTGCAAAATGTCCCTGATTGGGGCCGGCGGGGTGTGATGGCAGGGGATGGACCCGTAACTCATTAGCCACATGTTTTTGTGCTCCCTTGCCAAGCAGGGCAGGAGGGGCCGGGACTGGAGAGCGAAGTCCAGGTGCTATAATTGTCCATGAACCTTCACCCACTTTTGGGGACAATTTCCCTTTTTTTTCACACGGGTGTCTCGGTGTTAAATCCCATTTGGTGGGCGTTGGGGAAACATCCGGGGGACACCAAAACAAACCTTGGGCCCCTCAGCTCCCGGAGCCCAGGGCTGGGCTGGGGCTCTGCTGCCTCAGCCCTGTTTGCCTCAGTGTCCTTCCAGGGCCTAAAGGGGCTTCAGGAGAGCTGGAGAGGGACCTGGGACAAGGGATGGAGGGGCAGGACACAGGGAATGGCTTCCCACTGCCAGAGGGCAGGGACAGATGGGATATTGGGGAGAAATTCCTCCCAGGGAGGGTGGGGAGGGGCTGGAATTCCCAGAGAAGCTGTGGCTGCCCCATCCCTGGAAGTGTCCAAGGCCAGGCTGGAGCACCCTGGGCTAGTGGAAGGTGTCCCACGGCAGGATGTGGCACTGGATAATCCCATTCCACGACTCCACGATTCCCTCATGGCTGTTTAGGGCTGAGCACGGCGAGAGCCATCAGCACAACACTGCCACCCGTGTCCGCTCCACGAGCTGTTCCCCCCCAGATTCCCAGGACACCCAGACCCCCCGGGATCCCCGAACCCCCCGACCCCGGCCTCCCGGGAGCAGGGAGGGGCCTGCGCTGACTAAGGCTCCGTGTGCCCCAGGCGTGGCACAGGGACAAGGCCGCAGCCCCTTATCGGCCGCCCCACGGCCCCTGACCGACGGGGCGGCGGCTGTTCCCTGGTTTATGGCCCCGCCGGGACCGGGCAAAGGGCGGCCGGGGTTGTGAGGGGCCTCCCCGGTGATGGGTCCCGGAGTCGGGCAGGGAACGGGCTGGGGAAAGGCGGGGAGGGCTCCTGCTCGTTGCTGGGTCGCTAATTAGTGAATTAACGCCCGTCACACGGCGGCACCGCCGGTCCAACCCGGTGCCCGCCGCTCCCGCCGCTCAGGCCGCCATGGCCGCCTCCGCCTTCTCCCGCCGCCTCAGCGCGATCTCGCGAGACTCCGCCGCCCTCAGCCCCGCCCCTCCGTAGTCCTGTCAAGGCTCCGCCCCTCATTACTCAGATCACGCCCCCCCGAGCCCTGACCACGCCCCCTTAAGCATGTCCGCCGTCCCGGCCCCGTCCGCGGCCCCGGCCCTGGCTCCGAACCCCGAGCACGGCCCCCGAAGGGCCCAGTCCCGCCCCGCAGAGCCCTCGTTCCCACCCCAATCATCCCGTTCATGGCCCCCCGCCTATCCCGTGACTCCGCCCCACTGCCGTCGTCCCGCCCCCGGCTCTCTGAGGCCCCGCCCCCCGAAGCCGCGCGTCCCCGCCGCGCTCGGCCCCGCCCCCATCCCCGTCCCCGGCAGCTGATAGGCCTCCCGCAGGCCCCGCCCCCTTCCCCGGGGCGCGGCCCCGCCCCCGCGCG
>JAYRBT010000083.1:1046208-1057479 GCA_036023395.1 Myiotriccus ornatus
GTGGGAAGCCATTCCCTGTGTCCTGTCCCTCCATCCCTTGTCCCCAGTCCCTCTCCAGCTCTCCTGGAGCCCCTTCATGCCCTGGAAGGGGCTCTCAGGTCTCGCTGGATCCTTCCCTTCTCCAGGTGAACCCCCAGCCCGGCTCCAGAGGGGCTCCAGCCCTTGGAGCATCTTTGTGGCCTCCTCTGGACTTATTCCAGCAGCTCCACATCCTTCTGACGTTGGTGCCCCACGGTCCCTCTCCATCATTCTCGTAGGCTCAACATCCCCGTGCTTTCCACCCAGCTAATCCCGGGAAACCTTGTAGGGTTCCCTAAATCCCTTTTGCCTCGTGCTCCGTAGGGAAGGTGATGCTGATTTTCCCTTCCTGCCCCGAGCAGGTGCGAGCTGTTGCTCAAGTTCTCACCTGTCTGCTGGGAGTGGGTGGCTCCTCTGCCTCTTGGAAAACCTTTTGGGATCTTTTCTGGATAAGAGCAGGGAGCAAACATTGGCTCTTCCCAGCTCTCGAGGTGTGACTGAGCTCTCCCACCCAATCCCTGCGTTTTTCCAAGCCTGAGCTGCTCTAAATTTTCAAGCAACTCAAAGAAGCAAAAGGGGGGGAGGTGGGAAAAAAAAAGCCCACTGAGGTTTAGGTGGAAAAGTGGTAATTAAAGAGGTGTTTTGTCAGCACTTCTGGTTGTGATCCCATCTCCATGCGGTCGCCTCATTTGAATGTAAATGTCAAAATTCCAGAGCTCCCAGAGGAGAGTGGTTGGGAGGTGAGGAAAGCACAAGTCAGGGGAGTTTTGGTGAGTGCTGCTCCTCTACAGTCGGGCTGGTGGGTCTGGAAGGAGCAAGTTGATAAGTTTGGGCTGAAGGATGGAAAATTAACGTTGCAGTGGTGAGGCCGCACCTCGAGGGCTGTGTCCAGTTCTGGGCCCATCATGGCAAGAAGGACTTTGAGGGGCTGGAGCGTGTCCAGAGGAGGGAATAGAGCTGGAAAAAGGTCTGGAGAACTTCTGAGGGAGATGGGGGGGGCTCAGCCTGGAGAAAAGGGGGATCGGGGGGACCTTCTGGCTCTGCAACTCCCTGACAGGAGGGGGGAGCTGGGGAGGGTCGGGCTCTGCTCCCAGGGAACAGGACAAGAGGGAACAGCCTCAAGCTGTGCCAGGGGAGGATCAGGTTGGACATCAGGAGGAATTTCTTCTTGGAAAGGTCAGTCAGGCCTTGGCAGGGGCTGCCCAGGGAGGTTTGGAATCCCCATCGCTGGAGGTGTCCAAGGAGTGAGTGGATGTGGCCCTCAGTGCTCTGGGCTGGGGGACAACGTGGGAATGGGTCACAGCTTAAACTCCATGATCCTGGAGTCTTTTCCAACCTCAGTGATCCTGGGATTGTGTTTTAGTGCTGAGGAGCAGCATCAGAGGGCGGTAAATGCTGGTGGGAAATCAGCAGCTCAGGGAAGTGGAGGACGTCCCATGCTCCCACGGTGTTCAGCATCCAATCCAAATCAGCTTTTCCCACCTGGAATCGAGGCTGTGTGTGTGCTGGACTGACCTGTGGAGCTGGAATAGCCCGAGCTCCCTCGTGTTGGTGTTTTGGAGGCGCAGAGCTGCGTGTGGTGTCACGCCAGGTCCGTAAATCAGCTCCGTAAATCCCTCGCAGGGCTCCGGGCTCGTCACAAACCCTCTTTCACACGGGCTGTATTTTAAGTTGGCGGTTCCCCCTCCGTTGGATGTGAGGAGGCCATTCCCAACCTTCTCCCAGGCAGCTGCTTTGGGGTGAAATGTGGCATCTCGGAGCCCTGCAGAGCCACCCAGTCTGGGACAGCGCCGTGGAACTCCTTGGGAGCGGTCGGAGCGGGCGGGGAGAGAATGGAGCTGCCTGGGAAATTTAGGTCAGTAGTTGAAGCTCCCCCTTGGTGGCCCATTCAGACCTTTTCCTTGCCAAGGAGGGGACGAGCTGGTGGTTGTGCCAGCGGCTTTTGTCACTTGTCACCTGGCCCTCAGGGCTTTTCCAAGTGGATTTCACCCATCCCGCCCCCGTGGCTTCTGCTGGGAGCAGACAGCGGGTTTGGGGCTTTTGGGGGGGGAAGACCCCAAAAAAGCTCCCAAATCCATAAGGTGGAAGACTCTGCTCCCGTCAGTAATTCCCAGGTTCGGATGATCTGGGATTTCAGCCCCTTGGAAAGGGGAGGGGGTGGGATTTTAAGGGCTCTGCATGTGGCTTGGAGCACCCAGGCACCGAATCCGTTCCTGGGGGGCTCGGAACACCCTCTTTGCCCCCCGACGTCCTCGGCCACCGCAGCCGAGGGACACAAAGGGCGTGTTGTGCGAGGAGAACGAGGGGAGAAATTGGACAACTCTCCAGGCCGGTCTCATGACCCTGCAGCCGTTCCCACACTGTCCAGCCGATTATCCCGGCCCCCAGGCTGGGGAGGAGGGGGGGTGTGACCTTCCCTGGATGTCCTGGCTGCTCCCTGGTCCCCCGGAGCCGGGATCCGCACCGACGGAGCGCGGCCGCCCCAGGATCCGTTGCCTGAAGCTTCCAAATGCTTCCCGTGGCTCAAAGTCGCTTTTTTAAGGGGGGAAAGGCCTTTGTAAAGCATCTCATGTAGATGGGAAGGGGAGGGGGGAGGGTTCAATGTCATTTTGGGGGGCAGGTGGTGCTGGATCTTGCTTTTCCTGGGAGTGCTGGGTGGTGGCTCCGAGCGGGGGGTTTTGGGGAGCTCTGGGACTGAGGCAGCAGGAGCCTCCTCTGGAAGCCCAGCTCAGGAGGCAGGAGGGGTCCCTCTGATCCCCTGGGAATTCTGGGATGAGGTGACCTCGCCCAAGGTCACACCTGGAGCCCGAATTTGAAGCAATCCTGGGCTTGGAAACAGCCTTTCCCTCCCTGCCAGCACCAGGATTTAAAAATCCTTGAAATTAGGGCCCGGAGGTCAAATCCTGGAGCCCAGGAGGCAGCTCTGGAGTCCATCCCTTGCTCCAGGTGACTCAGGAAGCCACCTTTGGTGCTTGGTCGTGGTGGGCAGCACTTGTGCCTGCCCTGCACATCCAGCCCAGCTCCCCTGGATCCTCCCTCTTCCTTACCCCCATCCCATTCCTGTTGGGAGCAGAACCCTGAGCTGCTGTGGAATATCAAGGGATCTCTTCCTGATCCGTGTTCCTCAGCCTGGGACCTGCCTCCCTCCTGCCTCTTCTTTGTAGCAAACAGGAAGGTGCAGCAAATAAATTTTTATTTTCTGGGATTAAGGAAACTTTTGAAAAAAAAAAAAGTAAATATGGAAAACTACCGAGGAGGACGGAGGGTGGGTGGGGGAAAGCGGGAGTTGTGCAACCCAGTCTCCTGCTCCGTGCTAGAAGCCGGTGCTGGGAGTTGCTTCCTGGATAATGATTCCTGTTCTGGATCTGTCCTGACTCATCCGTGCCCCCTGTGGTGTGGGACAGGCCACGTCCTGCCGTGCCTCAGTTTCCCTGAAAACCTGGAGACCAGGGGCTTGGATACTCAAGGCTTTTGTGCCAGGGTGGTTTGGGACCCGACCTGTGCATGGAATTCTTGGCTTCTGATGAAGGAAGGGAGGGGAAGATGTTGATTTATGGGCTGCTGCAAGGAGCACGTGGATTTGCTGCTGGAAGTTGGAGAGGTGGGAAACGTTATCCCTGATTTTTGAGATCAGAGGAGTGGGATCACGGGAGAATTAGGGGCTTGTTCAGGCTGGCAGTGAAGCCACGTTTGACCCCCAGCAAAGGGAATCCCTCTGGGTTTTCCAGTTCTTTGGAGCTGAGTGGATCCATCAGGAGTGACTTTATTCCTCTTGTCCATGGGGAGGAACAGCTGCTTCTGGTGAAGCCTTTCCAAGATGTGGGTCTTGGTGATCCCAATGTCCTTCTTCTCTCCTGTTCCCGGGAAGGTGCAGCAGGTGGAGGTTCAAGGGTTTCAGGTCATCTCTACCACCCGTAGCTTGGGGTGGTTGGTGCTCCCCAGAGTGAAGAAAAGCACCTGGACACTGTTCCTCCTCCTCCCTCCAGGAGTGAAGGTAAGCACAGGTCCATCCTCTGCTGTGGAGGATGAAGCCAGGCAGGATGGCAGGCTCAGGGACATGGAGAGGGCCTGGGCACGTTGAGAGATCCAGGGACATGGAGAGGTCTAGGGGACACTGAGAGGGACAGGCACGCACGTTCCTCGGGAGTTCTCCTATGGATGTGATGCCTCCAAGCTGTGACTCACTGCCTTCCCCTTCCTTCTCCGCAGCCTTTTGCGTGGAAGATGGCGGGTGGCGTGGACGGCCCCATAGGGATCCCGTTCCCGGATCACAGCAGCGACATCCTCAGCAGCCTGAACGAGCAGCGGAACAACGGGCTGCTGTGCGACGTGGTCATCCTGGTGGAAGGCCAGGAGTTCCCCACCCACCGCTCCGTCCTGGCGGCGTGCAGCCAGTACTTCAAGAAGCTCTTCACCTCAGGGTTAGTGGTGGACCAGCAAAACGTGTATGAGATAGACTTTGTGAGTGCGGACGCCCTGTCGGCGCTGCTGGAGTTCGCCTACACCGCGACCCTCACTGTCAGCACTTCGAACGTCAACGACATCCTCAACGCGGCCACTCTGCTGGAGATCCCGGCCGTCAGGGATGTCTGCACGGATCTCCTGGACAGGAAGATTCTGGCCAAAAATGACCAGATGGATACAGTAGATCAAATTGATCAGAGGAACCATCTCAGAGCAAAAGAGTACCTGGAGTTCTTCCAGAGCAACCCCGTCAACGGCCACCAAGGCAGCTTTCAGTGGACCAACCCAGAGTTGAGAGACCTTCAGAGACTGAACTTCCGAGGCCAAGAGGAGGAGGAGGAGTCCAACTGCAACGGCCTGGACTTCTACTCGCAGGCCACCCCAACCGAAAGACCAAAGGCAAGTGACTGTGACCCTGACAGCAACCCGGCCATGTGGCTGGACCGGGAGGAGGAGGAGCCGGTCACCGGCGCCATGTTCTCGCCTTCCCAGAACGGACATTACAGCAGCCGTGGCTTGGCCACGCCGGGAGAAGAGGAGGGGGGGACCCCCCGGGGGCCTCTGGACCCGCAGGAAGCCGGGGACTCGCCCAGCTTCATCCCCACCGGAGCGGAGACGGAGGACGACGCGCGGGAGGTGGACGACTTGGCCGCCAGCGCCCTCCTGCAGCAGATGATCAACTCGGTGGGGCGGCAGCAGCTCGGGGACGACGACCGCAAGGACGACGACGGGGTCATGGATTATTACTTGAAATACTTCGGCAGTTCGAACGAGGGCGACGTCTACCCGTCCTGGTCCCAGAAGGAGAAGAAGATCAGGGCCAAAGCATTCCAGAAGTGCCCCATCTGCGAGAAGGTGATCCAGGGCGCCGGGAAGCTGCCGCGCCACATCCGCACCCACACCGGGGAGAAGCCCTACGAGTGCAACATCTGCAACGTGCGGTTCACCAGGTACGGGCTGGGGGGGAGGGAATCGGGGGCTCTCCCGCAAATCCAGCTTGGCCCTTTCCCTCTCAGGTGATTTTCTCTCTCCTGCTCCACTCATTTCCATCTTAGCACCCAAGCACCAAGATAGGCAGGCCGGAGCTTTCCAGGGAGATGAGCAGTTTGGGTGTCTGACACTTGAGATACCTCAAGGGTCCACAAGGTCCGTCTGTCCTGAACGGCTGAGCTGGAAAACCGGCCAGAGCCGGGATTTTGAGGCCAAGGGACGTGGTTGATGGAACAGAGCTGCAGCCCTTCACCTCTGCATGGTGGCCGAGGCCAGAGCCGTTTGGAAGTGGCTCCTGGGGTGGCTGCAGCATCGGTGGTTGGGTTGGAAGGAGGTCGGACCCCGTGCTGTCGGTGTCCTTGGCACACCATGCCCCCAGCAGCCCCTGCTGCAGCTCCTGGGGGCGTTGGCCTGGGCCCTGTTTCTAATCAGGGTTCCCGCTCCTTCCCTGGCCACGGGAACGCCAAAGAAAGGGGATATTGTTTGGATTCCTCCGGTTCGCTCCGGTCCCAGCGTGGCGGCGCCGCCTCCTCTCTCCGGGCTCTGCGGCTGCCGTGGCTGTGCCGGGGTGGGGGTCCCACCCCACTCCCACCCCGGTGTCCCCCCGGCCCTGCCGAGGGGAGGCTGCGTGTTCTGCCTGGCCCAGGAGCCTTCCCTGCCTGCTCCCTGCCTGCTCCCTGCCTGCCCGGCCATTCCCAGCCGTGCCAGTGCCCGCTGCTTTGCTGCCAGGAGCAGCCCCCTGGTGCCTTGGGGGGGTCCCCGGGGCTGCCCCCCGAGGCCGGTGGGGCTGTGCCGCGGGCAGGAGGCCGTACCCTGCCCCTTCCCCCGGGCAGGGCCGCGCCCAGCCCACGTTGGAGAGCTGAGGAATGCAGATAATGGCGGGGGCAGGATGCCAACCCTAACCCTCCCCGCTCCCCCGGCCCTGCCACGCGGCACCTCCCTGCTCCGGGGGGCTGATCCCGCACCCCCTGCCCGGCATCCGGGGGGCCTGGCGTGCTCCTGGGAGCAGCAGGATGTGCAGGTGCCACGGGCTGCCTGGCAGCTGGTGCCACTGGGAGTGGTGGCAAGGGGGAGACGAGGGGAGACACGGGGATTTTTGGCGGGGCAGTGCCGTCCCTTCCCTTTTCCACCTCTCCCCCGTTCCGTGGGGTTTGGATGGGGGACCTGCTCCCTGCCGGCTCCTGGGAGGGCCTGGCACTGCAGAGAGCGGGGTGGGAGCTGTCTCCCAGCCCCTATAAACAAGGTGCTTCCCTAAAACACCCCATTCCAGGCAAAATACGGCCTTCCTGCTTCTTCCCATGGTTTGGGCATGGAGAAGCCTGGATAGGGACAGGGAGCTGTGCTCGGCCTTGCTGTTCCCTCTGACTTGTGCCCTGAGCTTGATGTCCCCTCGGTTTCATTATCCCTTGGCGTTCCTTCCCCATCCTCACCACCCCACCAGTGACGGGCGCGTTGCTGGGGAACAAAACCCCTTCCCTATTCCTGGGGAGCCTGGACACGAGGGGAGCCGGGTGGGGATAAAGCAGCCCCTGCTCCGCTGGGGGGTTTCGGGGCGAGGCGGGAGGACGAGCCGGGGCTGTTGGAGCCGGGTGTTCCCGGCCACCCCCTGCATTCCCACCCGTCCCTGCTCCCCGCTGCTTCCTGGTTCCTGCGCGGTCGCAGAGGGAGGAGCAGCCGCGATAAGGAAGGGGAGGCAGAGAGGAGAGAGAGAGAGAAGGGGGTTTATAACACGAAACAATTTGAATTTTCAAAGGCCAGTTTCGCTGTGCTGCTGCATCCCCTCTGGGGCTCAGTCCAGGCCACCCCTCGGAGGTGGCCACGACCCCAACTGGGGCTCGGATCCTTCCCTGCGGGTTTAGGGTTTTGGGGGCCCCATGGGCGAAGGCAGCGGGTGGTCGTGCAGGGTCTGGATCTGCGTGTTCCACACAGGAGAGGAGAGAGGGATGGGGCTGGAGCGAGGGAAGGGTCAAGCAGGGCCCTCATGGGGACGGGAGGGGCTCCTCGCTCCCTCGCCACGTGCTCCGTGCCTGGGTTTTTTCCTCCAGGAAGCAGCAGTGGCTCATGTGGCCCTGCTGGCCCCGGGCCCGGCTGCTGCAACTGCCCTTCCCAGGCCTGGCTGCTCCAGCTGCCCTTCCCTGGCTCCAACTGCCCTTCCCTGGCTCCAACTGCCCTTCCCTGGCTCCAGCTGCCCTTCCCTGGCTCCAACTGCCCTTCCCTGGCTCCAGCTGCCCTTCCCTGGCTCCAGCTGCCCTTCCCTGGCTCCAACTGCCCTTCCCTGGCTCCAACTGCCCTTCCCTGGCTCCAGCTGCCCTTCCCTGGCTCCTTCTGCTGCAACTGCCCTTCCCAGGCCTGGCTGCTCCAGCTGCCCTTCCCTGGCTCTGGCACACTGGGGCTGTGCTGGCCCTGCAGGAGCCAGCTGGACCTGGGATGGGCACTGTGTGACCCCCCAGCCCTGCTCAGACCCCATACTGGTGCTCAGACCCCTGTACCCCTGCTCAGCCCTGCACTGGATGATGCTCAGCCCCGTACTGATGGTTGACCCCACAGTGGGTGATGTTCAGCCCTGTGCCAGTGTTCAGCTCCGTACTGGATGATGCTTGACCCTTACCACTGCTCAGCCCCTTACCAGTGCTCCATCCCATACTGGAAGATGCTCAATCCCATACTGGGAGATGCTCAATCCCATACTGGGAGATGCTCAGTCCCATACTGGGAGATGCTCAGTCCCATACTGGGAGATGCTCAGTCCCACACCAGGTGATTCCCAGCCCTGTTCCAGGGTTCAGCTGCTGCTCCACCCCACACCAGGCACCCCTTCACCCCACACCACCCCCATCCCCATACCAGGCGCTGCTGTGCCCACCCCACCACCCCGTGCCATCCCCACCCCGCAGGCAGCCAGTCAGGCCCCCCAGACCCCTGGGCTGACCCCCCTGCTCTCCCCTGTCCATCCATCTCCCCCAGGACCCCCAGGCTGATTTCCCTCCCCCTACCCCCTCTCCTCTCTCTGTGTGGGACCCCCCGGGCTGACCCCTGTGCTCTCCCCCATCCAACCCACACCCCCAGACTGACCCCCCCATGTCCATCCAGCCCCCACAGGACCCCCAGGCTGATCCCCCATGTCCATCCATCCCCGCCAGCACCCCCAGACTGACTCCCCCCTCTATCCACTGTCCTGCCATCCCTCGCAGGACCCCCAGGCTGATTTCCCACATCCATCCATCCCCTGCAGCACCCCCGGAGTGACTCCCCTCTCTCCCCTGTCCATCCAGACCCCTGGGCTGATTCCCCCTCTCCCCCCTGTCCCTCCATCCCCCCCAGCACCCCCGGACTGACTCCCGCCGTGTCCCCCCCTCGTGTCCCCGCGCAGGCAGGACAAGCTGAAGGTGCACATGCGGAAGCACACGGGGGAGAAGCCGTACCTGTGCCAGCAGTGCGGGGCCGCCTTCGCCCACAACTACGACTTGAAGAACCACATGCGAGTGCACACCGGGCTGCGGCCCTACCAGTGCGACAGCTGCTGCAAGACTTTCGTCCGCTCCGACCACTTGCACAGGCACCTTAAAAAAGATGGATGCAACGGGATTCCGTCGCGGAGGGGCCGGAAGCCGCGGGTGAGGGACGCGGCCGGGGCGCTGCCGCCCACCCCGACGGGCGCCGCCGACGACGGAGGTTTTGCGGCCGGCGGGGAGAGCCAGGAATCCGAGGACACCCCCCCGTCCCAAGGGAACGACAACCAGGAGCAGCAGCACTTTGAGGAGAATTCAAACAATGAAGCGCCGGGATTGAATGTAGCAGCAGGAGGAGGAGGAGGAGGAGGGTCGGATGAGGGGAACGCGCAAGGACTCTCCTAAACCAAAAAAAAAAAAAACAAACCCAACGAAACGAAAGGAAAAAAAAAAAACCAACAAACAAACCGACCCCGCACCCGGAAAAAAAAAACAAACAAACAAACGAACCGAGTCACAAAATCTAGTTAGTACTTTTTTTTCCCCTCCGATTTTTCTCTTTAAAAAAACAACAAAAAAAAAGATGTTTCTCTCCCCCCCCACCCACCCACCAACACCTTTTTTTTTTTTTTTTTTTTTAAGAAAAAAAAAAAAAGCCGGAAAAAAACGGAAAAAAAAGAAAAAAATAGAAAAAAAAAAGATTATATTATATATATATATATTACGTTTCCAACCTTTCCCATCGTAAAAAAGCAGGGATTCCTCCCCACCCACCCAACCCACCCACCCTCCCAGAGGATCCCTCGTAGCCAAGGACCTTTTTCTTGGAAAGGCAAAGGAAAGCACGAGGTGGGGATGGAAAGTGGCTCTGTCGGCATGGAAAAGAGCTTCCATGTAAATCCAAAGCTTTATTTTGTGTCCAAACGTGTGTTTAAAAAAAAAAACAAAACAAAACAAACTTATTTCAGAGAGAGAGAGAGAGAAAGAGATCTATTTAAGACAAAAAAATAAAAAGGAAAAAAATAGATTAAAAAAAAAACAAAAGAGGAGGAGGGGTAGGAGCGGAAGGGCTGTGGTGGCAGGGCGGGATTTGGGATCTGGGGGGGGTGCCAGGGGTGTCCCTGCAGCCCCTGGGAGGAGCAGGGGGAGCTGCATCCCGGGGGGAATTGGGGTCAGGATTTGGGGTCAGTCCCCCCAGCCCCAACCCCCGGGCGAGGGTCGGTTTGGCAGCGAAGGCTCCGGGTGGGAAATGGCCAAAAATCGCTGGAAATGGCCTGAGAAAATAATCATGTGAGGAGGAGGCAGCAGGTTTGGCAGGGCTGGGGACACCCGGAGATGGGGACAAGACAGGGGTGGGGACAGCCAGGGATGGGACACCCAGATTGGGGACACCCACCCCGGGATGGGACACCCAGATTGGGGACACCCACCCTGATATGGGGACACCCACGCCGGGATGGGACCCCCAATATGGGGACACCCACCCTGGGATGGGACACCCAGACTGGGGACACCCACCCTGGGATGGGACACCCAGTATGGGGACACCCAGTATGGGGACACCCACCCTGGGGACACCCACCCCAGGATGGGACACCCAATATGGGGACACCCACCCTGATATGGGGACACCGAATATGGGGACACCCATGGATATGAACACCTGGAGCTGGGGACACCCACCCAAAGCTGGGGACACCCACCCAAAGCTGGGGACACCCAGGGCTGGCGTCACCAGCTCCGTGTCCATCCCCGTGTCCATCCCACGTCCGTCCCCATCCCGGGAAGTGCCTGAGTCACCCCCAGCCCCCCCTGCCGGCAGAATTCGGGGCTGGGGGTGCCCAAACCCCCCCCTTTTTCCCCTCCCCCAGCTTCATTTCCCCACCCCCCCCAAAAAAAACCGCCTCAAAATGGCAAATTCCTTTGGGAAAAAAAAAAAGGTTATTTTGGTCTCCCTTAAAGGAGAACTTTGGGAAGGGGGGAGGGGAAAGCCTTGGCACCCCCCCAGCCCCATTCCCCAAAAAATAAATATATATAGAGAGATTTATGGCTGGAGAGGCGGGTCCCGACCCTCGGGAGGAGAGGGGGGGGTGGGAAAAAAAAAAAGGCACCTTTGAGCTGGTCACCTGTTTTCTAAAAATGCACATTTTTAAATGATATAAAAAAAAAAAGAGAGATTTTAAAAGCCCTTTTATTTTCGAAGCACTTTTTAGATTCTCTTCCTTTTATTTTAAAGTTAAATTTTTTTGCGGGGGGGGAGGGAGGGGAGTTTTGGGGTGGGTTTTTTTCTCTTTTTTTTTGGTTTTGGTTTTTTTTTTTTTTTTTTTTTTTGTGTTTTTAAATTTAAAAA
>JAYRBT010000083.1:1085780-1099294 GCA_036023395.1 Myiotriccus ornatus
TGCCTTGGGGGGCGTGGGAAGGGTCCCCCAGTGTCCCGGTTCTCGGGGGGGGGGCTGGGGAAGGGCCTCACTGCACCCCAGTCCTGGCATTTCAGTCAGGGGTCCCTTCGGCTCAGGGACCCCCGAGAGAGTTTTGTCCCCAAATAGGGGATCACCTGATCCCGTCGCTCGTGTTTGGAGAAAAATCCAAGGAAACAGCGGGTTTGCTCTCTGCAAACTCCCTGCCAGGAGGGGGGAGCCGGAGTGGGATCGGGCTCTGCTCCCAGGGAACAAGGGACAGGAGGAGAGGGAACGGCCTCGAGCTGTGCCAGGGGAGGGGCAGGTTGAAAATCAGGAGGAATTTCCCCATGGAAGGGGCTGCCCAGGGAGGTTTGGAGTCCCCACCCCTGGAGGTGTCCCAGGAAGGCCTGGATGTGGCACTCAGTGCTCTGGGCTGGGGGACGAGGTGGGGATGGGGCACAGCTCGGACTGGATGATCCTGGGGGTCTTTTCCAACCTCCACGACTCCGTGATTGTGTGGGTTTGGATCTGGGCCTTCATCGGAGAAACCCAAAGGACAGCACCCTCCTCATCCTCCTCATCCCACAGCAGCCTCTGCTGGAAGCCGAACTTGCACTGGGAGAGGTTTTCCAGCACTTTCTCCTCCTCATCAACCCCGCACAATAATTAAATAAAAAGGCAATTAACAGTTTCCCAGGCAGACCAATATGTTAATGATGCTCCCCAGTTTTCCCTCCCGGGCCGGAAAAAGCCAGGGTTGGTGCTAAAAATCCGAGGGATTGCCATGGAAACCCCAGTGGCTGATAACTCATCCTGTCACACCAGGAGAGCCAAATCCAGCCCGGGTGCAGCTCCACCGCTGTCCTGCCCATCCCTGCCCGGGAAAGACAGGCTGGGAATGTGCTGGGAATTTGGGAGCCGCCACTGGGGTGGTGTGGGGGCAGTGGATTGGATTAAGACTGAGAGGTTGGGAATGTGCAGCCTGGAGAAGAGAAGGTTCTGGAGACACCTCAGAGCCCCTTCCAGCGCCTAAAGGGGCTCCAGGAGAGCTGGAGAGGGACTGGGGACAAGGGATGGAGGGACAGGACACAGGGAATGGCTTCCCACTGGAAAGGGAAAGATTTAGGTGGGATATTGGGAAGGAATTGCTGGCTGGGAGGGTGGGCAGGCCCTGGCACAGGTTGCCCAGAGCAGCTGTGGCTGCCCCTGGATCCCTGGAAGTGTCCAAGGCCAGCTTGGACAAGGCTTGGAGCAACCTGGGCTGGTGGAAGGTGTCCCTGCCCACGGCAGAGGATTGGAATGAGATGATCCTTAATGCCCTTTCCAACCCAAACCGTCCTGTGGTTCCACGATCTGTGCGAGCTTTAACGCTGCATCTCGCAGGGGTGGAGCACCGGCCTGCTGCGGTGCCGCGGAAAAGGGGAAAAAAAAACCAGGAAAATATTTACGTTGTGGAGCTGGAGAATCGCGTCCCCCACCCCGGGAGCTGCCCCGGGGGTGTCACCCCCGCTCCGGTCCCCCCATCCCGGGGCTCCCGGTCCTCCCGTCCAGCAGAGGGCGCCAAAGCACCGCCCCCCTCCCGTTAGCCCCGGCCCGTCCGGCGCATGCGCAATGCGGGGATCCTGCGGGGCCAGGGCGGGACCCGGTGCCGGTTCCCGCTACCGGGGCTGACACCGGGCTTGGCCCTATCGCCTCTCCCCCGGGGCTCGCCTGCCGCTGGGGTGTCACCTGCGCTGAGAGCGTTACCGCGATTTTCCCCCGCTGCGGCCCGGCGGGGCAGAGCGGTCACTACCGCTCGCTGTTTTCGGTGTAGCGACGCGGGCGTAGCCCCCGGTGACAACCGGCGCGGCGGATCAACCCTCCCCGTCCCGTCCTTCCCCCTTCACCCCACAAACCTCCCTCGCCGTCCCCTCACCCCACCAAACCATAGAGTCCGGCGGGCAGAGCGGCCCCGGCGCGCAGGCGCCGCGCGCGGGCCCCGCCCCCCGGCCTATAAGAGGGGGGCCGGCTGACGTCAGCGCTCTCTTCCGCCCGCTCTGCGCTCGCCAGCGAGACAGGGCCGCGCCGCCGCCATTGCCGCGCCCCCCCCGCCCCGCAGCATCCGCCGCCATCCGCCGCCATGGTGAGCCCCCGCCGCTCATCGCCGCCGCCGCCGCCACCGGCCGCCTCCGCAGCGCCCGCGCCGCCGGGGATGGCGCTCCGGCCGCGCCCCGCGCCGCCCGATGCGGCCTGTGCGGCCCTCCCTGGGGGAGGGCGGGGATGTCGTGAGGGGGCAGTGGGGACGCGGCGGGGGAGGGAGGGGAGGGGGACGTGTCACCCCTTCCCCGGGGGCGGCGGCGGGGCTGAGGGCGGCGGGAGCGGCCGCGCTGATGGGCCGGGGCGCTGCGGTGCGGGCGCTGCCTTATGTAACGCTGCGGGCCGGGCTGGCACCGCCACCGTCACCCCCCCCCCCTACCGGCGGGCTTGGAGGGGAGCTTTGTCCCCCGGGTTCACTTAAAAGGGCGTTTTGTCCCTCCTGGTTCGCTTTGGGATGAGGAGTTGCCCCCACCTCGGCTCCGGTTTAGGGTGACAGGTTCCCCCATGGGTTCGGTTTTGATCTCCGGGTACGATTTTGAGGGGGTTTTGCCCCCTCGTTCGGTTTTAGGGTCGTTTTACCCCCAGATTTAGGGTGACAGCTGGCTCCCTGGGTTCGGTTTTAGGGAGGGTTTAACCTCCTGTATTCGGTTTAGGATGAGGGGCTGCCCCTTGAGTTCACTTTTGAGGGGGTTTTGCCCCCCCCCCGGACTCGATTCTGGGGGTGTTTCACTTCCAGGCTTTGGGTGACAAGTTGCCCCCTGTGTTTGATTTTGAGGGGCTTTTACCCCACCGGGCTCTGTCTTGAGTAAGTTTTGCCCCCTTGGGTTTGGTTTTAAAGGGGTTTTGCCCCCCTGGGCTCGATTTTGAGGGGGTTTTGCTCCCCAGGTTCGGTTTTGTTGGGGATTTTGCCCCCAGGAGCTGCTGGCACCTCAGGTTTTTGGACCCTGAGGCCCAGAGGGGTCAGTGCTGCAGCCCCACTGCAGCGGGTCACGCTGTCACCCGGGCAGAGCCGGCGTCACCGTGACCATGGGAAGCGTTTGGGGTGGAGATTAAAATTCCATGGAACGGCAGTAAACCCAAAAAAATCTCTCTCCGCCCCTTCAAGGTGAACTTCACAGTAGACCAGATACGGGCCATCATGGACAAGAAGGCCAACATCAGGAACATGTCCGTGATCGCCCACGTGGACCACGGCAAGTCCACGCTGACGGACTCCCTGGTGTGCAAGGCCGGGATCATCGCGTCGGCCCGCGCCGGGGAGACCCGCTTCACCGACACCCGCAAGGACGAGCAGGAGCGCTGCATCACCATCAAATCCACGTGAGTTCCCTCCCTGAGCCCAGCCCACGGCATCTGAGCTGGGAGGAGGTGGCGTGGGGCTGCTCTGGGCCGGTTGAGGAGCTTGATGCGCACGCTCGGGGAGGGTCTTCAGTGAGATGACAAATGTTGATTAACTTCTGGGCAGTCGTTGAGGAATCCCTGGGAAATCACGTGAAGCAGGAGCTTCGCCCTCCCATTTTTGCCCCGGGGGTTGTTGGATGTCCCGTGGATGTGAAATGGAGACTCTTGGTGGCATTGTCGCTATGACAAGTGCTGGTTGGCTTCTGGTCAATCATTAAACAGATCTTGGGAGATAAATGTGCAGCAGGAGCTTCACCCTCCCGTTTTAGCCTCAGGATTGTGGGATGTCCTGTGGATATGGAGTGGAGAGCCTTGGGAGCATCTCTGATGGCTTTGTCTCCATGACAAGTGCTGGTTGGCTTCTGGTCAGTCATTGAGGAATTCTTGGAAAATGACATGAAGCAGGAGCTTCATCCTCTCGTTTTATCCCCCTGATTGCTGGGTGTTCCATGCATGTGGAGTGGAGTCTTTGGGAGCATCTCTGGTGGCTTTGTCGCCATGACAAGTGTTGCTTGGCTTCTGGTCAATCGTTGAGGAATTCCTGGGAAATCACGTGAAGCAGGAGCTTCACCCTCCCATTTTAGCCCCAGGATTGTTGGATGTCCCATGGATGTGGAGTGGAGAGTCTTGGGAGCATCTCTGGTGGCTTTGTCGCCGTGACAAAGTGAGGTGACAAGTGTTGCTTGGCTTCTGGTCCATCACCGAGTTCCTTGGAGATAAATGTGCAGCAGGAGCTTCAGCCTTCCCTTTTAGCCCCAGGATTGTTGGATGTCCATGGATGTGAAGTGGAGAGTCTTGGGAGCATCTCTGGTGGCTTTGTCACCACAGAGGGTTTGAGGACTGTGAGGGGCCTGAAAGGGGATGGAGAGAGTGATGGTTGGGACTGGTATGAAAAGCCTGAATTCTTTATTAAAGAAGTGGAATCGTCTTCGGGTGCTTGAAACTGCAGGGATTCATGGAGGAGATTTGGATTCATGGAGGACATTATGACTTAGGAAGGGCAGATTTTTTAGCCTGTGCTCCGGTTCTCCCACACCAAGCTCCCAGGAACACACTTCAGGGAATCCTTAAAGCCAGACAGAATCATTTAGGTTGGAAAAGACCTCCAAGGTCATCCACTCCAACCTTTGACCACCTTGCCAACTAGACCAGAGAGCACCGAGTGCCACATCCAGTCGTGGCAACTGTTGGTGTGGGATAAAACGTTCCTCCGGATTAGGGAGGAATAACAGATAATAATTTTAACAGTTATTCCTTTCTTTCAGAGCTATTTCCCTATTTTATGAGCTCTCTGAGAACGACCTGGCCTTCATCAAGCAGAGCAAGGATGGCTCTGGCTTCTTGATCAACCTGATTGACTCCCCCGGGCACGTGGACTTCTCCTCGGAGGTCACGGCGGCTCTGCGCGTCACCGACGGCGCCCTGGTCGTGGTGGACTGTGTCTCTGGTAAGCTTTACCACCTCCCTGTGTGGCTGGAACGTGTTTTGGGAGAGTTTTGGGACAGGGATAACTCGTTGCCCGTGCTTGGCAGGCGTGTGTGTGCAGACAGAGACCGTGCTGCGTCAGGCCATCGCCGAGAGGATCAAGCCCGTGCTGATGATGAACAAGATGGACCGGGCGCTGCTGGAGCTGCAGCTGGAGCCAGAGGAGCTGTACCAGACCTTCCAGCGCATCGTGGAGAACGTCAACGTCATCATCTCCACCTATGGAGAGGGAGAGAGCGGCCCCATGGGAAATATCATGGTGAGTGGGTTTGGAATGAGCCACTCTGGGGAGAGGGAGCAGTCTCCTCATCAGGAATTCTTTTCTCGTGTGGAGGAGTGAGAGTGGAATATCAAAAGGTGCCTCAGCTCCCCAGGTTTGCGGTGGCTTGGGGCTCTTGTTGGCTTCCTTCCAAAATCTGTTCAAGGCTTGAGCAAATAAAGGATGTAAATAAAGGAAGGGATTGTTCCCAGAGAGGTTGTGGCTGCTCTGTCCCTGGAAGTGTTCAAGGGCAGGTTGGACAGGGCTTGGAGCAACCTGGGCTAGTGGAAGGTGTGCCTGCCCATGGCAGGGAGTTGGAACTGGATGGGCTTTAAGGTCCCTCCCAACCCATCCTGTGATTCCATGATTTCTGTCCTCACAAAGAGTGATGTTGTTTTGCCCCCATCACCTCTGGGGTGGTGGGTGATGCAGGATCCTCCACAGCATCTCTCCCCTGGCTGGCTCCTGGAATGGAAAGCCAGGAGGTGTTTCCCAGCTCCTGGTGGGTTCCTGGGAAGGGAGCAGGGCTGTTGGATGGAGATCCTGAGGAAAAGCTCGTGCTTCACTGCCACTGGATTCCTGGAGTAGGGCTGTTGGCCACAAGTTCTGAGGATAAGCTTGTGCTTTACTCCTGCATGCTGGAGTTGTCCCTGCTTTCCTGATCCTCCCTGGGAAGGATGGGAATCTTTCCCGCACAGGAACTAAGCTGTCTGAGTACAAATCTGGCTGGAGTGAAAGAAAACCCAGTGTAGTTCTGTGCTGCAGGGCTGTCCCTGCGACAGAACCACCTCGGTGTCCTGAAGCTCTTCATACTGGAATGTTGTTCAGGATGGAGGTGGCTGAGGGCTGACCCTCTAACCCAGCTCTCTTGTTCCCTGTCAGATTGATCCCGTGCTGGGCACCGTGGGCTTTGGCTCGGGCCTGCACGGCTGGGCCTTTACCCTCAAGCAGTTCGCCGAGATGTACGTGGCAAAGTTTGCTGCCAAGGGAGATGCCCAGCTGAGCCCCTCTGAGCGTGCCAAGAAAGTAGAGGACATGATGAAGAAGCTGTGGGGAGACAGGTGAGGTGGAATTGTGACTGGGATTCCGTGTGGCTGCAGCCTGGCACTGCAGAACGTGGGGAAGGAGGGAGGGTGTGGTTGTGCCTGATTTAACAGGAGTTAATTACGCTTTGGTGAGGGCTGAAAACCTTAATGAGGGGGGGAAGGCACGAAGGTGGCACTTTTTCAGCGTGCCCTGAGCAGGCAGAACAAGTCACGTGTCTGGAGCTGAGCTGAGCTTTGAGATTTGCCTGATTTCATTCCCTCTCCAGATACTTTGATCCTGCTACTGGCAAATTCAGCAAATCTGCCACCAGCCCTGATGGAAAGAAACTGCCCAGGACCTTCTGCCAGCTCATCCTTGACCCCATCTTCAAGGTGAGCTCCTCAGGGTTCCACCCTGGCTAACGCTTCCCACTCTCCCACTTTTCCTGGTGCGTGATGATGGAAAATTTCTTCACTTTGACCTGACTTGTTTGATTGAAGAAATTTCACTGTCTGACACATCTTGCTGCTCTGGGAGGGGGGACAGGTTGGCTGAGTCCCGTTGGAGGGAGGCTGGGTGTGAGCACAGGGAATTCCCTGCAGAGATGCTGCTCCGAACTAGGTCATGGTGATGCTCCAAGGGCTGCTGCTCTCGTTGCAGGTTTTCGATGCAATCATGAATTTTAAGAAGGAAGAAGCAGCAAAACTGATCGAGAAGCTGGACATCAAGCTGGACAGCGAAGACAAGGACAAGGAGGGCAAACCCCTGCTGAAGGTGAGGCCTGAGTTTTGGGAAGGAGATGAGTTGTGCTGCTCCAGCTGTGCCACCCTGTTTGGATGGGAAGGTGGGAGGTGGGGGAGCAAGGGGAGGTGAGCTGGGGGTTGTGAACGCTCTGACTGGGTCTTGGTGCCCTGCCCAGGCGGTGATGAGGCGGTGGCTGCCTGCTGGAGATGCCCTGCTGCAGATGATCACCATCCACCTGCCTTCCCCCGTCACAGCCCAGAAGTACCGCTGTGAGCTGCTCTACGAGGGCCCCCCCGACGATGAGGCTGCCATAGGTAGGATGAGCTGCTGCTTAGAGCTCCCACAGGCCTGGAACCAGCTTGTTCTCCGTGTCTGGAATTCTTGAGGCTGGAGGTTTTCTTGCATGGATCGAACAGGCTTGGTGGCTCACAGCTCTGCTCTGGAGGACTGAGCTGGCTGAGGACATGGAGAGTAGCCAGAGGCTCCAGCTGAGCCTGGATTTGTTGAAAACTTCTCTTGGTGATCTTTCATGGAATCCTAGAATGGTTGGGTTGGAAGAGACCTTGAAGGTCATCCAGTCCAACTCTCTGCCCTGGGCAAGGGACCCTTTCCACTATCCCAGGTTTCTCTAACCTGGCCTTGGACACTACCAGGGATGGAGCAGCCATAACTTTGCTGAACAACCTGTGCCAGGGCCTGCCCCCCTCCCCAGGGAGGAATTCCTTCCCACTATCCCATCTATCCCTGCTCTCTGACACTAGGAAGCTATTCCCCCTTCTCCTCTGGTTTGGCCAGTGCTCTGGACAGAACCCCACAGACTGGGACAGTAGTGGGTGAAGGTCTGTTGGGATTTTGGGGGTGTAGGGTCACAGGATGTGATGCCATTTACATCAACAACTGTGGGCTAAGATGGTCTCCCCTTTCTTCCAGGCATTAAGAACTGTGACCCCAAAGGCCCCCTGATGATGTACATCTCTAAAATGGTGCCAACCTCTGACAAAGGACGTTTCTACGCTTTTGGCCGTGTCTTCTCTGGTCTCGTCTCAACTGGCTTGAAAGTCAGAATCATGGGACCAAACTACACACCTGGCAAGAAGGAGGATCTGTACCTGAAGCCAATTCAGAGGTTGGTCCTGGCCTGGGGGGGGAGCTCTGGGCTTCAGGTTGGGCATTCTGGTGCTGTGTTGGGTCACTTCTCATCTCTGAGGTGCTTGGTTATGGACTTCCAAGGATCTGCTGAACTCTGGGGTGCTGCTGGTGAGATCTTCCTGCCCTTTCCAACCTCCCTTAAACCACCTCTCCCTCTGGGCAGGACCATTCTCATGATGGGCCGCTATGTGGAGCCCATCGAGGACGTGCCTTGCGGCAACATCGTGGGGCTGGTCGGTGTGGACCAGTTCCTGGTGAAGACTGGAACCATCACCACCTTTGAGCACGCCCACAACATGAGGGTCATGAAGTTCAGCGTCAGCCCCGTCGTGCGTGTGGCCGTGGAGGCCAAGAACCCGGCCGACCTGCCCAAGCTGGTGGAGGGGCTGAAGAGACTGGCCAAGTCTGACCCCATGGTGCAGGTGAGTGTCCAGAAGGTCCTGCTGCCCCCACAGGAATTTCACAGGATGTTCCGAGTTGGAAGGGACCCACAAGGGTCAGAGTCCAACTGATCCATACAGGGATTAAAGCTGCAACCTTGGTGGTGTAACCACCATGCTCTGATCAGCTGAGCTTATCTCCAGTCCTGGGTGCACTGGGGGTCCTAATCTCCTGTCCTGGGTCCTGATCTCCAGTCCTGGGTGCACTGGTGGTGCTGGCAGACAAGTCTTGTGTTGGTTGTTGGTCCCAGCCCTACCAAAGCGCTGCCTTGCACCTTGGTGCCGTGCCACCCCCAGATCAGTGGAAGGAGCATCTAAAAGCAGCTGTGGGTCAAACTCAGAAAGCAGAGATGAGGCTTCAAACTGCACCACAGGCAACACTCTCACCTGCTGTTCGTGATCTTTGCAGTGCATCATTGAGGAGTCTGGGGAGCACATCATCGCTGGCGCTGGCGAGCTGCACCTGGAGATCTGCCTGAAGGACCTGGAGGAGGACCACGCCTGCATCCCCATTAAGGTAGGGAGCACTCAGAGAGCTCGGGGTGGGTGTCACTGAGCTGCCCTCGGGTGTCTCACAGCTGCTCTCTGCTCCCTCAGAAATCGGATCCTGTCGTGTCCTACCGCGAGACGGTGAGCGAGGAGTCCAACGTGATGTGCCTTTCCAAGTCCCCCAACAAACACAACAGGCTGTACATGAAGGCCCGGCCCTTCCCCGACGGCCTGGCCGAGGACATCGACAAGGGCGAGGTGTCGGCCCGGCAGGAGCTGAAGCAGCGGGCGCGGTACCTGGCCGAGAAGTACGAGTGGGACGTCACCGAGGCCAGGAAAATCTGGTGCTTTGGGCCTGACGGCACCGGCCCCAACATCCTCACCGACATCACCAAGGGGGTGCAGTACCTCAACGAGATCAAGGACAGCGTGGTGGCCGGGTTCCAGTGGGCCACCAAGGAGGTGAGGGCCGGGTGGCATCGGTGGCTCCTGCGCAGCCTCGAGTTTAAAGAAACTTTGGGGGAAATGGTCACATGGGAAAGAAATTTGATGAGTGAAGGTGTAGCAGTTCAGGCACACTAAATGTTTTCTCCCACCACTGTGAAGAAATCCAGTGTGGCATTACAGACTTCCCATTTTAAATGGTTATTTTGGTGCTTTTCAGGCAGCAAAGTGTAACATCTGGGACAGGAGATGTCCAGGTGATTAACACAGCTGGCATCAGAGGGAAAGGAAAGGTGTTCTGAGGGCCAGATCCCTGTGGAGGCTTATATAATATTTTAAAAATAATTTATAATTCATTTAATAGTTTGTAATAATTATTTTTTCAGGATTAGACAGGAGAGGACTCAGAGATAAGTTGGCAGGTAGATTGGAAACATTGACAGAAGGGATTAATTTTACTGTATAATTTTTAAAGTTAATTTCGGTCCAAAGAAGATCCCAAGCCAGCAACTCTTGTCACATTACTGGGACAAAAATCCCTGTTTTCCTTGGGCAGATACTTGGGAGTTTCAGCACCATAAATGTGTCAGCTCTTCTGGCTTGATCCTCAGAGCTGGTCTCTGAGGATGCTGCTGAAAGTGGCTTCAGGCACATCTGAGGAGCCACAGTGGTGGGACCAGCTGGTCCTTCACAGAATCCTTAGGTTGGGAAATGCCAACAAAATCCAAAAGTCCAACCTTTGAAGGCTTGAAGGTCCATCCCTCGGCAAAGAGGTTGAGTGGCCAAGTGGCTCCTTGGTGGGCTTCCTGCTCTAGGAGCTGCTTCCCCGGAGCCAAGGACCTGGAATCTCCTCTCTGGGGGTACCAACTGTGCCCTGAGCTGCTGATTTACCCCTCCCTTTGCTCTCCCAGGGGGTGCTGTGCGAGGAGAACATGCGGGCGGTGCGTTTCGACGTGCACGACGTGACCCTGCACGCTGACGCCATCCACCGCGGTGGCGGCCAGATCATCCCCACGGCCCGGCGCTGCCTCTACGCCTGCGTGCTCACCGCCCAGCCCCGCCTCATGGAGCCCATCTACCTGGTGGAGATCCAGGTGAGGAGCCTCTGTCACCTCACACGCACCCACAGCAGGAGGGAGGGAGCTCCCTGCTTCCTGTAACATCCCAGAGCCGCTGTCGGGGCTCCAGCAGAGTCCAGGTGTGATGGACTCAGTTGTGTCTCCTCAGAGCAGTTCCCCTCTCCCCCTTCCTTTTACACATCCCAGGATTCCCACATTTCCACTTGCTCACTCTGCCAGTGTGAAAACTGCTGGATTAAATAGAACTGGGGGTGGAGGGGAAGACAAGGTGAGGAGGGAGTTTAAGGTCCTGACTCTTGTTTTGCAGTGCCCAGAGCAGGTGGTTGGTGGCATCTACGGAGTGTTGAACAGGAAGCGTGGCCACGTGTTTGAGGAGACCCAGGTGGCCGGGACCCCCATGTTTGTGGTCAAGGCCTACCTGCCTGTCAACGAGTCCTTTGGTGAGTGTGCCAGTCCTGGAGCCTGGGGCCAGCCTTGGGAGTGATCAGAGATCACTGAGTCCAGTTGTTCACCCAGCACTGCCAAGGCCACCACTAACCCATGTCCCCGAAGTGCCACATCCACACAGCTTTTATATCCCTTCAGGGATGGGGACTCCATCAGTGCCCTGAGCAGGGGCTTGACCACGCTTTTGGAGAAGAAACTATTCCAAATATCCAGTCTAAGCCTCCTTTGGTGCAACTTCACGGAGTTTCTTCTTGCTCCCGGGAGAAAAGACCAAGGTTGCAGAACATTTTGGGTTGGAAAAGACCTTTCAAGGTCATCTCATCCCACTCCCTGCCATAGGCATTGGACACTTCCAGGGATGGGGCAACCACAGCTTCTCTGGGCATCCTGGGCCGGTATCTCATCAGTCACCCACAGAGGGAAGAATTTCTTCCCAGTATCCCATCTAACCCTGCCCTCTGGCAGTGGGAAGCCATTGCCCCTTGACCTGTCACTCCATCCCTTTTCCAAAGTCCCTCTCCAGCTCTCTTGGAGCTCCTGTAGGCACTGGAAGGTGCTGGAACCCCTGAAGCCTTCTCTCCATTCCCACCTCTTGCTGCAGCTGTATTTGGCATCTCAGGTGGTTTTCAGGATCTACTCCGGGTTCCTCCGGTGACCCGGGGCATGGGTTTTACTGGCGGTGACATCAAACCCCTGCCACTCCTGTCCCACCTCACATCTCCTCTCCTTCCTCCCAGGTTTCACAGCAGATCTGAGGTCCAACACGGGGGGCCAGGCCTTCCCCCAGTGTGTGTTTGACCACTGGCAGATCCTGCCCGGGGACCCCTTCGACAGCGCCAGCCGACCCTGCCAGGTGGTCGCCGAGACCCGCAAGCGCAAAGGGCTGAAGGAAGGAATCCCTGCCCTCGACAACTTCCTGGACAAACTCTAATTACACTCATGGAACTCTGGGAGAACGGGGGAAAAAAAATTAATTAATTAGCGTTGCCACCCGTTGCCGAGGGGGGTAGAGACGCCTGTGAGCACCATCTTGTTAATTAATAGCGATTTGAGACTTCAAATGAGGAAAAAAAAAAAACGAGAGGGAAAAAAAAAAAGCCTTATAGGTTTCTGTGTTGCACATGACTCATCTTTGCCATTGTAACTAAAACATCTCCACTAGATTTGCCCAATTCTGTATTTATTTGACTCGAAAAAGAAACAAAAAAAACCCAACCGCTGCAGAACGGCCGCTTGAAAACGAGGAGATAAAGGGGTGGGGGAAGAAGGAGGGGGGGGGTGTGAGGATGCCTTACCTGCAGCGTTGACTGTCCGTCGTGCCCATCGCCGCCTGTATTAGTGCCACTGGAATTAATAAAATTGGATAATGGTGATGAAAATCGTGGGGGTTTTGGGTTGTTTGTGGTGCCCTCTGCTGGGGCGGAGGGGCTGTTGCTCACCTTCCCCAACACCCGGGGCACCGTCGCGGGGGGAACTGGAGGACTGACAAGCATAGTAATGCCTCAACAAAATCTTGGGGAGAAACTGAGCTGGTTAATGGCTTAAACATCGTTCAGGGGAGACCTCATCACTCCCTACAACTCCCTGACAGGAGGGTGTCGGTGGGTATCGGTCTCTTCTCCCAGGTAACCAGCGGTAGGACAAGAGGGCACAGTCGAGCTGCACCAGGGCAGGTTTAGGTTGGACATCCGGAAGAAATCCTATCCAGAGAGCGCGATTGGAATGGGGCTGCCCGGGGAAGGTAAGTGGTGGAGTCACCGTCCCTGGAGGTGTTTAAGAAGAGACTGGATGTGCCACTCGGTGCCACGGTCTGGGTGACAAGGTGGTGGTGGCTCGTGGGTTGGACTGGATGATCTCAGAGGTCTTTTCCAGCGTGGGTGATTCCGTGCTTCTCACAGTTAATTAATTAAGCGAGAGCCGGCGCCTCCCGCCACATCCAGCGGGCCGGGTGGGCGGGGCTATGGATGGGCGGAGCTATGGATGGGCGGGGCTTCGGAGGGAAGGCGGGCATTGCCAGCGGGTGGGCGTGGCTCGTGAGGGGAGGGAAGGGCGTGGCCGCAGGTGGGCGGGGCCCGCGCTGTGGTGGAATGTGGCGGCGGCGGCGCGGGCGGAGGCGGCCCAGGTTTGGGTGTGTCTGGAGGGTCTGTGAGGGCCGATGTGCGGCCGGGAGGGCGTCTGGGGGCGCGAGAGGAGCGATGGAAAGAGGGGGGGTGGGGTGGGGTGGGGTGGAATGGAGCGGAGGGGGTGGTGGTGGTGGGGATGAGGCCTGTGGGGAAGGGAGGGGCGGGGGGGGCTGTGGGTGTGGGGCTGTGAGGGGTTTTGGGGCGGGAAGGGGATGGGGGGGACTGTGGGTGTGGGTCCTGTGGGATAGGGAGGGGGTGTGAGGCAGGAAAGGAGGGGGAGGAGGACAGCACAATTACCAGTAATCATGACTAAAGATGAGGAAGATGGGTTTCAGAGACTGCATGTGTTTGT
>JAYRBT010000083.1:1099394-1113151 GCA_036023395.1 Myiotriccus ornatus
GCTGGAAGAGGAGGGGTAGGAATTGGGATGGGGGGTTTTGTGTGGGGCTGCAAAAGGAGGGGTAGGGATTTGGATCTTGGAGGGGGGGGGCTGTGGGGTAGGAAAAGGAGGGGTCAGGATAGGAATGGGGGGGCTGTTGGCCAGGAAAGGGGTGGGGAAGGACTGGAGTTATGGGTGTGGGGCTGTGGATGTGGGAAGGGCTGTGGGGAATTGGGGGGTGCTGTGGGATTGGGATTTAGAAGTTTTTGGGTGTGGGGCAGCAATGGGATTGAGGGTGGGGGCTGTGAGTTTGGGGCTTGTGGGACAGGGAGGGGCTGTGGGGGATTGGGGGTGTGGGCTCTGAGGAGCTGGGTGGGGGCTCTGAGTTTGGGGCTTGTGGGACAGGGAGGGGCTGTGGGGGTTTAGGAGGGGGGGCTCTGGGGGATCAGAGGGTTGCTGTGGAATTGGGGATTATGGAGCAGGGAGCAGATTGATTGGGGGGGCTGTGGGTGTGGGGCAGGGAGGGGCAGTGGGGCTGGGGGCAGGAGGGTGCTGCTGGCTGAGTTGAGGGGTTTCTCTTCCACATCTGGGTGTTTCTGGCTGCTTTGGGACCGAGCAAGGCCCACGGCCATGGAGCCCACAAAGCCACTGCCCCTTTCCCTTCTGTGTCCCCTCGGGGCATCCCCGTGGGAATCAGGGGGTCCCTACAGGCTCTGGGATGTGATGGGATGGGGGGCACCCTTGGGGTTAATCCCTAACTCAGCTGCAGCCCCCTGGCCTGGGGGGGTGGCAGGGACAGGATCCCTGTGCCGGCTGTCGGCCTGAGCTCCCGGGACACAACCCCCCGTCTTTTCTGGTGCTGCAGGTGCTGATCCCCGGCTGCTTCCTGGCTGCTCCCTGACTTCCCGCTCTCCTCACGGCTCCCGCTCCGCGGGGCTCCGCAGCCATGTCCACCTTCCGGCAGGAGAACGTGGAGGACTTCTACGAGATGGGGGAAGAGCTGGGCAGGTGAGGGACATCCCCCCACGGTCTGGAAGGGGCTGCACCTCCAGCCAGGGGAGCTTCACCGGCTGCTGGACCCCTCGTGGTGCCCCTGTGCCACCCCTGGCAGCAGCAGGGCCGAGAGAGCACCTCTGGCAGGGAGAGATTTAAAAAGCGTGTTAATTAACGTTAGAGTTGCTCTTTTTGAAGCTCCAGCCGGGGCTGCCGGGCCGGGGCCTGCGGCTTCCAGGCCTCGGTTGGCTGCTCCTGGCTCTGTGCCCGGGGAGGGATCCAGGGTGACTCACTGGCTGCAGATGGGATTTAATCATCCGGGATGCAGAGGCGGAGCTGGGGGAGCTGCCCAGGGATCCTCCAGCCCTGCCTCGGCCATGGCTCCTCCTCCTCGGCCACTGGAAAATCCTTGGGCAGCAGAAACGTTTTTGGGTCACTTAGGTGGGTTTTTTCTCAAAGCAGAGCAGCTTCCAGGGGTTCCTTCAGGTTCTTTTTCTTCTCAGGGCTGGGCTGTGGATCCCACCTGGGCAAAGCTGGTCCCTGCCCTGGGGGGGGCTGTGGGTGGTCCCAGATGTGATCCAGGAATGTATAAAAGTAGAAAGGAATCTTGGGCCCAGGTGCAGTTACTCTGATTTCAGGCATCTCCCCCTCCACCTGCACTTCCCTCCGGAGCTTTACGGTCCCCCAGGACCGCCAGGCTCTGGGATTGGCTCCTGGCACCAACCTGGGGTTTCCTGGCTGGAAAAGGGGGGTTGTTGGGCATCTCCCAGCCTGGGTGGTCACAGCAGCAGGGATGGTCTGCAGCTGCCACATTCCTGGGAGGAATTCCCTTCCTCCATCCCAGGAAGCGCTGGCCTTGCTCCAGCAGTGCTGGGGCGTGTAAAGCCTGGGAGCAGACGGGCACCATCCGATCCCGATTCCTGGCAGTCCTGGGAGGAAACAGTGTGTCCTCGTGCTGTTTGCAAGGATGTGACGGGGGAGATTCTCACCTCGCCTCCTCCCCTCATCCCGCAGCGGCCAGTTCGCCATCGTCCGGAAGTGCCGGGAGAGGAAAACGGGCCTGGAATACGCGGCCAAGTTCATCAAGAAGCGCCGGCTGTCGTCCAGCCGCCGGGGCGTGAGCCGGGAGGAGATTGAGAGGGAGGTGGACATCCTGCGGGAGATCCAGCACCCCAACATCATCACCCTGCACGACATCTTCGAGAACAAGACCGACGTGGTGCTCATCCTGGAGCTGGTGTCGGGCGGGGAGCTCTTCGACTTCCTGGCTGAGAAGGAGTCCCTGACGGAGGAGGAGGCCACCCAGTTCCTCAAGCAGATCTTGGACGGGGTGCACTACCTGCACTCCAAGAACATCGCCCACTTCGACCTCAAGGTGAGGGCTGGGAGGGGCAGGTGCCCTGGGGAGCAGGAACGAGCCCGCAGGTGAAGTCTGGGAGGTGCAGATTCCCCAGAGAGCAGGGACGAGCTCCCAGGTGAGGTGTGGGAGGTGCAGATTCCCCAGAGAGCCGGGATGAGCTCCCAGGTGAGGTGTGGGATTCGGTGCTGGGATCTCTCCTAGTTTGAGGCACATGTTCTCACCTCTGGAAGGAGGAGCCCAGGGCAGCTCCCAGGGGTGGGTGTGTGGGGACAGACCCAGCTCCTTTCCCCCCCAGCCAGAGAACATCATGCTACTGGACAAGAACGTGCCAAACCCTCGCATCAAACTCATCGACTTCGGCATCGCCCACAAGATCGAGGCTGGGAATGAATTCAAGAATATCTTCGGGACCCCGGAGTTTGTAGGTGAGTCCTGGCTGGGAGCATTCCTGGGGGGCTCCTCAGGGTGCTGCAAGCTTTGGATTAATCCCAGAGGGATGCCCAGTGCCACTGCTGGGGTGCATCCATGGGGACAGGCTTCCTTCCCCCACAGTAAGCCTGTTTTCTCCTCTCTTTCCTCCTAAAGCCCCGGAAATTGTGAATTATGAGCCCCTGGGGCTGGAGGCTGACATGTGGTGAGTGACCCCCCTCCTGAGCCCATTCCCATGGCTCCAGCAGCCTTGTGCCAGTGGATCTCCCCCTGTGCCAAAAGTGTGGGGAGAGGGGCCTGACAATGCTCTGAGGGGCTTCAGCCTCCTCTTCCTCTCTCTTCCAGGAGCATCGGGGTCATCACGTACATCCTGTGAGTATAAGGGAGGACTGGGGGGGTTGGGGCTGTGGGTTGAGCCTCGGCTGGAGCCTTTGTGGGGTGCCCCAACCCTCTCTCTCCACAGGCTGAGCGGAGCTTCCCCCTTCCTGGGGGAGACAAAGCAGGAGACCCTGACCAACATCTCTGCTGTCAACTATGACTTTGATGAGGAGTATTTCAGCAACACCAGCGAGCTGGCCAAGGACTTCATCCGCCGCCTGCTCGTCAAGGACCCCAAGTGAGGGGTGGGAAGCGGAGCTGGGGGTTCCTCTGGGAGAGGGGATGGTCACCTGCCTGTGTTTGAGGGGTTGGGGGCTGGATGTGACCCCTGCCTGGGGGGCCCTGAGTGCATCGAGTTTGTCTGAGCTCATCCAGACCCCAGAAGTCTGGATCCTCACAGGATCCGAGCTGCACTTCCAGGGCTTTACCAGGGAAAGGGAGCAAAGCCTCTGCCCCTGATCACAGCCTTGCTGTGCTTGCAGGAAGCGAATGACCATCGCCCAGAGCCTGGAGCACTCTTGGATTAAGGTGAGAAGTTAAAGAATTGACACTTTTGGGGTGTCACACCCCCTCAAGGTGGGGTGGGTGCCGACAGCAGCTCTGTGCTCCCCAACCCCCCGTGGGGGCTGGTTGGGTGGGTGCTGGGGCCACCTAGCTGCTGCTGTGTCCCACACCACAGCTGTCCCTCCCACAGGTGATCAAGAGGAGGAACGTCCGGAACGAGGACAGCTGCAAGAAGCCCGAGCGGCGCCGGCTGAAGACCACGCGCCTCAAGGAGTACACCATCAAGTCCCACTCCAGCATGCCCCCCAACAACACCTACATCAACTTCGAGCGCTTCTCCAAGGTCATGGAGGAGGTGGCCGCGGCCGAGGAGACCCTGCGGGAGCTGGAGAGGAACAAGAAGTCCTTCCAGGAGGACATGGAGGCGCTGCGCTCCATCTACGAGGAGAAGGAGTCGTGGTACAAGGAGGAGAACGAGAGCATCAGCCAGGACCTGCGGCAGATCCGGCAGGAGCTGCAGAAGACGGAGGCGCTGAAGAAGCAGGCGCAGGAGGAGACCAAGAGTGTGGTGCAGGCGGCCAACGGCCTCAAGCGGCGCTACCGCAAGCTGGAGAACCGCTACGAGGCCCTGGCCAAGCAGGTGGCCTCGGAGATGAAGTTTGTGGAGGAGCTAGTGTGGTCCATCGAGCAGGAGAAGCAGAGCGGCGAGGGCGATGGCAGCATCCGCTAAGCCGGGCGGCTCCGGCCCTTCCCGACCCGCTCCGGTCAGTGTTCCCCGGCTCTGGTGGTGTGGGCGGGGGGGTTTGTGCCTCCCTGGAGCCCCCACCTCGGGGGGGCTGGGGCTGTGCTCCCCTGGGGTTTGGCTTCCTGCCTGTGGCTCCTGCTTGGCTCGTGGCCCCTTACTCCTCGTCACTCCCACCATGCTTGGGGACACTTCTTGTCACTCCCACCATGCCTGGGGACACTTCTACCCCATCACTCCCTCCATGCTTGGGGACACTTCTCATCACTGCCACTGTGCTTAGGGACACTTCTCATCACTCCCACCACGCTTGGGGACACTTCTCCTCACCACTCCCTCCACGCTTGGGGACACTGCTTGTCCCACCCGGGTCCCCGAGCTGCCCCAGCGCCCTGGGGGGGGTTTGGTGGGCAGACCCCCCTCTACGCTCCGGCAGCAGCCACGCACGGGCCGGGACCAAGGACTGCTCCCTGCGTGGCCCCCCTGGGTGAGCCCTGTGCCCCCTGGGGTGCTGCCCCACGTGCCCCCCAGCCCTCACTCTCTGACCAGAATAAAGGTGTCTGTGTAACGGGGTGGCTGCCTTGGCTCCTGCCGTGGGAGAGAGGCAGGGCCGTGCTGTGGGGTGACAACCCCTCAGCTGCGCTCCCATCCCAGAGGGGTTTCCTAAATCGGGGAGGGAAAAGGTGGGGTTTTTGCCTTATCAGCCCCAGCAGGGCCAGGTGAGCTCACTGTGGGCGTGGAGGGGGCTCCAGGGCCGAGTCCCCTCTTGCCTGGGACCCCAGTGCAGGTCTGGGGGGGTTAGGGAAGGTTGAGGGATGTTTTATGGAGTTGCAGAAGGTCTGTGGGATCTGGGGCTCGGGGAAGGCCCCTGGCTGTGGGGAGGGTCCTGTGGTTTCTGTGGTGTCCAACACTTTTCCCAAGGGATCTTCCTTTTGTAGGGGACCAGCCAGATCCCGTTTGGGATGAAAGTGGAGTGGGTAGGGAATTATCCCCTGGGAAGGGCTGATGGGCTGTGCCATCGCTGGCAAGTGGGAAGAGACGCGGGTGGGTGGACTGGGAGCCCAGCACGGGCCAGACCCCTCCCCTGTCCCCTCCTCTCCTGGGGACAGAAGGGACAAGGTCGCAAACCTTCCACGAGCGGCACATGGTGGAGTACGGGAGGGGCTTTCCTCTGGGAGGGGCTTTCCTCTCTGGGAGGGGCTTTCCTTTGGGATCACCGGGGGCTTTCCGGCTGCCCGTGGGCCCGGAGCCAAGCTCCCGCTGAATTTGATCGGGGGGAATCACCAGGCAAATCCCGGCGGATGGCTGGCAGGAGTCCCCCTGGCTGGCCCCGCTGGGCCGGGGGGGCTGTGGTGGCTTCAGCTCCAGGCCCGGGGGGTTTGCTCCATTTGGGATTTATCTGTCACTCCCTGGGGGTCTGGAGGGGCCGTGTCCCGTGTCCCTGCTGACGTCCCCACGGGTGTAGGTTTCATCCCAACGCGTGGGCCACGTGGAGCTGCTGGGAATTTAATCCGCCCCGTTTTTCCGTGCCAAGGCACTTGGCACCCGGGGGTGACAGCGTGACCGGGGCTGTCCCAGGGCTGTGTCACATCCCCAGTCACACATCCCCTGTGCTGGAGCAGCGATCTGACCGTGGTGGGCGACACCAGAGCCTGGCTGGGGGCTTGGAATCCTCCCCCCTCCCTCTGGATGCTGCATCCCAGAGCTCCAGGGGAGACTTGGGGGTGCGGATTCAGCCGGAGCCGGGGCCATTTGATCTGCTGGCACGGAGCTGCCCCATCCCCAGGGAGAGAGGATGTATGGAAATCCTGCAACACCGGCTGTTCCCGACCCTGCAAAGTTCACATAGTGCAAAAGCTTCCCGGATTCTCCTCGTGCCAAGGGGTTTGGTTTCACGCTCCCAAAAAACTCTTGGAAGTCACCGGTCGCTCACCCCGGCTGGGAGGTACCCTGCCCTGCCCTGGGGGTCTCAGCCAGGTGGATGCACAAAAAAAACCCCAAAATAATTTTTAAAAAGAGGGATTTGGGGTGTTCTGGTGCCACCACAGCTGCAGAAAGAGGGAAAACAGGGATTTGCTGGGGGGGAAAGTGTCCAGGAGATGAAATAGTGCTGGGACTGGGAAGCTGGGAGTTCCAGTGGGATGGGAGGAGGCTGAGGGAGCTGGGGGGGCTCAACCTGGAGAAAAGGGGTATCGGGGGAACCTTCTGGCTCTGCAACTCCCTGACAGGAGGGGGGAGCCGGGGAGGGTCAGGCTCTGCTCCCAGGAGCAAGGGACAGGAGGAGAGGGAATGGCCTCCAGCTGTGCTAGGGGAGGTTTAGGTTGGATATGAGGGAAAATTTCCTCGTGGAAAGGGTGGTCAGGCCCTGGCAAAGGATGCCCAGGGAGGTGGTGCAGTTGCCATCCCTGGAGGGATTTAAAAGCCGTGTGGGGTGTGGCCCTTGGGGACATGGATTAGTGGTGGCCTTGGCAGTGCTGGGGGAGCTCTTGGATTGGATGGTCTTAGAGGCCTTCTCAAGCTCAACAATTCCATGATTTCATGACTCTGCAAATACTAAACCCCTTAGGAAGTCGTGTCGTGCTCGGAACTGAGGGGATGTGCTGCTCCCGTGACATTCCGGTGTGTGACATCCCAGGATGTTCCGCCTCCATTCCCCTCTTTGCAGCCAGAGTTGACGCCACCCTCGTGTGTTTCACTCTCTGTGGACAGACAATACCAAAAAGCCTTTTTTAGGCTTTAATTCCTGCTTCCCAGAGCCCGGTGGGAGGCAGGAGCGAGGCTTTTTTCCCTTATAAGTCTTCCCAAAATCCAAACAGTCCCGCACAGCTCCAACCGACCCGTGAACACGCAGGAAACCCCCCATGGAAACTACGAGCTGCATCCCACTGGGATCTCTGTTCCTGCCATGGAGCTGAGCTGCAGCTAATCCGTGGGAAATGCTCCATGGATGCAGGAACGTGGGCGACAGGTCACCGTGTGGGTGACAGGGCGCAGCAGGGTGTCCCTTGGCCGGGGTGTTCCTCAGCCCTGGAATGGTGTAATCAGAGTGCTGTGGGTCTCCCCAGGCACGCTGAGGGCTGGGAATAGCCTGGGGAATCCGGGGGGATTCCAGAGGGATCCACATCTCCTTCTGACCGTGGCATCCCCGCTCCAGAAAATAATCGGGAGTAAGACAAGGACGAGGTGATGGGTGTGGCTCCCCTGTGGCCGCTTAAAACACCCCCTGCAGCAGGGTGGGTTTTTGGGTGATTCCTCCCTATCCCGGGGCAGCTGCTTTTCCAGAGCACTGCTTCTAATTCAGGCCCCAAAACCTCGGGAAGGGACCTGCCAGCCAAGTTATTCCAGTGGCTGTGGAGCTCATCCCATGGGAGGCTTTGTATTGACACGGCACTGCACGTGCCCAGGGACATCATTCCCGTGGTTTTAGCCACTGTATTCCCAGGGAAGTGGCAGATTTTGGGGTGCTCCATCTCACCCCAGTGTTCATGAACCTGCTCAGCTGATTCCAGTGGTGTGGGCTGTGAGAGTGAGCCAGGGACAGCCAGGGCTGCCCTGGAGTTGTCCCCTAAGGCTCGGGAATGCTCCTACCTGGAATGGGCTCACCCAGGCCCTGGCCACGAGTGATCGTGGTTTAAACACATCCCCTGCCCTCCCGTGGGACCCAGCAGGTCTCGGGGGTCTCCAGCACCCACCGGGTGTCCAGAGGGGGGATCCCAGGCTGGAAGTCACATCCCCAGGGATTTGAGGACCAGTCAGTCAGCAAAGAACCCCCACCTGAGCCCCGAGGGGGTTCCAGTGCCGCTCCTTTCACCCCGAAATTCGGGTGGTGGTTCGGTGTGAACTCCCGAAATGCTTCCCAAAGCCATTCCCACCTGGCTGGTCGTGAGCACCCAAACCCAACCAGCACCACGTGGAAGGAGCTTTGAGGCCACCCAGGGCTGGGAGTTCAAACACACGGCGAGAAAGGGGGTGTCGGTGTGTTTTGGGGGGAGCTTCATGCCCATTTAATTAAATCAGGACCTCAGAAGGAGATTTAAGTGGATTTTTACTGAATTTGAGAGGTGATGTTACAAACAAGCCGTTGCCTGAAGCCTTTCTGTCTGCAGAAGCACAGAAACAGGAGATCTGTTGTTTTCCCAGCGCAGCTCTACTCGTTCTGCTATAAAAATGCTTTTCCAACTTCTCTTTGGAATATAAAATAATTAAAAAAACCAAAAACAAAAACCCCCACCAAGGCCATCCTGTCCATGGGGTTGGGAATAAGTTATCCTCAGTTTTCAATTATATACAGAAGGGACTTGCCAAAGGGCAGTGGGAGAAGAGTTGACACAAATAAACCCTCCTTCCCACTTCCAAGTATTATTTACATCAGGCTGTACAAGGGTCTTCCAGGTCTTCCCAGACCCTGGAAAGCAAGAAGGGAAAAGAGTGAATATTATCCAAGGTGTTTCCAGCACGATCCCCTCCCTCTTCCAGCCCTCCCAGGAGGTATTTTATTTACCTATGAGCAATTTAAAAACTTGTTGTGAATATCTTCAAAGACTTGGTTGTACAGTTCTTCCCTCGACTTCAGGCCGTCTAAATAAACTGGGGAAAAAACCAAAACCTGGAGTCAGGCTGGAGGTTTCCATCAGGAAAAGATTTTGGGAGATTAGTTTTGAAATATTTCGGATTTTATCGGCCCAAATGACAAGTTGTTTTTTTTATTGGAAAAAAACCAGAACCATCCCAAAACCAGAACGAAATCCTTATTCCAGTATAAAGAATTCCTTCTTTTTTATTTTTCCTTTGTTTTTATGCCCTATAAGTCCTTGGAGAATGAAGCAAAGGGAATGAGTTCCCAGCTATAAAACTGCCTGTATTTATCCAGACAAACCAGGCCAGGATTACAACTCAGGAGTAAAAAATAGCCACTTGCATCATTTCAGCCGAGGTTTTCTTGGATTGAATCACCCAATTCCTTAAATTCCCAACTCCAGGGCCGAAGGATTTGTGTTTGGGGAGAACTTACCAACATCCACACCACAGTCCTCCATCTCCTTCCTGTGTTTTAAGTACATGGGCCAGACGTGTCCGTCAAAGAGGCCGGGGGGGTCGGGAACAGTGTAATTCCGTGTGCTGGGAATGACAACAGGGAAAAGGAATGTCCCGGTGATCCAACAGCTGCTCCGTGTTGGTCATGGAAAAGCTGATTGTCACAGGCCAGTTCCGCAGGGATTGGAGCAAAGGAGGCTCAGGGGGGACCTTCTGGCTCTCCGCAAATCCCTGACAGGAGGGGGAAGCCGGGGGGGGAAATAGGGATCTGCTCCCGGGGAACAAGGGACAGCCTCACGTTGCACCAGAGGGGGGTTAAATTGGAGTTTAGGGGGGAAAAAAACCTCGTGGAAAGGGTTGTGAAGCACTGACACAGGCTGCCCAGGGTGGAGGCACCATCCCTGGAAGTGTCCAAAAACACGTGGATGTGGCCCTTGGGCACAGGGTGCTAGTTGGACTCGATCTCAGAGGTTGTTTCCGGCCTCAGCGATTCTGTGACTCTGAGTTTAGCACCTGAAAGTCTCTTTCTCCACTTCTATTCAAATTTCCCACTCTAAACACCAATTCATCCCGTTAATTGTGGGCTCCCCATCCGTGGAAGTGTCCAAGGCCAGGCTGGACAGGGCTTGGAGCAACCTGGGATGGTGGAAGGTGTCCCTGCCCAGGGCAGGGGGGTGGAATCAGACAATCTTTCAACCAAACCATCCCATGATTCCATGATTAATAAGCAAGGTAAAGGAATCTGTTCTTTAACAGAAGGAAGGATTAGGTTGACACCAAAGAACTTTCTCACCTTCTCCTCCTCTTGCACTCATCGTACGGCACTGCCAGGTAGTAACGGATGTCGAACAGGTCTATCAGTGGCCTGGGGAGGGCAGAGAGAAGCAATGTGATTATCTGATTTTTAATGCCAGGGGAAAGCGTTAAATCACCCCAAAATCTCTCTGCCTCTCTGGTGTTCATGTCTGTGGAAGACAACCCAGGTGGGAGTTCTTTCCTCATGGGCAGTGGGTTTGTGGGTTGTTATAAAACAGTGGAGAAGGTGTTTTCTGAAGGTCAGAATGGCAATGGAGGGGCTTTTCCCACCCAAATACCTGCCATAAATCCTGAGGAGGATCACACAGGATCCTGTGGAGGGTCAGACACTTGGCTCATTCCAGATCCTTCCTAACTCAGCGTGCAGGAACCCAAAGCTGTGATTCACCCAATCAAATCAAATCAAATCAAACCCTGGGGCTGTGAGAATATGCAGCAAAATTTGGCACAAGGCAACTCCTTGGCTCATGTTCACACTCATGGAAGTGTCCAAGGCCAGGTTGGACAGGGCTTGGAGCAACCTGGGCTAGTGGGAGGTGTCCCTGCCCAGGGAAGGGACTTGGAACTGGATGAGCTGGTTGGATGGACTCGATGGGCTGGGAGGTCTTTTCCAACCTCAGTGATTCCATGAAGCTCCAGGTTTGGTGGTAGAGTATTCCCTCTGGGCAAAGGAAAGAGCTGTGGGAACAGGCCTGAGCGTTTCAGGGGTGTTTGTAACCTTCAGGAGACACCAGAGAGTGTCTCCCTGGGGAGAGGCCAGGAGCAGGAGGCACTTTGCCAGCACCATCTCCAGTTGGCCATTCCTGGCAGGATTAATCCCAGGCTGCTTCCATGTTCCCCCAGTTTGGGAAGCTGGGATGGTGCTGTCTGGTCTGGTACAGCCTGTAACAGCTCCAGCTTTGCCAAGTGTCACCAACAGCTCCTTCTCCTGAAAGGATTTTGTCAACAAAACTCCACTTTGGAGCCAAGAATGTTTCTCTCGTCACGTTTGCTGGGGGTGATTGGCTGGAGTTTATATATTTAGCTATTGGAATGTTTCTCTCTTCCCTGCTCGTTCTGTCTCCCCTTCTCCCTGCCAAGAATTTCCCTGCCCTGGATAAAAAAGGGCAAAAATAGGCTTATCTTCTCTCCTATGTTCACTTGGAATCCTGGAGTGGGTTGGGTTGGAAGGGACCTTAAACCCACCTCATCCCACCCTGTGCCCTGGGCAGGGACACCTCCAACTTTCCAAGGTTCTCCAAGCCCTGTCCAACCTGGCCTTGAAGTTATTTAATTCTTAAGCTCAGTTTAGTCAGTGTTAAACAAGTGAGAGAACTGTTCCTAAATTCCAGGGGAGGTTCCAAGCAGTGAATGGTTTATCTGCTTGTTCTCATCAGTGAGTTTGCAGGTGGGGGTGAGGGGGATCCCTGTGCCCCAGGTGGGGGTGAGGGGGATCCCTGTGCCCCTCTGCCAGCTCAAATCCTGCTCTAAACCCCCCCCCTGGAGTTTTAGAGAAACTCACATTATTCCCTTCACTTTTTTCATCATTTAGGGGTTGATTTTTTTTTTTACAGTTTCCAGCAAAAACCCTTCGGGGTGAGAATTCAGAACAAGGCAGGGAATTAGTAAGAAAACCAAAAAAAGGAGTTTTTAGCTGTGGCACGAGGGACCTTCCCTGGCAAACCACGGATAGTTCCCCAAGCCTTACTTGTAATTATAAAGCAGGAAGCCTTCAATGACCAATATATGGATATCTTGGGAAGTTGGCTCTTTAGAGCCAGGTGTGACATTCACCCCGTGGGAACGGGCAAACTTCACTGGGTTCTCAATCCAGGCCCGCACCGTGCTCACCATGGCCTCCATATCCAGGGAATCCAACACTGGATTGGGAGAAAGGGGGGGGAAGGGGGGTGGATGGGGAGGGAAAAAGGGACACGATCAAACCACCATGAAACTGCATGGAAAGAGTGAAAAACAGCAACGAAAATAAAAAAAATAGATAGGATGAACTCGTAGAAATTAACAGAAATTTACTGTTAAGGCTTTTTTTTTTTAAAAATTAAAAAAAATAACAAAAACAAAGGAATACTTAGGTAAAAAAATATACATTACTGCATCCTATAGCGAACACTGCTCTTACCATCCCATTGTTTAAAGCCGTCTTCCCCGACTTCTATTTGATCTTGTGGCTGAAATATAGTGAGCAATAAAACATTGCTGCAACCTCAGCTGCTCCAAGTACATTCCTGCATCTCTTGGACTTCCACCTGGGATATTGTCATTCCCACGGAATGGTGCAGTGCTTTAGTGACTTGATTCTGCACTCCCAGGCAGGAGGCAGCAAGCAAAGGTCTTCTGCTTTCACCTCTGCAGTGTTTTAATTGGGTTCTGATGCAGAGCTGTCAGAGCTCCCCAGTAAAACCCCCTTCCCATATTGAAACCAGCACAAAGGTGCTTAAATCCCAAAGTATCGTTTAGGAGCCACTTTCTTACTCGAGTAAAATAAGGAGGGAAGACCCAACGTGGAGCAAATGGTTTGTGGAGAGCACAGTAAATACCCTCTGACTGAAATGAGCAGTTTGACCCGAGGTTAGACCTGTAGTTAACACTAAAAGGCTTTGCTGTGACCTCTCTGAGCTGGGTCATGCCAAGTTCCCGTGGCATTTGTAAAGGTCAGGAACTCCCCACCTGTCCAGTCATTTAAAAATTAGATATATATTTTTTTAAAAAAAACACACCCCACCTAAAATCAGGAAGCGTGTGGCTCCTAAGCTGCCAAAACTGAGTCTGTGAGCATGCAGGAGCACCCAGCACTCCCAGGGGACCCACCACAGCTCTCCCTGCGCAGATAAGCAGCAATTAACGCTGTGAGGAAGACGGGGCTCGGCTTACCTTGAAGAAATCGTCCTGGTGGACCACGCAGCAGTTGGGGAGAGCCTTGATGAGCCTGTTGGTCAGGGTGGTTTTGCCACCGTTGGTGACCCTGCACAGAGGGGCGACACAGAGGTGGGAGAACCGCGTTAGAACTGGGTCTGAGAGAGATATTGGGAACCCCCGGGGCTGTGAGGGGACCCACTGGCCTGAAGGAGCAAAGCCCTGAGGGACCCGGGCCGGGATCCACCGGGGGGGGGACCCTGAGGGACCCAAGCCCGTGAAGGGACCCAAGCCCATGAAGGGACCCAAGCCCATGAAGGGACCCGTCTCTGACACGCCCTTTGGGACCCGAACCCCATGACCCATGGAGGGAAACCCCCCAGACACCCAACCCCATGCGGGGACCCGACCCCACACCCACAGGGTCCCTCCGGGACCCCCCCCCCCACCCGCCACGTTCGAATTTCCCGCCTCCCCAACGGCGGCCTCCGATTGGCTGCGGCCTCCAACCGCCCCTTCGCTTTCCCGGCCGCCGATTGGCTGAGACCGCCCCTCTTTCGCCCGCCCTCTCCCCGGCGCGCGCGTGTAACGGCCGCGGCCGTTCCCGCGCGCGCGCAACGGCCGCGCTGAGGGGGCGCGCGCGGGGCGGCCCGGGCGGCCCCTCAGGGC
>JAYRBT010000083.1:1113251-1135639 GCA_036023395.1 Myiotriccus ornatus
CAGCCACCATCTGATGTCACATTTTGGGGGGGGGGTTCATCAAACCCTCTGATGTCTCATTTTGTGGGGGCTCCTCCAACCCTCTGATGTCTCATTTTTGGGGGGGTTCAACCCTCATCCTGTTGTCATATTTTGGGGGGGTCCAACCCCAGTGTCACATTTGGGGGGGGTTCAACCCTCACCCTGATTTCACATTTTGGGGGGGGGGGATTCAGCCACCCCCTGATGTCTCTTTTTGGGGGGTCCAACCAACCCTCTGATTTCACAGTTTGGGAGGGGTTCAGCCACCTCTGATGTCTCATTTTGGGGGGTTCAGCCACCTTCTGCTATCCCATTTTGTGTGGGCTTCAACCCTCACCCCAACGCTGCATTTTGGAGGGGAGGGAGTTCTGCAAACCCCTCAAATCTCACATTTTGGGGGGGGTTCTGCAACCCCCCCAGTCTCACATTTTGGGGGGGGTCTTTAATCCCCTCAATCCCACATTTTGGGGGGTTCAGCCCACCTTCCAATGTCCCATTTTGGAGGGGTTCAACCCTGGCCCCGATGTCACCCTCTGGACCTGCACCTGTCCCTCTCCCTCGCCGGCCCCGTGCCGTGACGGGGCCAAAAATAACTTTTTGGCGAGCTCGTCCTTTGCCTAAATTAGTCATGGGGTAGGTGGAAATGTCACCCCTTTTGACAGTTCCCCCTGGGGCTCGGGGAAGGCTCAGAGGTGTGTGTGGATATAATTAAGTCGGCTTTTTTTCCTTGCTGTCTCTCCCTTCCGTTCCCTTATTCCCCAATTCCCACTGGATTATTTGAAACCAGGAGGAAGAATTTTTCTCTGAACTTCTGCTGGGGTGGGAGGGGGGGGAGGAGAAGAGGGAATTTAATTTATTTTTTTTTTTTAATTCCTTTTAATCAAGCTGTTCAGTGTGGAGAGGCTGAGCAGTGAATCCACCCGGACTCCTTAGGAGGAACTTTTTGAACAGCTTATTTTTTATATATTTATTTTACAGAGTCCTAACATATTATCTGTCCAGAGAGTCTCCTCCTCCACAGTTTATTTAAGTAAAGTAAACCTTTTTAAGGTAAGTTCAATCTACCTGAGCTCCTTTCTCGAGTAAATACCTCTCACCGTGTGCTTTAATTTGAATTATTCCAGCTGCTTCTAGCATTGTCTCAGCAATGCCAGGTGAAGGCTGAGTTACCAACAGCATTTTTCTTCTCAGATGTGAACTCTATAATATTTTACCCCTTGGGGTAAAATCTCCTTTTTAAACCTTTTTCTCTACAAAGCTGTTTTATGCTTCTCAACCACGAGGCCAAGGCCCAGTGCTTTGATCATGAATAAACATGGGCTGCAAATTAGAAAATAATTAACCTCCAGAGGTCAAGATTCTGGAGGTCTTGCAGTGAAGATACAGAAGGCAAGAAAAGAAACTGGGTTTAAGGGAGAACCTGCTAAATTTGTGGGTGGGAATTGAGCAAATGAGCTTTTCCAGCCTTAATTCTGGGTGATTCCACTTGTTATTTACGGTCAGTATTAACAGACAGTTGGTTGTTCTCAGACACACCGCTTGTAATTACTCTCTCACCCCCATTTCCAAGGTAAAATGGTAATTCCAGAGGAATTTGGAGCACATTTGTTGCTGTGGGTCTTTTAACCTCACAGCTGCAAATCTCATCCCTGTCAAGTGTAAAAAGCTCGTTTTTCCCTCGGGGTAAAATCTCCTTTTTAAGCCTTTTTTCCCCCCCCTCCCTCGGTGCTCCCGTGGCTGTTCCTGCCTTTCCCTGAGTTTGGTTTTAAGCTCCTTGAGGTGGTTTTGCTCTCCCCACCTCTCCCCTGCTCGTGCCCCCAAACATCCTGGGAGGTGGCATTCACCCACATAGCTCAAATTCCCAGATTCCTGGCTGGCCTCAGGCCTGCTGTTCCCTTTGGAGGTGCCATGTGCCTGCCTGTATTTGGAGCTCACATTCCAGCTGTCTCCTGGCTCCTTCCCCCCCAGCAAACCCCACCGGCGACACGGATGGCGACACTTCCACTCCCCAGCTACCCCAACCCGTAAAAATACAATTTATGCAAATGGCAGATGTTCATAAACACTTTTTTTTCACCCTGTTTTTGGGTGAGTTTCGTGTTGGGCTTCTGAAACTTCCTTTTTTTTTTTTTGAGGGGGGGGCTCGTTTATCCCCCATCTACGTTTATCTGCCTGACACTTTCCTCACGCAAATGCCATTCACCACCGGGCTTGAATCAAAGACAGGGAATGTTCCCTCTCTCCACGTTTATTTTTAGAATACTAATGTTTACTAAAAGTGAATGTTAAATCTTTGTTTAAAAAAAAAAAGGAGCTAAATTTAGCAGGAGGCAGTTTAAGAATCGTGGAGCCATCGGGGCATTTTTTCCCTGCGGATGGTTTAGTTTCTGGGTGCCCACTGACCTTTCTGCTGCACGATGTGACTCATTTCTTCTGCAGCTTTTAATTCTCACTTTAAATCCCTCACTAATCATAAGACACTGGGGATGGGACCAAGGTTAGGACAAGGTTCCTCCTGCCAGGCACCTGCAGGGGGACATCAGAGGCGAGGAATGAGGGTCGTTTTCACTCGGGAATGTTGAAATTTGGGGTTATTTGTTCTTTCCAGAGTGTTGGGTGGTTCCTTCTCCAAGGCTTGGGGAGGTTCCTGAATCCCCTCTGGAGGAAGGTGAGTTTTTATTGGAAGTTAAAATGGGAGAACATCGAGACAGCAGCACTTTGTGACCCTCCAGCAGCTCACAGTGAGGAAAATTGGGGTTGTGGGATGAGAAAGTTAATTAGTGTAATGTTGGGCTGTCCTGTGCAGGAGTTGAACTGGATGATCCCCGTGGGTTTCTTCCAGCTCAGGATGCTCCAGGATTCCATGAAAAGCCCACGTGAAGGGAATGAAAGGAGCAGATTAATCTAAAGTGAGAGGGAAGGGAAAAGTGGAGCCCCAGGGCAGGCAGCTCGTTAGTGAGGAGTTCCAATCAGAATTCCTTCTCAATTCTCAGTTCCCAAAATATCAGACTGTACAGGTGTTTCACTCCCCACACTGCTCTTCCCAAACTTTCCTCACTGGAGCCCTTTGGAGCTGTTGACTGTGACACTCCAAGAAAGGACCTTCCTTCGAGGTCAGCGGAATTTTGTGTCATGGGAGACAAAAATGGGTAAAATATGCAAGAAATGCCCTCTTTGGGATCCATGTGGTGCCAGGTAACCATTGCAGCAGTTCCAGGGATAAATCTTGCAAAGGATGCCAGACATTTCCAGCATCACTGGACGGCTGGAATGTGTTTGGGGGTGTTTTGACATTAAATTAGCCCCCATCTGGGTGGTGGTGTAAATTAAAGTAGCGAGGAATTCAAAAAGCATTCTTAAAGAGTAACAGAATCCCAATTTTTAATCTCTCTGGTTTATATTCCAGGAGTGGAAATGTCTAATTTTACTCCTCAGTCTTGGCCAGTGTGGATTGTAGTGATGGATGAGAGGAGAAGGAGCAGGAAAACTTGCGGGTTGTTCGGAAAATGAAGGAGAAGAAGGAACAAGACAAGGGAGAAGAGCTGAAGCTTTTCCCGGCAAACACACAGGGAAGGAGCTGGATTTTTGGGGATGGGATCTCTCCAAATTTGGAATTTAGGACAGGGTTCATGGTGGTAGAACTGGCAATCATTAACCCCGACTTGTTTGCCTGCAGCTCGAGGTACTAAAAACAACCTGAACACAACAATTCAGGGAACCGAAACATTTTGGCATTTGAGGAATGAAAACAAGGTCAAAATGCGTTGATGTGGTGCAAGAACCACCTGGGATTTCTCTTTCCTTGCCATTCCAGGTACAAAATCCTACTCTTCACACCTCAAATTTGGGCATTATTCTGTCTAAACACTGAGTTCTCTGGGGTGGCTGTTCTGTGACGGCCTGAAAATCCACAACCCACCTCACCTGAATTTTAGCTTTTTTCATCCACCAATTTTAGGCTCAGGATCTCATTTTTAGGTTGGTGAGAACAAGGTGGGGTGGATCTCACCCTTCATGTGGAGTTTAATTGTTTAGGGGGGGTTGAAATTCTAATTGCCTGAGGCCGGGAATCTTGGCTTCTATTTATGAGGGAAACGTCTGGGAATATTCTGGGCCATAGTTAGCACATTCTTCTTGAATATATAACTTCATTCAGCAGCCTCAGTCATTGCAGAGGGAAGAAGATGCACGTGGGAGAAGAGATCCCCACTTGGGTGACAGTTTAATTCACAACTCGTGGGACAGAAGAGGTTCCAGCAGTGAGGAGGTGGGAAAACACTGATTTGTCACTCCAAGTGCAAAACTGAGGTCGAAATGGGAAGGGATTTTTCTGCTTTGGAGGAAAAAAAAAACAACAAACCAAAAACCAACCAGGCTTTTAAAAACTAATTTTACCTCCCCAGGGTGATAATTTTTTGCTTCTTTTTCTGCCTTAAAATTACAGCTGGTGAGGAGTTTTATAAACTTGGAATGGAAAAATATCTGGAAAATTAACCTGACATTCTGCTGATCTTAATCCCAGGTGCCACCAGCCCAGATAAAAGAAATATAAATACACCTGGATCTCTTGGAGAGGAGTGAGGGAAGTGCCCAACTCACCCTGAAAGGCCTTCCCTGGTTCCCAGAATGAGCCTTCTTGGCTTTTAAAGTCTGATGAACATAAAGAATAGAAACTTGCAAAATTAAAATAATTAAATAGAAATAATTGATAATTTAATAGAAATAATTAACATAAAAATTAACGAGGGTTTACTGGGATTTGATTTTTCTTTTTTTTCTAAAAGTGGCTTTGAGTTGGTTTTTTGTGTGTGTTTGGTGTTATAATTTAATGATGATTCTGATTTAATTCCCAGTCGCGTTCTTAACCGGATTATAAAAACAGATGTAAAAATAAAGTGTGATTAAAAAAACTCGAGTGGAGTTGATGGCAACCCAAGGAAACAAATTTTTCCCTGACTCTTTGCTAAAGCTGAAGGAATTTGGGAAAGATCATCCTCCAGAATAGAAGTTATTTTCCTAAAAAAAAACCAACCCAACACTTTGAGATGTTAATTTTGCAGGGTCAGAATTTCCAGGGAGGACTTTGACTGCCTCTCTTCAAGGGAACAGCATCCAAACGAAAAATTTCCATCATATTTTCCACATGGAGCCAAAGTCTAAATAAAAGCTACTGACAAAAGAAAAAAAAAGGAAAAAAAGAGAGGGGGCTGCAGTTTTTGCTGAAGGATTAGTCTCATTTTAATTGAATATCCACAGATTTTTATGGAATAATACAAAGCAAAAACCTGAATACATACTGAACAGAGATCTAGGTCTGCTACCACCAACCACCTAATTACAAACACTGTAGAAAAATGACATTTCACACGGTTTTTGTTGCTTGTTTGTTTGTTTTTTACAGGTTGGTTTGGGTTGAAAGGGCCCACTGGAAAGGAAAAAAAAAAACAAACCAAAACAAACAAAAAAAAAACCTGAAATTGTGGTTTCTTGTCGATGTGAGTCAGAAAATTCACTTTACCAGGAACATGCTGTATTTCTGCCTGCCAGGAAATAAGGAAATCCAAGAGAGAAAACATGTGCTTTTGTGTTTACAGCCATTTTTCTGTCCCCTTTTCACCCTGCTGGCAGCTTGTTGCCACCAGCCTTTCCCTCCCTCACTCCTGTGGTTTTCTTAATCCCTAGAGCTTCCAAAAAAAAAAAAACAAAATAAAGAGGATTTGTTGCCGTTCAAACCTTTCCCACGAGGGGGGTCTCTCATTCCTGGAGTCTGCAAATTGTCTTGAAAAAAGAAAATTTAGATGGAAAAAAAAAAACCTGCCGTGAGGGAAGCTCTGAATATCCACTCACATTTACAAGGTGCTGCACAGGAAAACGTGGAGCAGGTCCAGCTGGAATATACAGCAGGGTTTAATTCCTGTGTCTTCCTCATGATCCAGGATGAAACTTGGTGGACAGGCCCAAATCCTGCAGGATTCTCCATGAAAAAAACAACCCCAAAAAAACCCAAACAACCAAAAAAACCCAAGGGTAGTTTGAGCTGTCTGTGAGAAGGGCCTTGGGACAAATCCTGTGGCAACCTCGAGGAGATGGGAAGGGCATTCCCAGCCTGGAATCAACTGTAGAGGAAGAGATTTGATTTTATATTCAGTGGGAGATGAAATCCAGCAGCTAAAACGTGACTTTCCATGGAAAAACCTCAGGAAGGCAGAAATCCGAGAGCAGAAAACGTTTCACACGATCTTAATCCAAATGTTTACGCTCCAGAGGTGGTTTCAGGAGGCAGGAACAAGGCCTGGAGCACGCTGGGGGACGCTGGTGGGTCCAGCAGCGTCGATAAAGTTGATTTCATTTTCTATGTTATGTTTTTAGATAGATATACACGCACAAAGTTGTGATGGAAATGCGCTCTGACCAGCGGCAATTCACGTTTATCCGCGCCCAGCTGAGTTTTGTCACTCCGTGTTTGGGAAAAGGGACAAGGACAACTTTGTGGGTTTCTGTCCAGGAATCTGTAACACCTAAAACCAGTGTCTGAAAGAAGTGAATTGTTTTTTAAATTTGTTTTTTACATTTAGCTCTGATTTATCCTTTATGGGCTGCAGGTTCTTCTCTAAGTCGAAGAGACACATTAACATCTTCAATCTATCCATCCATCCATCCATCCATCCAGGAACATAAAACTTTATGGACTCATAAAATCCTGTTAAAAACTAAAATACAGTGCATACCACTCCCTCAGAAAGTGCACTTCTTGGAAAATAAATTGGCTCGAAGAACTTCTAAATTGACTTTTGTGTGTTGAAACGACTGACTGAGGTGAGATCTCGGAGTGAAATTGGTGATCCGGCCTTTTCCACGGCTGAAATTCCCTTTTCCTGAAGGAACTACTTGGAAAAAAATATGAATTTTCATGTTCACATCCTGCTGATCTCATTTTTTCTGACAGTGGAGGCAGAGAGTCTTTGGAAAGAGAGAAAACAACCCAAAAAAGCACGTTCCTGTGGGGTGGGGGTTGCTGAGGATCCAGGGCCTCTCTGTTCCTCCAAGAGGGAAATCGAGGTTGCTGATCTTCCACATCCCTGTTTTCCAGAACAGCAATCTTTTCCACGAGGTTGTGAATGTTTTTCACCCATTTTTATGCCGTTATTGAATGTTTTAATCGCTTTATTCACTGTATAACTGCAAACTTCCCTTGCAGTGCCCCACTGCGTCGTGTCCTCTGTGGGAAGCTGGTGGGGGATTTTTTTTTGGTCTAAATACATAAAAAAACAGCCTCAAAAGAAAAAGAGGAAAATCTGATTTAAGTGTTATCAGTTGGGAGAATTCCCAGGCTCTGAGAGCACGAGGAGATTTGTTCCTAGTTGGGAGCTACAATTAAGTGAGTCAGGAAAAATCCTTTCCTTAATTTCAGTGGGTCGCTCGGCCCCTCTGACGGACCGTGGGGGAAGCTCTGCAGGTGGGAATTCTCTTTGGGAATTCCTGACTGCTGCTTCTGCCTCCAGACAGTTCCCTGGCTGGGAGCTCAGCGTGGAACTGCAGCAGGGAGATGTCACTTGGCAGAACCCAAAAAACCTGAAGGACTGGAGTTTTTGGCTTTTTTTTTTGTGCACAGAATTCGCTTTATAAAATCCCAGGATGGGTTTGGGTTGGGAGGGACCTTAAAAAGCTCATCCAGTTCCACGGGCAGGGCCACCTCCCACTAGACCAGGTTGCTCCAACCTGGCCTTGAAATCCTTTGTCAACAATAATAAATAATAATAATAATAATAATAATGATAAATAAATTTATAATGATATTTCTAGAAAGCTGTGGAGCTCGATGCTTGTTTGGTGCTCGTTATTAACATGCCAGTGAGATGGAATGGGGAGGATTTTTTCCATCTTCACCCATCCTGGGTGGATGTTGTGGGTGCTCTGCTTGTCATGCAAAGGTCTGGGCAGCAATGACTGAAGTGAGAACAGGTCTCAAAGGAGAACTAACCTTAAGAAGGATATATTTGGAGCCTCTTTGTAGCATCCAGGGAAATAAAGATCTCACCCGTGGTGGTTTTACTCACTAAAAGGTAAAAAAAAAGAGCAGCTTTGTGTATCCAGGGGGAGCCATCCCTGTCTCGAGGGAAATCTTGCTTGGCCAGAATTCTCCTGGAAATATTCTTTAAGTGGTGCAACAGGCAGGTCATTCTCCATCTGCAGGTGTCCGGGAGGGGTTTTATCTGACCCCAGAATCCCAGAATGGGTTGGGTTGGAAGGGACTTAAAACTCATCCAGTGCCACCCCCTGGACACCTTCCACTCTCCCAGGCTGCTCCAACCTGGCCTTGGACACTCCCAGGGATGGGGACGTAACCTGCGTCTGCTGAAGTAACTTCCAAACAATTTTGGCCGGATGGTTGTTCCTTAATTTACTTTTCCCCCTCCTTTGCTCCCCGGGATCCTCACGAGCCGCAGATCCAAATTTCCAGAGCCGACATCGCGCCTTCCCCTCTCGGCCGCAGAAACTGAACCCGGTCCCGTGCCCTGCATTGTCCATGGAGGGGGGAGATATTCCAGGCAGGAATGCTGATGGATGAGGGCCCTCAGGAGGGGGAACTTCCAACGTTTTAGCAGCTTGTCTCCGCAGCGGGAGGCGTTGGACAGCGAGTGATTGTCCAGTGTCGTGACGACAAAGGCAAGGAAAACGTTCCTGTCCGTAAAGCCCCTCCTGAACCCGGATCTTCTGGGGCTGCTCACAGGAATGTTCTGTGGAGGCTGCCAATCCAGGGGGGAGCTCCTTCAGAGCTCCCAGAGCGCCTTACACCCCAGAATGGAACAAATCAGGGGAAAAAAAAACCCCAACAACAACAACAACAACAACAACATGGCATTTACAGAACTGGGGAGCTGGCAATGACTTCACTGAGACAGCCAAGGCTGGACCTGGTGCCGAGGCCGGTGGGCACTTGGTATTTTCAGGCAGGAACACACACTGGCTATGAAAAGGAGGGGAAAGCTCTTTTCACTGCCTGTCTTAGTTATTCCCTGGGCTCTCCCTGGGATGTCGTGGAGGAACCTGGGGGTGCAGATTAAAGCAAAACGTCTCCGCGCTGGCCAGCAGCGAGTTCAGGTGGGCTTATAATTTAAACAACAAAATAAACCTCTTTCTGGGCTGGGGGACTAATGGATTGGAGGATGCTCTTAACTTACTACAAGGTGTGTATTTGCACTGTGTCACAGCTCTCCACGGACCATTCCAGAAACACACTGGAACCTGTCCTGAAAAGTGCTTTTCTCGGCCTGCTTTGTTTTGTGGGTTTGTTTTTTTTTTTGGTTGTTTGGTTGTTGTTGTTGTTCTTCTTCATCTTTTTTTTTTTTTTAAGGTAAAATGTTTCCAAAAAGGTTAAAGAAATTTGCATCTTGGAGACAGAGGAGGCAGGCTCCGGGATCTTACAGGACTCGGAATAAAATGGTGACAAGGTCTTGTCCCAAAAGGTCATTGCCGTGGGTGGCTGCCAGACTGTGTCCTTCCACTCCATCCATCCACCTCCTGCTTCCATTCAGGACATACTGGGAAGGAACAGAGAGACAGGAGTTATTTTTAGGCAGCAAATTGAGGTAAAAATTTTTTTTATTATTCCCACCGTGTCGAAAAACTGGGGGTAAATGTGGGTGTCATCGTGTATTGGGGACAAACACCATGAGATCTGGCACGGAGACAAACAAAGGGTGAGGTCCAGCTCAAACCTGGTTTCTTGATCCTCTCCTTGAGGCACAGGCCTGCTGGGAAGAGAACCAGCACAACAGTGAGTGAATCTCCACCACAAAACCAGTGCCGCCCTCTCTTTGCCCTGAGCTCCTCTTATTTCACGGAACAATTCAGGCAACCGTGATCAAAACTCCTTTTTCCCTGGGAAAACAGCACAAAATATTCCCTGTTGCCCCTCAGGAGAGGCAGACAGAACGAAAAGAGAGGCTGCATGGCTCTGAAGCAGAGCCCAAACCAGGCCAGATTCTCCTGGTGTAGGATTTTGGCACTGCCTTCCCAACCCCTCTGGAATTCTCTTTCCCATCTAAAGTTACAGCCCCGGGGCTGGTCCCTGTGCCCACAGGGAAACGTGTCCAGCAGCAGCAGCATCTGACCCTCTGCATTGCACCACCCTGCAAATGCTCCCCCTGAATGTCAGCACAGCATTCCCAGGGCCTCTGGCTCAGCTCTGGGATCACTCCCTGCACGGGGCAGGGGCAGGATCTGCTCCCAGAGGGGAAGGTCGGGAACACCACGGCAGTGATCTGGGACAGGAGGGGCTTTATCAGCTCCTGAACACTTTGGGAACGTCCTGTTGGATCCAGCTGTCTCCTGGGGGTGTTCCCAATCCATGGGGCTGTGTTCCCACCCCCAGACACGGTTTGAGCTGAGCTGTGAGTGAGGGATAAATCAACCAGAGTCCTTACCTTTCCCTCTCAGCCATGTCTTGTTTCTCTTCTGCCCTGTAAACACAAATCACATTTGGGATCATCACCCAGAGGTGAGCAGTGGGAAGGAGGGGAGAATCCAGGGCCCTTCAGGGGTGATGGATGGACCTTGGAGAGGGGTCCAAGCCCCTGGGACCCCCAGCCCTGGTGGCCCTCGTGCTCCTGGAGGGAGGCAGCTCCAGGAGCTGGGCTGGACAACTCACTTAATCCTCCCCAACTGGCATGTCCCACTCGGGCACCAGCACCAGGAGGTGTTGTAGCCCCTGTGCTGACCCAGTGGGTCTCTCCTCTCTCCTTCCCTGCCTCTTGCTTTTCCTGGAGTCATCCCTGGTCACGGCCAGCCCTCCCAGCAGCACTTCTGACCCAAAGCACTGGGCACGGAGCAGGTCCAGACAATGCAACCAAACCAACTGCACACTGAAGTCCCTCTTCATGCCACTCCAGCAGGGTGAAGTGGCTTTTGAAACAAGCACAAGAGCTCACTTTAGGGTCAGTTTGCTGCTCAGATAGGGATAATGTGCCTGTTTTACACAGAGAGTGGTGTCTGATGAGCTTTGGGTGCACAGACAGTGTGTGATGAGGATGTGTGGGGTTCAGAGGTTCTGTGGATAAACAGCCTTTTAATCTATGGATAAATAACAACCTTTTAATCAAGCTTCTCCCTCCTCCAGCTTTTACTTACTTGGAGAAAATCAATGCAGGATCTCGGGGTGGAACGTGGAATTTACTGGTTATAACACAAACAGTGATGGGAGAAAGCAACAACATCCCAAGGAAACGAACCCCCTCTCCACCCTACCCCCCCAAAAAAATTTAATTTTACCTTTCTTTTCTGGCCTTGATCCTCTCTTCTTCGAATCTGCAAGAAAGAGGAAATGTCCTTTAAAAGGAGATTGTTCACTCTCAGTGAAATTCCACGAGAATTTTCTCCGAAGGTGACAGGAGCTCTGTGCCGGCGCAGGGTGAGGCTCTTCCTCGGCACTGGCACGAGTAAGACGAGGTTTGCCCCGGGCTCTGCGCTGCCAGCCCGTGGATTTGGGCTCAACACAAGGTAGGATGCCTGTCCTGCACCTCCCCAGAGCTGCCCCGGGGCCCCCTCTGGCACTCACTGTAAGACGCAGTCTGGGATCTGCACGTGCTCCATGGGGATGAGCTGCTCCAGCTCCTCCAGGGTGTGCACGTACTGGATCTTGTTGATGAACTTCACACTGGCAGGGAGAGAGAAACAGTGCACCAGGAGGCCTTGGATTGATCCATAGGAAGCCAAGAGCTTTCCTGATGGGAACTCTGCATCTCTGTGCCCACCTCCCCGTGACGCTGCTGGGGGACTGAAAGGTGGGGTGAGACACCACGTTACTGCTCCTCCCAGAATCTGTAGGAGGCAAAAAGGACCACCATTCCCACACTTCCCAGTAAATCATCACTCCCTACCCACTGGGACAAAGTCTGCTCTGGATCCAGACCACCCCAGGGTCTCCTAAAACCACCTCTGGAGTCGTCCCTGGATGTGTCAGAGAGAAGAAGGACGAGGGACGAACAACCTCACCTTGGTTGCTCCTGGCCTAAAGATGAGCTTAAAATCTGATTTGTGAGATTAAACCCAGGGGAACATCACAAAGCTGTGTCAGGGGGGATTTAGGTTGGATCTCAGGGAAGGGTTCTTCCTGAGGGAAGAACCCAGAGGGTGGTTGGCACTGACCAGGCTCCCCAGGGCAGCGGGAACAGCACCAAGGCTGCCAGAGCTCCAGGAATGGGATTGCTGGGGTGTCTGTGCAGGGCCAGGAGTTGGACTGATGACCCCTGTGGGACCCTCCCAGCTCAGGATATCCCAGGATTCCGTGATTCCAAACCTCCACTGCAAACCCAGCAAGCCTGGGAACGTCCTGCTCACCTGATGAAGGGTCTGGATATCGCCAGCACCGTCCGGATGAACCACGACGGGTGCACAATGATCAGGGCTTTGAGGTTTTTCCGGAGCCTGGGGAAGAGCCAAGGCACACAAGTCAAATCCAAAGGGCACTTCCTAAACTCTCCATGCCCTTTAGGAAGTCCAGCCCTGTCCAGGGGCTGCAGGACACTGCTCTGCAATGGGGCTCTGCTAACCTGAGCCCTGCCAAGGTGCTAGTGAGGAAGGAGGGGGCAGAGGCCGTGAGGAGAGCCTGGAGTTAAATCAGAAATCTGGGATAGAGGAGGGAATTACAGACTCTGGGGAGTGGGAAGGGAGGAGGGCTGGCTGTGAGGAAGCAGAGGAAGAGATGTGAGGGTGGGGAGGCTCTGGCACAGGTTGCCCAGAGGAGCTGAGGCTGCCCCAGCCCTGCGAGTGTCCAGGGTTAGCGGGAGGTGTCCCTGCCCACGGAGGGGGTGGCACTCGACGAACTTCAAGGTCCTTCCAACCCAAACCATTCTGGGATTCCGTGTGGGGAGAGGCCTTGGGAAGAAGGGAGAGGCCACAGCACTGGGGTTCTGACCTTCTGTCGATCATCTGGTAGCATTTCTTCAGCCAGCCCAGGCCTGGCATCCTCCGCCGGGGCGTCGCTCCGTTCAGGTACACGATCATGTAATCCTCGGCCACCAGCAGCTCCAGGCTGCTGATCACGTACCTGGTGGGTGAGCAGAAGGGACAAGAGACTGAAAAAGCACCCTGGGGCTCTCCTCAGGTACCTGGGTTTCACCCTGAAACGCCTCCAAGGCTCGTTCTTCTCAGGCCTCGGAACAGGTTTGGGTTCTCCTGGCACCTCTGCGGGGTGCCCGGGGATGTGTTAGTGCAGCTCAGGCACTCATGGGCACCCCAGCTCTGCTCCCTCCCAGCTGCTGAGCATCCCACACACGCTCCAGCCTGGATGTGAGTCCATCCCTGGCATCATTAACCCGGAATGTTTGAATGCTTTGACTCACTGGACTCGGAGCCGGGGCCAGCGACGCTCACCCCAGTCTGCAGCTGCACCCTGGGCACGTCTGGCCTGGACTCAGACTATTCCCAGCTGATGTTCCTGATGCAACGAGTACAGGGAAACTCTGGAGATGCTTCCCTCACCCTCCTCTCCCTCCCAGCCACTTACAGGAAGAGGTTTTCCATGATGTAGTGGTAATCAGCCAGGTTGCTGTCGGGGAGGTAACAGGCAGCAAAGACAATGATGGCATTGAGACCTTCTCCGTAGTACCCTGGGAAAGAGAAACACACGATGTTTTCCAGGGAAAGATGTAAGAGCTGAGGGAGAAACAGCAGCAAAGTTGTCAGATTTGAGCCTGGTGGGGGAAGGTTTGTGTCTCTGTCCAGCTCCAGGAGAGCTTTGTCCCTCTTTGGACCTCCTTCCCAAGGAGGTTTCCTCCTGGTTTGGGCTGTAACTTGTGTTTGGGGTTCAGGGAAGGAATTTGGGGGTGTCAGAGCTGGGTTGTTCCTTGGCTTTGCTGGGATTTTGGAAAGAGCACTGACTGTGGATGGGTCAACCTTTGCTGTCCCTCTGGAGCAGCTCAAGCACCGAGCTGGAGGAGTTCAACCCCCCCAGGCCCTTCATCACTGCCCCCACCAGGCCTGAGGGTTGGGAACAGTCCCTCTATCTGTTAATTCAACCACCACTGCAGTGATTACATTTTCAGACCCTTTTCAGTGCAGTTTCTAGCACCATCCGGGCGCTTTTTGCTCCTTGCCCTGTAACTTTACAAAACAAACAGCAAATCTTCCTGCAAACAGGAACAAAACAGTCCTGGAATCCTCGACAGAGACCCCCCACCACGAGGCAGGACCTCGCCCACCTCCGTGTGTCACCACCCTCATGTAGGGTTTGATCATCTGCAGGTCGATCCTGTGCTCCTGCTCCCCGATGATGACGGTCCTCCAGAGCCGCCCGTTGGTGGCACTGCCATCCTCCGTGCCCCCGTCCCCAAACAGGTCTGCACTGTCCCCAGGCATGTTCTTGGCCGTGGCTACGGGCGTGTCATCTGGAAAAGGGACAGATCTGCCTTTAATGTAATGCAGGAAGAGGCGCTGGAGACAAGAACCCCGGGGATGGTGCTCGGATCGTGTTCCGCCTGCAGCTTCGATCTGTGCAAGTTTATGGTGCTTAACAATCCTGCTCTATTGCCAAAATGTTATACAAATAAGCTTAAAGCCTCCCTTTGTTATCAGCCCTCAGCTGCTGCTGGTGAATTGTGTCAGAAGTTGTTAAAATGAGGCTAAAAAAATGCCCCAACCCCTGTAAAACTCCCGCAGAACCAGCCCTTTTACCTTCCCATTCCAGCTCGTTCCCATTCCCCAGGAATTCGAGGGAATCTGTCTCGTCAGGCGTTTCAATATCATCCACATTAATGTCCAGGTCATCTGGAGTGTCCAGGAAGTCATCAGAGAGGATGGAGCCTTCACTCTGATCCAGGGAAATGTTGATCTCGGGTGCAACAAGTGTCTTCCGCTTCCGATGGGCCCCGTTGAAGTTTAAAGTATTGGGGGGAGCTGGAGTTGAAAGGAGAACAATTGACAGGTTGTCCTGCTCCTGTGCCCTTCCTGCTTCCTCATGGATGTCCCAGGGTATGGGCTGGGTGGTGGATGAGGGACTGGGAGCCTGTGGGAGCGGCTGGATAGAGGTGCCCACACTTTGTGAGCTCCCTATTTCCTCCCCCGGCTTCTCGGGGAAGATGAGGGGATTCAAATCTCTGCTGGTTTCTTTCCCAACCCCGCTCCAGGAATTTTTGTGGCTAATCCAAGGGAAGTGGTTTTCTCCCTCCCTGCAAGCTGCCGTTCCCCTTTGGGTTCTGGAGAGGGCAGGTGGTACTTACAGGATGTGTTCTCGTCTTCCGTAGGGCTTCCCAGTGACTCCATCCCTGTCTCTTCTGGGAGAGGTCTGCAGGAAATGGAGGGAAAACACAGGAGAGAGCAGGTGATGTTTAGGAAAAAGTCCCTCCATGGCAGAGGAGAGAATGGGGACACCAGGGAAAGACACACAACCCCACGTGTGCTCTGCCCTTTCCCTTTTCCCAGTAAACTCAGCCGGAGGGATTCCCTCAGGGAATTTGCCCAGCAGCTGTGCTTTCCTCCTGGAGTGCTGTGCAATCTCCAGTAACCTCCAAACTACCCCTGCATTTCCACCCTCGTCCAGGAAAATCCAGCCATGGACACGGGAGCAAATCCTGACCCCAGCAGAGCCTGCTAAACATCCTCATTCTCCACATTATCCCCATTTTTTCTCTGCAGGAATTCTGAGGATCCCAGCCCAGCAAAACCTTCTCCAAAGACCTTCCACAACCACCTCTGCTGGGAAGCAGCTGCTCCTTGGAGGTGGCTTTGCTTGGAGGCAGCTGATGCTCAAGGCAAGGACCGAACCGTGGGTGTGACCCCGAACTGTCACCCCCACCCTCACCTCAGCCCCCGTTTGGTGCCTCCCAGCCCCTGGTTGATGTTTGGAAGCGGGTTCATTCCGTGCCAAGATCCAGGCACCAGCATTCCAACCCTTGTTTTGGAGCCAGAGGCTGCCCCACCACTCCCTTCCCAGGCAGAGGTTGGAATGTGCAGCCTCCTGCACCCTCCTGGCACAAAGCACTGTCCCTCCAGCCGTGGGCCAAAGCCATCCATGGATTTAAAGGTCGATTTTCCTGGACAGAAGCACTTCCCAGATGCTTTTCCCCGTAATTTGAGCTGGGATTCATGCCTGTCCCTGGCATGAGCTGGGTTTGACACTCCTGGACCAAACCCCACCAACGCCCCACGACAAATTCACGTTGTCAAATCTCATTTCTGGAAGCTCCCCCTCCTCAGGGAGAAGGGCTCGTGCCTCCAGCTGGAAAATCCTGGTGCTGGGACAGCCCTGGGATGGAACAGGGGGAGAATCCAGGAGTTTTAAGGATGAGGATGGGCCTGTGAGGAGGCTGGTCCAGCAACACAGAGAGGCAGATGACGGAGACAGGACACGGCCCAGCTCTGCCCTGTAAACACTCCTCTTGCTGCTGCCACGGCACCAGAGCCACCAGCCAAATTAAACCCTATAAATATGTAGATTAAGGGCTAATCCTCTGCTCCCTGGTTATTGTATATTTATGAGAGCTGAGGACCTGATCCCGGGCACGTGCTCCTCGTGCAGCACCCGGAGCCCGGCGGCTGCCACGATATTCCCGAGCGGTCGGGAAGACCCCTCGGCCCCCTCGGGCTCCTCCTCCCCCCTTCTCCTTTCGTTGCCACCGAGGCCTGGCTGGTTGTTTATCCGTCGGGAGCCGGCGCCTGGCACAATTTGGTGACACAGCATCCCAAAGGGAAGCGGAGGGAAAGGGGGGTGGACAGCTCTTCCCGAGGACGTGCTGCTCCCTCATCCCGGCATTCACGTCAGGACAGCGATTCCAAAGCCAGAGGGGGGAAGAAAAAGCCTTCCTTACCTTCCCAAAGGCTGCTCCGATCGCTACCTCCCCGCGCCAATCCTCCTTCCCGAAAGCGCTCGGCCCCGGCTCCCGAGATTTTATCCTAAGGGTTGGGTGCCACCATTTTGCTCCCTGCCGATCCCTGCTTCCCTCTCCCAGCCCCTTGTCCAGGGGCACGAGCGGTGCCCGCTCCGCGCTGGAGCGAGCGCGCCGGGATCGGCGGGATGCGGGATGCAGTGAGCATGCTCCCCATCCCAGCCTACGGCATCGTCCCCGCGCTCCAGCCGAGACACAACGTCTGGAATAAACCTTCCCGGAGCAGCAGGAGGGAGGATCCTTCTCCTCCCCTCTCCCTCAGGGCCGCGACATCCCCCACCTGCCGCGCAGGAGCTGCTCCTGCGGGCTCAGCTTCCCAGGGAGGAGGGATGGGAATGTCGCCTTGTGTCCTCAGTGAGCGGCCTGAATCCCGTTTTTCCCAGCCCAGATCCTTGTCTAGGATGTGGCTTTTCCTTTTTTTTTTTCCTGTAGCTAGATTGGCTAATCCCAGCCAGGCAAAAATAGCTCTGCAGCAAATCAGCTGCTGGAGAGCTGCTGTCCCACATGCAGCAGCTTCTGCCCTATTATTTCGCCGCTTCCAGGGGGGGAAGCGGCTGGAAAATGCTAATTTATTTATTTTTGTTCCAGCTGGAACCCAGCTGGCCTTCCCTCATTTGCCGAGGGGCTGCTCAGGCTCTGTCTCACTTGCATCATTCCCGATTTAATCCCTGTGCAGCAGCCTGGGGATCTTGTTCCCAGGGCTCCGGCCTTGGCCTTGTCCCTGACCTGCTGCCCAGACCCCTTTTCCTCTTCCCAGGATTCATTCCCGGTGACACCCGTGTTTGGTGCCGAGGGATATGCAGGAGAAATGCCTCTGGAAGGCCTGGCTGGCTGTGGGAAGTTGGTTGCTGGCATTGGAAGTGCGGGACAGAGCTCTGAGGCGATGGCTGGGTTGGTGCCGGCGTGTCCAGGAGACACACCAGCTTTATCCCAGATTTCCTAGGAAGCTTCGGGTCAATGTTTTCCTTTCTGTGCCTCACTTTCTATACTTCTCTGAGCAACCTGGGCTAGTGGAAATTGTCCCTGGCCCACGGCAGGGGGTGGAACGACACGAGCTTTACTGTCCCTTCCAACCCAAACCATTCCATGATTCCTACCTAAACCTCCATTTCCTTTCTACACCTCTCTCTCTCCTTTCCGCTCCATCAGAACCCTGGCAGCACAGCACTCCAGGCGAGCCCGAGGCTGGCAAAGATCCATCAGCCCAAAGCTCTGCTCTCAGAGGGAAATCAAACCCATCCTGCAAAGCCAAGGGCTTGGCTGAGCCCACCCTGGGGGCCAGCGGAAGGACAAGCCGTGTCCTGTGGGCTGGGAGACAGAGGGGCTCAGAAGAAGGATGCAGCTGGAGCTGGGATGAACAGAGCCAGGCTCATCCAAGTGCTGGGATGAACAGAGCCAGGCTCATCCCAGTGCTGGGAAGAACAGGAGCCCCTTTCTTGGTGGGCGGGGGCTGGACGTGCCTGCGGCACACACGGCACAGTGTCTGGGAATACTGAGGCTCTGTGGGGCTGCCAGGGGGGTTTGGATGCAGCTGGAGCAGGGTGGGACAGCCCTGGAAGCCCCTCGGGGCTGCTGGAAGGGCTGGGAATGGCTCTGTGTGCCCAGAGGGATTTAGAGCTGGATCCCGGGATAGCTGGGGTTGGAAGGGACCTCTGGAGATCACCCAGTCCAACCGCCCTCCCCAGGCGGGGTCACCAAGGCAGGTGACATTCCAGGTGGGTTTGGAATGTCTCCAGAGAGGGAGACTCCACTCCCTCCCTGTGCAGACTCCCCTCCCCCTGGATTTGGTGGGACAAGGCTGGGAATGGGGGCGGGTGCTCCCTCAGGGAGTTCGGAGCACACCAAGCTCACAGGGATGTTTCCTGGCACCTCTGCACAGGCAGTGCAGTGGCTGTGAGGGTGGAAGGTGCCACTTTGGCACCTCCTGTCACCCACACATCATTTCCCACGAGGTTGGCACCCATTCATCCCAATGACTCCGCTTTCCATGGCAAATTCCTGGCAAAGCAGCATTGCTTGGTCTGGGGAGACGCTGCCTGATTCAGAGGCTGGGAAGGAGTCCATCTGTCCATCCATCCATCCATCTGTCCATCCATCCATCCATCCATCCCTCCATCCATCCCTCCATCCCTATATGATTAACCACCCCGTACTCCACACCCCTCCTTGCCAAGGTTCCCAAAAGCATCCCGAAACTCTTCCAAGCACTCAAGAGCAGCTCCCAACACTCCATTCTCTGCCCAAATCCCCCCGCTGGAGTTCACACTCCTGCTGCCTCTGGAGCCCAGGGAAGCACCCACCACTCTCCATGCCCTGAGGGTTTTTCTCACAGGAAGAAATAAAACTCTCCCTGTTTTTTGGTTTCTCGCGAGGGAACCAACCTGGGGAAATCCTCGTCCTGCCATTCTTCCTTCACATCCACGTTTTCCATCCGCAGCGTGGCTTCTGTGGTTCCCATCGTGCTCGGGGAAGGGCTGGAGGCAGCAGATCCCTCAGGGAAGGGCTCAGGCTGGAATGGGAAGGCACAGAGGTTGGCATGGAGCATCCTGACCCAGGGGCAGGTACTCTGGCACCACACTCCCTGGAGAAGCTGCTTGTTTGGGGGAAAAGGAGCAAAACGTGGGATTTGGTGGCTAAAATGCACATTTTGGACCAGCAAGGGGAGGGGAGGTTGGCCCTGGGTCAAAGCAATGGGTGTATCTTTGCTCTGTTTGGATCCCTGCTTGTGTCCCTGTGGATCAGCACTGCCTGGGCTGATATCCACACCTTTTCTCCTTGTGGCTTCCCTTTCAATCCCAATCCCTTTCAAACCCCCCTCTGAGGGTGTTTGCATTCCCTGCTGAGGGAAATGTGGCTGAGAGGGGACAGCAGAGTGGGCTCCTCCCAGGCTGCTCTGCTTTGGAAGCAGATTCCAGTTGCTGGTCTGGATGGAAGTTACTGGCTCTGGCTCTGCAGGGAAATTCCTGGCGCTGCTGCCCACTCTGTCCTCCATCCCTGCGTGTCCCTGCTCCCAAAGAGACATGGAGGAGGAGGAGAAAGCTTCACAGGGATGCTGAGTGTCCTTCCCCACCCCTGAGGGATCCCCATCACTGCCTGGCTCCCAGATAAGCCAACCCAGACTCCAAAAAACCGGAGCAGCTCGACTGGAGGCAGGGTGAGGGTGTGTTCCCAGTCTGGGCCTTCTCCTGCACTGGCAGGAGCAAGCTGAGATCCAGGAATCCTGGTTTTCACCCACACTGACACCCCAGGGGCACAAGGGGCCCTTAAACCACATATGCATATCATTTTTGTTGCCTTCACCAGGAGGTTTCTGCTCCCAGACAGCAAAAATCAGATGTTTGTACCTAATTCCTTGGGCCTGCACTTGCAGCTCCCAAAAAAAGTCTGGCTCGGGACTCAGGACCAGTCCCAGCAGGACCAGCACTGGCTGGGGGGAGCAGACACACCATTCCCAGCTGGATCTTGCCCCGAGGGAACAAGGTCAGGCCTGATCTCCTACAGAACATCCTCAGCTCCTGGGCTGGGCATGAGCATTATCCCACCCGCTGCAGGACAGTTGGGAATGTTCCTCCTGGCTCGGCCTTTGAATTCTTCCAGGCACTGGCTGGATAGGAACACATTCCCGTTAGGATAAGGGATGCAGGGTGATTCCCTGGGTGTTGATGGGGCTGCTCTGTCCGTGCCCCGGTGCAGGGAGATCAGCACCCAGCAGAGTTTGCCCATTGCTCTAAGGCTCTTCCAGAGCTTTTCCTGCTTCCCTTGGAGGCTGATGATGATGTGGAGGTGAGAAATCCCTGTGAATCTGCTCTAAAGGAACGAGGCCCCAGCAAATCCAGCATCCCTCTGTATTCCAGGCACTGGAATCAGCAAAAAGAGCTGGCTGTCAGCATTGCAGGGCTCGGCATCTCCCAGCATCCATCCTGGATTCTGCCCCCAGCCCACACCCGGCTCAGGGGATGCCTGGCACGGTCCCACCTCTTCCCCGGGTTTTATCTCCCTGAAACGCAGACCAAATAGACCCTTAGGAGCTCAGGGAAAGATCCCCACCTTCCCCCTCCCTCACGGTCAGCTGCTTTCTGCCAGCCCTGGAGGCATCATGGAGGGAGGAAGAAAAGCAAAGGCGGCGAAGCAGAGCCCGGGCGGGAGGATTTTCCCGGTGTCCCAGCTCTCCCGGACCGCGCCGTACTCACCGCTGCCGGTGCTCAGCGAGGAACAAAAGCCGATCCCGCCCGGATCCCGCCTCGGCATTCCTCCCGGTGGAGAGCGCTCAGCAGGTCCAGCCCCTGGATCCGGATGCAGATGGAACGTGGGGATGCATCCAGGTCGGCTTTTCGCACAGCATCCGTTGCTTTGCGGTTCGGTTGGGAAAAGAGGGATGGATGGATGGATGGATGGATGGATGGATGGATGGATGGATGGATGGATGGCAGTTATTTGTGTTCTTCCATGGCTGCTGCTTCCTCTGCCGCCTCCCTCCCTGCCCTCCCCTCCCCTCCAAGGTATTTTATTCCGATTTTCCGCCCGCAGCTGGCTAAGCCTCGGCTGCCTAAGACAGCTAATTCCCTGCTTTTGTGTGTGTGAGGATGGCGCTGGGGACAGGGGGGGGTCTGGAGGAGGAGGGGTGGGGACACGGAGCCGAAAGGACCCCCCTGCCGGTGCCAGCGCTCCTCCAATGGGCTGCGAGGCACCAAATCTGTCCCCGCACTCTTCCTCCGGATGGATACGGATGGGGCTGAGCACACCCTCTCCCTGCAGCCTGCAGTGGGAGACAGGGATGCCCGTCATCCTGCCGCTGGAGGAGGGGTGGGAGGGATTTTAGTGCAGCGCCTCATTCTCTGAGGAAGTAAAAGGTGGGATGTGGGACTGAACGGCCCAGCCTGCAGGGCTGATTTGTCCCCAAACCTCAGGCACCGGGTTCTGGACAGACAGACGTGACAGAAGGTCCTGCTCACGCCGGGAGGGTGAACCCCTGTTCCCGGGATGTCCATCCAGACCCCGAGCTCTGCCGGTTCCTTTGCAAATCGAAAGGTGGCTGAAGACACCGTGATTTTCCCCCCCCTGCTCCATTCCCGACAGGAACGGGGAGCCAGGTGGGAGTCGGGCTCTGCTCCCAGGGAACAAGGGACAGGACAAGAGGGATTGCACCAGGAGAGGTTCAGGTTGGATATCAGGGAAGATCTTTTTCACTGCAAGGGTTTTCTCCAGTAATGCACACCAGGAGAACATCCCAGGGAGACCAACTGGGAGAGCTGGGGGGGTTCACCTGGAGAAGGGAAAGCTCCGGGGAGACCTCAAAGCCCCTTCCAGGGCCTAAAGGGGCTCCAGGAGAGCTGGAGAGGGACTTGGGACAAGGGATGGAGGGATAGGACACAGGGAATGGCTTCCCACTGCCAGAGGGCAGGGATAGATGGGATATTGGGAAGGAATTTTTCCCTGGGAGGGTGGGGAGGCCCTGGCACAGGTTGCCCAGAGAAGCTGTGGCTG
>JAYRBT010000083.1:1135739-1182833 GCA_036023395.1 Myiotriccus ornatus
GGGCTGGTGGAAGGTGTCCCTGCCCATGGCAGGGGGTGGCACTGGGTGGGCTTTAAGGTCCCTTCCCACCCAAACCACCCTGGGATTCTGTGTTGGAATACAACAGAAGATCCATGGGGGCAGGAAATACCAGGAAGTCTGTAGCCCTTGACGGCTCCAAAGTTAATTATCCAAGTCTTCAGGGTCATTTCTAGTGAATATTTTGCCTTTTACCTTCATTTTTCCACGAAAAACGTTCTTTTCCCGTCTCCCCGAGCAGCCCAAGGCTGACAGCTCACGGCAGTGCACGTATGGAATGTGAATGCCATCTACTGGCTGCTGTCCCGGGCCTTGGAGCAGGTGTTCCCTGTCCAGACTCCATCCATCTGATCCCGGAGGAATTTCATTGAGCGCACAGTGAGTTAGCCCAGCTCTGCTTGCCAGGGAAAACGGCTTTGTTGGGATTCTGTCTTCCTTCGGGATGCCGGGATGTATCCAGCTGACTTCCCAGCACTGCAGCTCCTCTGGGAATTCTGTGCTGAGCCCAGCTCCTGCCCATCTGGAGGAGGCAATATCCAGGATCAGGTCCTTCCTGCTGCTGGAGGGGTTTTCCCAAGCAGCTTTTCCCACTCCCTCTCCCACCTCCACGTGCTCTCTCAGCTGGAATAACACCTTTCCTGTTACCTGACGGTGTGTTTTTCCCACTCAGTGAGCCAAAAGCTCCCACGAGGGGGAGGATGCGACCCTTTTGGAAAGCCACTGCCTGTCATGGGAGCATCCTGCTTTTCCTTCCCTGGCTTTGGGGCTCGTTTTTAGGCACTGGGACATTCCGCAAGCCCTGCAGGTTGGCCGGATCCCGGCCGAAATGATATTCCTACCTGTGTAAACCCGGGATAGGAATCACTGGCCGGCCCAGCGGTGCCGATGGGTTTGTCATGACGGCAAATCCAGCTGCTCCTCGCGGCGGCTCCGGCCGGGAGCGGCCGTGGGGCCGCGGCGGGCGATGCGCGGCGTGGGCTCCAGAGGGCCCCGCGCACCAGGAGATGGAGGGAGGAGGGAGAATCCCCGCGGATTTCTCCAAGGGCAAACCAGAAACGGTAAATTCACCCACCCCCCCCAGCCGTAAAGACGGGCTGAGATGTTTGTTATGTGTTTCTGTTTTTTTTTTTTTCCCCAAAAACCGGTGTTACAGCATCACGGAATGGTTTGGGATGGGAGGGATCTTAAAGCTACCCTTAAATAAATAAAAAAAAATAAAAATAAAAATTAAACATACCATTTCCCCTCTGTTTAAAGGGAATTTCTCTACATCAGCTCATGCCCTTCCCTCTTATCCACTCCCTGGGCACCACTGGGAAGAGTCTGGCTCTGATCACTGGAAGCTGAAATTAAGATGAAACATTTGTTTGTAGGGAAAATAAAAGTTATTTCGGTGCCTTCGAAATTATTTACAACTTGAACCAAAAAAAAAAAGCCAAACAAAAAAATCTAAACCAAAAACAACAACAACAACAAAAAAAGAAGTATTTTTGGGCTGAAAAGCTGCAGGCTTTGTTTGGAGATATGCTTGAAATTAAATTTTATTACACTGTGGTGTTCCCCAGTTGAGATCTGCCTGCCTTTAATTAGAAAAGGCAGGGGGAATCACAAGTGCTGTCAAAGATGAATTTGCAAACAGAGACACGTTTTATTTTGGGTAGAACAAGATGTTTTCATTGTCTTCACTTAAAGGAAAAAAAACAACCTGGTTTGCTGAGACAAATGGGAAGGTTTCAGTCTGGGCTGACCTGAAGAGAGAAAAAAAAAATCCTTCCTCTTCCTGATTTTTTAATTTGATTTCTAGAGCTGTTTGCACAGTCCAGGAAGGAAGGACTCAAGGAATTCACCTCAAGGAATCCCTGGAAGTGTCCAAGTGCTGGACGGGGCTTGGAGCACCCTGGGCTAGTGGAAGGTGTCCCTGCCCGTGGCAGGGGGTGGCACTGGGTGGGCTTTAAGGGCCCTTCCAACCCAGACCATCCTGGGATGTGGTAAATCTTTGAAATGTGGGATTGGGATTGGCTTGGACTCATTCCTGCTGAAGAACAAGAATCGTGGATCCGGATTTCCCTCTCCCCGGGCTCAGGGAGGGCTGGGATGTGGGTTGGGCAGCTCAGGCTCAACAAGGGCATGGCCACGACCACTGACCCCGTGCCTGGGCAATCCTTGATGTCCCTGGGGACAGAGACACTCCCTGGTCCTGTGAAAACACTGGAAATGTTGGACGGGGCTTTGTGAGACAAGTGGAGACCTTGGCTGAGAGTTCGGGATCAACCCCCTGACAGGCCAAGGGCTGGTGGTTCCCTCCCAGCCACCTCCCCCTGTACCAGGGGAAGAAGTTTTGGGATTGAAAATTGACACTAAAGAGAGAGAAAGCAGCGGGTGGGGATGATTTCACCCCCCACTTCAGGTTTGCAGCCTTAGATGGACCCTCGGAAAAGCATCTGGGACAGATTATGGTCCTGACCCGGGGCCGGTGTTTATGCCCAAAAAAAGGACTCGTGATAAGAGGGCACCTGGGCCTGACCTGCTGCAGGGCTTGTTTACATCTCCTCAAGAGCAAAACTTCCCCCCACACCCTCCCCAGCCTGGAGAGCAGCATCGAATCCTCCCTCCCTGATCGCCCCTTTGACTTCCCTGGGCACGAAAAACACACGGAGAGACGTAAACAGAGCTGTGCAAGGAGGGGGTTTTTTGGGTGTTTTGGCCCACCCGGGGGGCTGGGGGAGTGGGTTGTTTGGGGTGGAGGTGGTGAAAAGCATCGCGGTGCTTGGGCTGCATCCACACCTGCCTGGGGCTGTCCTTGCAGGAGGGCAGAGTTTGGCGAAGTTCCTGGCTGTGTTTTTTAGTTTCTCGGGGATGTGTTCGGCTCTCTGTTCCATTCCCAGCTCCTGGCTGGAGGGCTGATGGTCGGGGCAGCTGCTCTGAGGGGGTGAGGGATGGAAGGTGTGATCCCAGCTGATCTGTCACTGATTCAAGTCCCCAGGTGCCACATCCACACATTCATGGAGCACTTCCAGGGTTGTCACTTCCCCACTGCCCTGGGCAGCCTGTGCCAGGGCTGGGCAGCCCTTTCAGGGAAGAAATTTTCCCGACATCCAATCCAATCACGAAATCCCCCCTAAGGACCAACCTACTCGAACAATCCAAACTTCCCGCCTGAAACCGCCCAGCGCAAAGTGGATGCTTTGCCTTCAGGAGATGCTTCGACTCTCGGATTGAGGCGGAGCCCGGAGAGAAGGTGGGTTTGCTCTGGTGTTTTATTATCTACTCCTAAACATTTACTCGTGCTGCCACCCCCAAGGCAGAGCCCCAGCTCCGTGGTGACAGCAGCGTGATAAATCCCGCTTCCAGTTCGTGCCCCTGCTCTGGGAAGGACATTCCTTGCTTTGGGATTCCCAGGCTGTTGACAGGTCCGGGCTGAACCTCCCCCGCTCCGTGACCTTGACATCGATGTGTGAAGGGTTAATGAGGGCTCTGCTCTGCCTCCCTGCTCCCATCTGCTGATTAATTCCAGCCAGGTGTCCACGGGGCCCAGGTCTTAAAACAACAAGGGCTGAAGTGTCTGGGAACACTTAGCCAGCCTTCACTCGGCAATTCCAAGTATGGATAAATATTTGCACCTCCGTGGCTCGAAGACACCTTGGAGATGTGGAGGCAATTACTGGAGGAGCTCTTTACAAGGGGAAAAACAGGGATTTCCTGGGGAGCAGGGGTGGTTGGGCAGCAGGGAGGACTCGTGGGCTCCTCTCGCAGCTCCTCCTGGGTGGTCCTGGGTGGGTGGGGGGTGTCACGGGGTTTTGGGGGCTGCAGGGTGGGTGTCACCCCACAGCAGCTCTCAGGGAATCCAGATGTGCTCCCACTGGTGTTTGGCTCCACGATTTGTGGGCCTTGCTTGATTTACAAGGGACAGTGAGGAGGAGAAATGCAGAATCCAGAGATTCCAGATCTGAAGCCCCTTTTTTTTTTTGGGATACACCAAGGAAAGCCTTGGTAGGGCCCAGCAATCCCAGCAAATCTGTTTAATTCTGTTCCTATTTGTAATTTATAGTCTCTATTTGTAATTTAATTGTTGTCATGTTTCCTCTTCCCCTAAAATAAACTGAAGGTTCCCAAGCTCTGACTTTCCCCCCTGTGACTGAATTTCTGACTTCCAGCAGCGAGGACGACAGAAAAAACAGTGTCTGCTCAGGGCAATCCAGCTTTTCCATGCCTCCTTCCTACCTGGAGACTCCAAGGAGGTCAGTTATCTGCTTTTCTTCATGTTTAATCATAAAGTCAGGTTGGAAAAGACCTCTAAAATCATCAAGCCCAACCATCCAGTGGTTCTGCTGATGCTTCTCTGAGCACTTTTTTATTTGTTTAGTCTTTTTTTTCTGTGTTTGGGTCTGAAAATTATATGGATCGAAGTCACATCTCACTCCAGGGGGATGCTGGAGCACAACAAACTAAAACCCACCCCAGAGGTTGTGATTGACTCGATCCAGAGATATCTGGGCTGTAAAATCCTAATTATTTGGCTAAATAAAGAGCCTCACAAGAGAGCTGTTTCCCTCCAGAGTGGGATGGAGTTGCTCTGCCCCTCTGGGGAGTCTGTGGCGGATTAAAATTCCCTTAATAACTTCACAGGCGTTTCCACATTCAAGTGATCACAGTAATGCTCATAAAGCACAATCCAGGGCGAAGTATTTATGAATTATTTGCCTTCAAGTTGGGGGGGGGGGAGTAAAAAGAAAGAAAAATTAAAAAAAAAAAAGAAGAATAAAAGACCTGGGCTGAATTAATGGCTCTGGGAGAACCATAAATTGAGAGGAATCATATTGCAGAGGGTTATTTTGTGTGGGCAATAAAAAGGAACGTTTATGGCTTTACGGGGCCTGAATTTTGGGCTGGATGTTTTTGAAGCGGAGAAGCTTTGAAATAACTTACAACTTTTCTCCTTTCATTTCAGGCTTGCCTTGAAGAGAAACACCAGGCACAGTTGGTTTGAGGCACAAGGGGAAAGTGGGAGCAGAGGGAATTCGTGGCCTGGAGCGGGTGAGGAGGCAGAGCAGGAGGATGCTCCGGGTCCCAAGGGAGGTGCTCAGGCACTGGGGTTTGGCAATAAAGAGAGGTGATCTCAAATCCCTCGTGGCCAGACGTGCTCCTGGATGCTGTTCTCACGCTGCAGGAAGGCTGGGAGGTTTGTCTTCCCTGATTTCCCAACCTGAGGTGATGATTTTACAGGGAGAGGGAAGGGATACCTGGGGCAGGCACCCAGCAGGGTTCATTCCAGGCCTCTGGGTCAGAAAGAAGGTGGATCCTGCCCTTCAGCAGACTGGGAGGAAACAACCAGCACATCCCTGGGAGGTGTTCACAAGTGATGGGGAATCATTTCCACCTCTGAGGGGGAGGATGTGACCCACGGGCAGCCCTCGGGGCTGGGTGTCAGACCTGCTCCTGTTGCACCTCCCCGGAGACCCTGGAGCTGGGGAGGGACTGGAGCTGCCAGGAGAACCATCTGATTCAAGCAGCAGGAATGTTGACACAATCCCTCCTTGTTTTGGGGGGTTTTTTTTTCCTTGCTCCTTTGCTACACAGCAAGACCAGGCAGAGCGACCCGAAGCAAAGCCCCGGCTCGTAAATCCTCGTCCCTGCCAGGACCCGGAGGGTTTTCCTTCCCTCTGTCAAACCAAGCAATCAAATCCCCCTCTCCAACATGTCTTTAATTGGCTAACTGAAAGCCCTGGCATTCCCTCTGGGACATCTGCTTGCTGGGAGATGCTGGCTCCCGTTCCCAGCCTGGAATCACTCAGGGCTCTGGCTCCGTGGCACCCACCTGGGAGCGATCAGGGAGGGTCGGGATGTGCAGGGAGGGTCGGGATGTGCTCCCTCCGTGGCAGTGCTGGCCCGTGGGGGTGTTTCCCCCCCTCCTCCCTGCTGGAATGTCGCAGGTAGGGAGTGAGGAATGGCTGAGTGGCTGCGAGGTGGTGCTAAAAGCCGTTGGGAATTCCCGGGAAACCGCTGGAATAAATGGCACGTTCGGCTCTTCGCTCTGAAGTTCTGAGGTGCCCTCGCTACAGATTTGGCACAAAAGGTGGGTGTTTCCTTCCTAGGGAATCACAACCATTAAGGTTCACCCAAGAACATCAAGCCCAACCTGTGACCCAAATTGTATCGTGAAGCGCCACATCCACCCGTTTTCGGAGCACTTCCAGGGTTGGTGACCCCACCACTAGTCCTGTCCTGTCCTGCCCTTTCCCCTCTTTTCCCTCTGCTCCCACAGAAGCCCCTGGGCTGGGACAGAGCCAGAATCCCACCAGAACGTTCCCTCAGAGCGGTGGAAGAGGCACATGGTGTGTGGAGAGAGGGGCCGGGGGTTGGGCTCGATGATCCCTTCCAACTGGGGATATTCAATAATTCAATTCTCCTGCTCTCGTCCTGGTCTCCAGCAATATTTCTAGGAGCCTTGCATCCCTTGGGCTCCATCCCAGCCGGGCTGATGATCATTAATTGTACGGGATTTAGCTGTTCCCGACATCCTCAGAAATGTCTAATCCTGTTTTGGAGCTACCTGCATTCTTGACCTCTCCGCATCCTCCTTTCCTCGGGAATTTTCCCCTTCAGAAAACTGAGCCGGGTTAAAAATTCATTTTAATGCCCCCAAACCTTCCTGCTGGGGGGAAGGTGCTGCAGTGGGAGGGGGCAGGTGGACTTTGGGGTTTTTCGGGTCTTGGGGTGTGTGAATCCTCCGTGGGTGTCTGTGAGGAGCCAGAGGGTCTCTGGTGAGGGCAGGGGTGGCTGATGGTGAAGCAAATCATTTGTGGCTGTGGGTTAGTGGTGGTGATGGTGCTGGGTTGATGGCTGGACTCAAAAGATTTTAAAGCTCTTTTCCAGCCTTAACGATTCTGGGATTTTAACTCCTCCTTGGGAGCTGCTTCCATACGAATCCTTGCTCTGAGCACCTGAAGTCTACTTGTTATCCCCGTGGGGGCTCCTCCAGGGCTTCATTAACGAGAGGAACCCAAAATTAACATGGGGCAAGTCGATTTTTCGTGGCTCTGCTGGGTGAAGTTCAGCTTGGAGGACTTTTTAACCTTAAACCAGACGTCTGCAGGTCTGGGTTAAATTACAGCTCCACGGGCCGTCATTAGAGCTTGAAAGGAGCAGGTAATTGTAACATTTTTGAACAACTGCCCAGATGAAATTTTTTTGAAGGAGAAACCTCTGTGAGTGTTCACGGACACAGAGAGGAAACCAGGAATGCTTTGACTGATGAGTGGGGTCCGGGGATGCCCGGGAAGGAGCAGGTCCTTGGCCAGCCTACACAGAGCGAGGGAGGCTCGAAAGACCTGCTGAAATGCTTTGTGGTCGGAGAATTGTGATCCTGATCCCTCTCTGATCATCAAACAGGGCCCAGATTCCTTCCTGATGACATGTTGAGGGAGCGTGTTAGTAGAGGAGCCAGCTGATGAACTCGGGCTGGGGGGGAGAGGGATATTGTTTTTTGGGGGAGGGATCCAGAGCCTCTGGTTGTTGATGTGACTCCTGGAGGTCTCTGCAGCCCGCAGAGCTCCTGGTGATGTTTTATTCTCACTGGAGACGTGGCCACTGAACCAGAGAATTGTGGAATGGTTTGGGTTGGAAGGGACCTTGAAGCTCATCCAGTTGCACCCCCTGCCACGGGCAGGGAACCTTCCACAGGATCAGGTGTCCAACCTGGCCTTGAAGGAATTTTTGAGGGGTAAAACAACAACTTGCCTGGCCATGGGCTGGTGCAACATTTTGCAAAATCACTGCAGCCCCCAACCTGGAAGAGAAACCCCCAAACCACGGCCCTGTGGACAGCAGAGTGTGAAGGCAGAGCTGTTTGGGGCTGCTCCCTCTGGGATATTTTCCAGGGCAGGGGGAGGAAAAAAAGTGGGAAAGGAGAGACACCATGTGCTGTGTTCTGCTCTGAGTTACCCAAATCTCTACACCCCACTAGGACATGAGCCTTGAGGGCCTGAGCCTGCCCAGCCCCTGCCCAGCAGGGGGGGGAGGATCAGAAAATCCTGGAATGGTTTGGGTGGGAAGGGTCCTTTGGGCTCATCTCGTTCTTCCCCCCCCCCGCCATGGATCTGCTAGACCAGGCTCTCCTTGCTATTCTAATTTCTGCCTTAATCCCTTTCCAGACATCCAGGCTGGAATCAGAAGGGTTTGGGAGTTGTGCCAGCCCGTGCGAGGAGCTGCCCTGAATCAACTCTCTGGGCAGACGGGCTCGCGTGGGGCTCGTAAAACACCGAGCACCTTCTTGGCACAGCCACAGTAAATAAGAGTGAGTATATATATATATATATATAAAAACATTGGCCTGGTCTCCTGGGAAAGGGAGAGCTCCTGGCCCAGCTCATTCCCTGCAGTGCTGCAGCAGCCCTGTGGAAAAGGGCTTAGAGCTGAATTGGTGGGGGGGGAAAAAATCCTCAATATTTGGATTAATAAAGCAAGGGGGGAATGGCTCTGGGAGGAGGAGGGGACACTGGGAGGTGACATGGATGTGTCACTCTGTCCCCGCCATGAGGGTCCTCCAAGCCCTGTCCAACCTGGCCTTGGGCACTTCCAGGGATGGGCCAACCTGTGCCAGGGCCTCCCCACCCTCCCAGCGAAGAATTCCTTCCCGTTATCCCACTGATCCTGCCCTCTGGCAGTGGGAAGCCACTCCCCCTTGTCCTGGCACTCCAGGCCCGTGTCAGGCTGGGCTGGTGGCACACAGCTCCGTGGTCCAGCCTGGGAGGATGCTCCTGGAGCAGGGAGGCTCCTGCCAAAGCTGCCTCTGCCTGGCAAGCGTTTGACGCCTCTCCGAGGGGGTGCTGGTGCATCCAGGATGTTTCCATAACTCAGGCACCGAAAATAAAGAGAAGACAAAAATAATTCCCAATAAAGACTCGCCTCCTAAAAGCAATAAATAACCCTGAGCAGATGCTGGCTGCTCTTAACCCAGTTATCTATCAGCAGGCCCGGGAGGGAACACACCAAGCCCATCTTGCTGGGAAGTGGAGCTTCAGCTTCTCCCAGTTTTTGGCCTCCCAAATCCGGCAGAGCTCTCCAGAAGCAGGACAGCACCACAGCACAGGTGAGCTCGCTGCCCAAGGGCACCTCTCCAGCCTCAGGGGAAGTTTTGCTCTCAGATAACCAGTTTTCTACTCCCTCTTCCACAGTGGCTGCCACGGTGGTGCCTTTTGAGCTCTGTGAAGTGGGTTCGTGGGGAAAAGCTTCCTGCAGCTTGTTTTAATCAGGGAACCCCAGAATGGTTTGGGTTGGGAGGGACCTTAAACCCATCTCTTCCCATTCCTGCCACCAGCCCAGGTTGCTCCAACCAGGCCTTGGACACTTCCAGGGATGGGGCTTCCCTGGCCAACCTGTGCCAGGGCCTCCCCACCCTCCCAGCAAGAGGATTTTAGGGCTTTGCATCCCAATTGGGTTGGGACTCACAGGATGTTTGGGGTGTCCCAGATCCAGCTGGACCCTCCGTGCCCGAGGAGGAGAAACCCGTGGGTGGATGACTGAGCAGAGTGGGCTGTGCTCCCCTTGCTCCCACTGCTCTGTCACCCCACTGGGAGACACTGGGGTGGGCTCCAGCTTCCCCAGGATCCAGCAGCCCCTTCTGGGTCTCCATCTGGAGCCGATGGAAGGGGATCCGTGTTCGCAGTAAAAGTGTTTCTGGAGGGGTGCCCTCACCAGAGTAAATTGTTGGCAGCCACGGGCTGATCCTCTCTTCATAAACAAAGTGAAGGAGATAAAAGCAGCAGCAGCAGCCCGAGCTGCCTCCACCTCCCCACCCCCCAGAGCGTCCCTGAACACCCACCCCACATCTGGAGCTCATCGGGGGCAGGACGGGGATGGGAACCAGCTGAGCCTTCCTCGGGAGTGTGGTCCTGGGGAGGCAGCCCAGGCAGGGCCCAGCTGGGGCTGGAAGTTTGGCTCAGAGCCGTGGTGGCCCGTGGAATCCCCGGCTGGGCTTGCTGGGGTGTCCTGTGCAGGGCCAGGAGTTGGGATCGCTGGTCCTGGTGGGTCCCTCCGGGCTCAGGATGTTCAGTGAGGGCTACAAGTGAGGTGGCCACCGGGTATTTTTGCTGGCCAAAGCAGCTCCTTGTGTCCTGCTGGCCATTCCTCCCTCCTGCCCCCAACAGTGGGGAAACGTGCTGCTTTTTAGACCTTGTGCCTGTCCTGAATTTTGCCCCTTCCCTGGCACAAACCCTGCTTTGGGCTTGGTGATCTTGGAGGTCTTTCCCAACCTTCTGATTCCACGATCAGGGTGTTTCCCACAGGCTCTAGGAGAAGGTGAGTGGAGATCTTGGAGCAGGCACCTTGAACTCTGGGAATTTGTTACCAGCAAGACCAGTTTGAGCCCCTTTTTGCAGATGGATTTCTCGATGCAATAAGATTCTAGAGAGCAAGGGAGGAAAAAACCCTGCCTGTGGCCACACGGGAAAACGTTTGTATTTTCCATTTGCAAGAGGAACATTTCCCAGTTTGGGGGTTGGAAGTGAGTTCTGCTGAGAAACTTGAGGACAGCGTGGAACAATTAAAAATAAATAAACAGGAAAACAGCCCAATTTGATGCAGTGAATTAATGTATTTCAGGATGAAGCATCTTGACATAAATGAAGTGGGAGCCCCCGGTTGGTTCCAAATGAGATCTCAAGAAGCTACTTGCCTGTTCCTTTTTCCCCTTTAGCTTTTCTTGGAGAAAAAAAAGAAAATAATAGGTGTTGTGTTTAACAGGGGGTCACTGCCCAAATCTGCTCTCTCCTGGTGCAGCTGGACACCTGGAATCTCCGGGAAGCAGCTCATCCAAAGATGCTTTGCGAAGGTGTGGCCAGTGCCTGGTGAGCCCCAACCTTCCTCTTCTCTGTTTTGGGTCATCATCTCACCCTTTGGGGGGGGGGGGCGCTGGGACTTGTCTTTGCAGCCCCTGAGACCCCCCCAGGGTCCCTCCCAGGGCTCAAAACTGAGCCACACTGGCCATGAGGAGCCACAGGTGGCATCTGGCGTGGAGGAGATGGAAAGCTGCTGCTGGAGGTCCCCTCTGCCTCACCCACTCCTCACGCCCACCGGCCCTTCTTGGGTGCCTGGACCCACAGCTGAGCCCCAGCTCGCCAAACCTCAAGGAAACAACTGTACTTTTGTCTCCTGCCCCCCTCCTGAATGTTTCTCAGCCATGGTTTAAGGGTTATTTTTTTGGGCGGAGACCGACAGCAGACAACTGACAAATCCCCCTTAATCCACCTGAGCTGATAAATCTCCTGGTAAATCCCTCCCCAGCGCTGCTCCCCTACAGCAGACCTCCTGGGCACCATCCATCAGTGTCTGCAGCCCCTGGGTGCCCCCTGGGCCCTGTCTGTGCAGGGAAAGCCTCTCATTTTTAAAACCTGGGGACCTCCCACAGCTTCCCCTCGACCCCAGCCAGGGGGGTCAGTGCGCTGAGTAAACTGGGTGGCAGGGCAGGGCCTCGTATTTATGTGGAAAGCCATTAGCAGGGAGGATCTTATCTGCTCCTGCTTGGAGGTGGAGGCTTGGGGTGATGGAAGGGCCGTGGGTGGGGTTGGAGGTGCCTCTGGAATGCCCCAGCACGCTCTGGTTTCGCCCTCCACGCTCGGTGGTTGGGTGTTACGGCACGTTCGTGAAGCCACGGGATGAGAGCAGTGGGTGCACCTGGTTCTGCGAGGCTGAGGAAAGCACGTTCCCGGAGCCAGGAGTGGGGTTGATCCCTCTTTCCTCTCCTCTATCCAAGCCCAGCACGGGAAGGGTTCTTGTGAATGTTCCTGTTGGCCACATCCCTTCTGAGCCCAGGCCCTCCCTCACCTCACCCACCAGGGATGTCTCCACATCCCCACGGAGCTTTAGTTCGGTTTAAGGATCTGGATCTCTTGGGATTGTTCTGTACCCAGAGGGGTTTCGGAGGTGTTGCTTTGTTGCGGTTGCTGCAGCCCGGCCCTGACACCATCACATGGTGATTACTAAATCCTGAGAAATGTCGGATCTTGGCTCTTGACCCGGGAAAAGAGTGGAGGATTTCAAGGAATGGGCAGGACAGGGACTGCTGGGGGGGAGCAGAGCGCAGTGTGTTGGGCTGGGATCAGGGAGGGGAGCACAAGTTTCCTTGGGGAGAACAGTCCTTTGTTGAATTTCCAGATATATTTGGGAATGCTGGAGACACGCAGCATTGCTGATTCCCAGAAAAATAACCGGGAAGAGCTCTGGATCACTTCAGTGCCGTGTGTGAACATGGCCTGAGCAAGGGTGGTTCAGCTCTGAGGAGCAGCAGAGTGGCTGTTGGGTTGTTTTGCCCTGTTCTCCAGAAGGAAATACCACATTCTTGGGAATACAAACAGCTCCCAACCTTCCTGCACCACTCCCTGCCTCTCTCCTGGGGGCTGGAGCGTGTGGGGAGCAGCAGTGGGGCTGCTGGCCTGGGCTTCCCAGGGAGTCAGATCCGTGCCAAAGGGTAGTGCTGCCCTCCACGAGGGCCTGAAATCCTGGAAAACGCACAGGATCCGTGGAATAATTCGGACAGAGCGAAAGCACGGGGCAGTCTGGGGAGAGAGAGTGAGGATGAGGTCTGGCCCACTCCAGGGGTCTGGGGGGATGCAGGTTTTGGGGGATTTCTGGTGCTCGGGGCTGGTTGCCAACGCCACACTCCCATCCCATTCTCCCTGTTGATATCCAAGGACTCTGGATTGATGAATTTGGTTTTAGTGTCTGCATCTTTAACCCTACCACGAGCCTGGGAGACCAGAAACCCACTGCTGGGTGCCAGCCAGGGCGTGTGGTTACACGACGGGGCACAACCGACACCCTCAAGCATCTTAGGACCTGTTGTTTGTTGGGAGTTTGGGGCCCTCCCATCTCCCTGATCCCATTCCCTGGTGCTGGAAACCCACATGAGGGTTTCCAACTTTCAGATCAATCCAAGATTCAGCAGGGTGAGAGCTCCTGTTAGCATTTCTTTGATGCCTGCAGGGAACAAGGTCCTGTCGTTGTGCTCGGACCAGACCTCCCCATCCTACCCACCGAAACTCAGCCACCTGTTTGGGATTCCCGCTGGATCCACTTTGCCTAGGGAATGACCATCTCCCAGAACACCTCTGTTCTTGGAAAGCCCCGACAAAATGTTCTGCAAGAGCTGAGCAGGGAGCAGTTGGAGGCCACAGCTGCGAGTGTCCGGGCAGAGCTCCCTGGTGAGTCCTCGCAAAGGAATTCTGCATTCCTCCCACTGCTCTCCCTCCTCGCAGCCTCCCCGGAGCCACTGGAGCAGGGAAGTGCCGTGCTACTCCCTGGTAGGCTCTGCAGGAGCTTTTTAAAGGAATTGGAGGATCTTTTTTCCTTTATTCCAGCAGAGATCCACTGCTGGTGAGGCTGTGAGCCGTATTCCCTATCCCCCTGGAGCCTGTCTTTTCCTGGGACATGAGGAAATTCCCTCTAATGCCCAACCTGAACCTCTTCCTGGCACATCTTGGAGCTATGTCCTCTTGTCCTTTCACCTGCAGGGTTGGCACAGGGAGCTCAGCCCTGGCCCTTCCCCACCCTCACCTGGGGGAGGTCTCGGCATCCGAAGCTCCGCCGGGTCAGGAGGAGCAGGAACCAGGAAGCTTCTCCAAAACACGGCAATATTTGCCTTCAGATTCCGGGATTATTTCAGTCATCATAAAACAATAACTCCTCGTGTCAGCCAGTCCTGCCAAGCCCATTATCCGAAGAGCCTCTTCTGTCCCGTCCCTGCTCCAATCTCCCCACCGCCTTCGGGACTGAGCGATCCCTCACCACATGTCACATCTGCCACTTGGAACAGTTCTCAGTCCACAGCTTTGTGGCCCTTTTCCATGGCTTCCCCTTCCCCCCAGCTCGCTCATTTGTTTCATTTACATTAATTAACCCCGCTCGGCTCAAGCTCCTCATGGTCCTGGTATTCAGGGCTACAAAATTCAAATTTTCAGTCCTGGCCCGAAGCCTCGTTGGTGCTCCAGGGTCGTGCAACTCGGGGCTTCCCCCTGGGAAACTCCAATCTTTTTAAAATTATTTATTTATCTATTTATTTATTTATTTATTTATTTATTTATTTATTATTTCTTTATTTTTCTATTTGTATATATTTAGGCTTTATATCTTTATCTATTTTATATATAAATATATCATTTATTACATATAAAATAAAAGTATGTACATAACCATATCTATATAAATATACCCATGGAAGACATATATAAGAATATATAAACCATTGTATCCATATTTAAATTAAAAGAACACACGTATTTGTAAGCTCCTCTATGCAGAGCTATATATACTGTAGAGAAGGAAAAAAAAATGCACATTTATATGCTGGACATACTGTGGCATTTTACATGTCCATAAATTATACAGATAGAAAAATATACACACATAAAGCTGCACGGATAAAATTTACATAAAACCGTGTGTGGTGTTTTATATGCATATAAATTATATAGATGCAAAAATTATATAGATACAAAAATAAATTATACAAAAATATACATGGGTAAAACTAGACATATAAAATTTATGGACTGTATCCAGTAATTTATATGTATAAATATATGTATATATGTAATGTATATAAAAGATACACATTTATATAGTATATATTATATATGTATATATGGTGTAGATATTCATATTACATATATATAATTTATTTGTGTACAATATATTTATTTATATAGTATATAGTTATATATTTATGTGGTATATATTTATAGTGTATCTATATACTTAGTTATATTTATATATTTTTATATTATGGTGGCCCAAACGAGACGGCGGCTCCTGAGGAACCACCTCTCGGTTGAGGAACCACCCCTTTGTTGAGGGGTTTTTGGATCCACTGCCAAATAGTGGGAGAGGAATCACCATCTCGATGGTTTGGGGTTGGGTTTTCCTGGAGATTTGCAAACTCCACGCTCACCTCCACTTTTATTCCGTGTTTTCCGGCTGGATGTCAGGCTGGGTTTATATTCCCCTCCTTTTTCCTTACTGGGAAGTCATTTGGAGAAGCTCCAACTGGTTTTTCTTACTGGGAAGTCGTTTTGAGAAGCTCCAACTGAGCGGTGGGGGTTGAACACTCTGAGCATCCCATTTCCTGCCTCATTCCTTTTTTTTTCCATTTCAGAATGACCAGAGGGATCCAGACCATCACCTGGGAGCTGGGATTTTTAAGCTGGGGCTTAAATGAACACCCTTTACCTAAAGCAACAAAAATTTGCCACTTACACCATGGAAGTCGACAGCACACACCTCATCTCCAAAATCATCCACCCAAAATCATCCCCGATCCCAGCCCAGCCCATCCCAAGACCACATTTTTTTCCTTACAACCTGATTTATTTTTCTTTGCGCTCTCGGAATAGTCAGATTTTCCAAGCAGCTTTTTTTTCCCCCTTTTGATCGTTAAACTACATTTTGTCCCTTTTTTTAAAAAAAAAATAAATTATTTATTAATTTTTGGGCGGGCTGGCAGCGGGATTTGGGCTTTCCTTGGGTTCCTTCTCCCGGAGATTTATGACTCTCCAAAGATTCTTCCTAAAATATTTACAGAGCGGAGCTCGGAGCGGGAATGTTCGACTCGGCCGAGGCTGTCAGGACTCTGGGTGGCACGAGGGGGGAATATAAACAGACCTTTTTTTCCACTCCCAAAACACCACTATAAACCTTTCCTTCTTTTTGTCTCTTCCCCCCTCCGGTTGTTCCCTGTCATCCCTTGCCAGGTCCCTGACTTCGCCTGAAATCGGTTTTTTTTCCAAGAAATCCGGGAATTTATACCTGTTCTCGAGTGGGCACGGGGTAGTTTAAACCTATTTTTGAGTGATTAATAAAAGAAGTCGTATTTTTTCTGGACGGATGATGTTTTAAAGCACGGGATTCGGGCATTTCCCTGCGCCTTAAATGCCAAAATATGTGTTAAGTGGGGGTGATGGGTCTTTACAGGGGGAATAGGGTGTTAATTGGGGGTAATTGCTGTTAAGTAGGGGCAATTGGCGTGTTAACTGGGGGGGGTGAGGTGACACGTGTTAAATGGGGACAGTGCACCTTTAATCCTATTAATTTATGGAATAGGGTCAAACGATGCTAAAATGGGGCTCAAACAACAGGTCGGCTCTGACTCCCCTCCCGGGGGCAGCTCCTGGGAACCAGGAACAGGGAGAAGAATCCTCCTTTTATTTCCACTTGGAACAGCTCACCCCCCAGTTCGGGTTTGTTTAACAAAAGAGAAGATCAAACAGCTTTGTTTATTATTATTATTATTTATTAATCTCCCCCCTCCCCTTTCCCCCCCCCCCCCAAAGTTCCGGATAAATGATACAAACGCAATAAAAGTCACCTGCCCTCGGCCCCGCGGGGTCAATAAATAACGTACAAAAGGGCGCGGGAGGGGCCCAAATAAATAACATAAGTTACTTCCAATAAATAGAGTATCCAAAATACAGATGCATTGCATCCACTTCTGCAGCCGGGCCCCGGGGCCCGACAATTCCGGCAGGGAAACGGGATAATCCGCGCGGAGCCGAGCGGAGCCGGGGCTGGGCCGAGGGGGCTCCGCTACGAACAGGCTGCTCTTTGCCTTTCCCCCCTTTCTACCTTTTTTCCCTTTTTTTTGTTTCCTTTTCCCTCTTTTCCCCCCTTTTTTCTTTTTTTCCCTTTTGGCCCTTTTTGTGCGTTTTCCCCTTTTTTCTTCTCCCCCCCTTTTCCCTTCTTTTCCATTTTTCTCTTAACCCTTTCTTCCTTTCCCCCTTTTTTCCTTTCTCCCTATTTCCTTCCCCTTTTTTCTTTTCCCCCTTTTTTCTTCTTCCTTCTTTTCTTTTTTCCCTTTTTCCCTTTTTTCTTTTTTTCCCTTTAATCCTTTCCCCCTTTTTCACATTTTCCCCCTTTCTACTTCTTCCTCCCTTTTCCCCTCTTTTCATTTCCTTTTTTCTCTTAACCCTTCTTTCTTTTCCCCCATTCTTCCTTTCCCTCCTTTTTCCATTTTCCCTTTTCCTTAACTCTTTTTAATTTTTTTCTCCTTTTTCTTTCCCTTTTTTCTCTTTTCCCCTTTTTCCTTTCCCCTCATTTTTCCTTTCCTTCTCATTTTTTCCATTCCCCGCCTTTTATCCTTTTTTTAACTTTTTCCTTTTCTCCTATTTTTCTTCCCCCTTTTCCTTCCTTTCATTTCCTTTTTCCCCTTCCCCCTCTCTTTTCCGTTCCCCTTCTCCTCATTCCCCCATTTTTCTTTCCCCTTTTCCTTCCTTTCATTTCATTTCCTTTTTTCCCTCTTCCCCCTTCTCACCCTTTTTTCTTCCCCTTGTTCCTTCCTTTCATTTTATTTCCTTTTCCCCTTTTTCCCTCTCCCCTTTTCCCTTTCCTCTTCCCCCCTTTTTGTCCTTCTTTTCCTTTTATTTCCCTTTTCCCCCCTTTTCCCTTTCCTTCTCTCCGAGGCCCAGGAGGGACACACGTGGCCTCCCCATTCCCTCTTTCCAACCGGGAAGAAAACCGAGGCTTTGAACGCCACCAACACGCAATTTGCCTGGATAAACCGGGAAAACACCTTCTCCCCAGCAGGATCCTGGAGCTGGTTAATCAGGGAATGCTCCCCTCGAGAGTGGAAACAACGATCCTAAACCCAATTCCCGCTCCCCGGCACCAAACCGGGAGCGAGAGCCCGGCAGCAAACGGGATGCGCGGGATGGGTGGATCCTAAATCCTGGATCCTTCCAGCCCCAAACACAGCGTGAACACCCAGAGATGTGCAGAGTAAACCTCCTGGAACATCCCACAACCCGTGGCTGGAGAGCCGGGAGAACACCACACTCGTCTTCGGCGCTGTCACAACCGCGAGGGCGATTTCAGGCATCTCCTCGTGTCTCCCAACCTCCTGCTTTCCCAGCCCCTCCTCTCCCGGGCTGGGAACAGCAAAGCTGCAGCACCAGAGAGGCGAAAGCCAACCCCCCAAATCCTCCCTGACAGATGTTGCACACGGGCTGTTATTATTATTATTAATATTAATATGAAATAACATGTGGGAGGAGGAGGAAGGAGCCAGATGAGATCCTGCTGCAGCTTTGGGGAGGGAATTTTCCATCTTTTTTTTTTTTTCCCCCCTCTTTCTGCATTGTAGACATTCTTCTGGACAGCTCCAGCTCCTATTACAGCAGAGAGGGCCGGAGAAATGGAAAGCATTAGGGAAACCTATTGGAACCACATTTCCAGGGCCGAGCAGTGACGTGGGATGGCACCGGCGGAGCCGCAGGAGCCCCGAGGAAGACACGGAAGCAGAATCCATCCTCTTGGCCACACCAATGCCCAGCTCACCCCAAGAGCCCATCAGGGATTTTTTGTGGTTCCAAATCCCAGGTGCTTCCCCCCCAGAAAAAAGAAAAAAAGCATCAGGATCAGGGTGTGGCAGAGGGGGGATGTCCCCTCTGGTGCCAGCAGGGGTGAAATGGGGGAAAAAGAGCAAAAAAAGGACGAATTGGAGCTATTCCTGTTGGTTCGAGTCAGGTTTTCTTCCCAACTTTTAGGGGTTCCAAGCTGGATTTGTACTGGGAATGGGGCACCTGAGGGGGGAAGGGAGGTTGACAGCTGTGAGATGTCCCACCCTGAGCCTTCTCCACCTGCTCCCACATCCCCTCATCTTCCTGCTGCTCCCACCACCACCCTGGCGAGAGGAGGATCCCTTGGCCAGGTGCCTGCCAAACAAGGCTCCCTAAATCCCAAAATTCTGCCCAGAAATGTCCCAAACCAGGGTGCAAACACTCCACCACTCCCTGGGCACAGGGTGCTGTGAGCAGAGAGGCAGCTCCTGCTCCAGATGCTCCTCCGAGGTGCCGGGTCCTGCACTGCTTCCACAACACCTTCCCTCCCTTTATTGCTCCGGTTCCCTCTCTTTTTTTGTTGTTTCACTGGAGGCTTCTGCAAGAAAACTAATTTTAGTTTTATGGCAGCGAGACCTGGAAAGCGCCCAAGCCCTTGAGAGGCCCGTTATTATTATTGTTATTATTATTATTAGATTTGGGTGCTTTTTTTTTCCCTAAAGTCCGGCCCGAGCTGCTGATCCGGCGCTGCTCCCGCTGCCCGTCTGCCATTCCCATCCTCCAGCTGATTATTTGTGCCACTTTTTCCCTTTCCAGCCAAACCCAGGGGGGCAAACACACCTTGGTTGGGGGATATGCCTGCGCCAGGAGTGTGGGGTGTCTCTGCTTTCAGCCACATTCCCATTCCCGGGATGCAGGTTCACCCCTATGGGGGGGCAGGTTTCACCCCTCCCACCCCCCCTGGCTCAGCTGCCTCCTCCTTTTCCCGAAGTGCAGGGAAAACTCGGTGTTACAGAGTGCAGGCTGCCAGCCCCGCTGAAGGATGGTGTTTATATTCCCTCTCTGCATCCTGGCTCCGCTCAGCCAAGAGCCACGTTTGGATGAAAAGCAAAGGGGGGAAAAAAAAAAATAGACCCACCAGCCTGGCCCATTGTGGAGGTCGGGAATGTGGCTGGTCACACACAGGAGATGCTGTCTCTCATCTCCCATCTCCCATCCCATCCCAGGGGGTGCCAACCTGATCCCCTAAATCCTGCCCCTTTGAGGAGGTCGGGAATGCGGCCGCTCACACACACACAGCTCTCCCATCCCATCCCTTCCCATCTTTGGGATGGCTTCCCCTGCTCCCCCAAATCCTGCAGCACCATCCCTGGGCTGCCGGGATCACGGACACAAAGCCCTCCTCCACCTTGGGATGAAGGGACATGGAATTTCCATCCCCCCTCCCCGGTTTCTCCGGAGTGAGGAGCTGGGATGACTCCATGACAGGGGAGAGCTGCACACGGAGCGCTTTTCCCTCGTGTTGGTTAATGCCCAGGACATGACACCAATATTCTCCTTCTGTTTATGATTTGCTTTTTCTGGGAAGGGAGCCAAGGGGAGAAAAACCCATCAATCCCAGGCAACAAATCGAGCCTGCCCAGGGAACGCGAAAGTCTGCGGGCTCGTTTATCTCCCCGCAGAGTAAACAGCAGTGACACTGCTGTAAATGCGAGGGGAGCCAAAGCCAGGCCCCACTCCCCTCTCCTGCACCATTCCAGGTGCTGGGGGGATACTCCCGGGAGAGCTGAGCGGGTTTTTTGGGAGATGCCAAACCAGGAACGCTCCTGCCCGTGCCGGGAAGTGCCACCGCTCTGCTGGTGGCCCGGTGAGGTTGTGTCACCTCCCTGGGCTCCAGCCCAGCTGCCCGTGGCGGGGGCACGGGAGGTTAATCCAGTTATTCAGATTATCCCGAGTTTTAAGAAGCAAAGCCCCAGGGCTGTGGGAATGAGACGATGGCAAAAGGGGCCCGAGCGGAGCCAGAGCCTCTCACAAACCACACGTGGGGATTTGGGGGCTGAATTGTCCCTGGGCAGAGAAGGGAGGTCACAAAACTCTGGGAAAAGCCCCCCTCATCTGCAGAGTGCAGGGCTCAGGGCACCTGTAGCTGTGTGACACGCTCTGAACCTGGAATGTACCCCAAAAGGCTCGCTGTGTGTTCAGCACACCCCAAAACACTCGCTGTGTGTGCAGCACACCCCAAAACACTCGTTGTGTGTGCTGGACACCCCAAAACACACAGTGTGTGTGCTGGACACCCCAAAACACTCGCTGTGTGTGCAGCACACCCCGTCCAGCCCCACACACCACCGGCACTGCTCCACAGGCAGCAACACCCCCACACCACCCCCTGCTCCCCGTCACAACACCAGCACGTGCCGCCCACCCGACACGGAACCCCTGGCACGGTGGGGGCCGCCCCGTGCAGGGGACACCTGCCTTGTGACACCACCCACCCCCCCACCCCAGGCAGGTCACACGACCGGCATGTGTGACATGGGTGACATGTAGCGCGCCTGGGCGTGGGACGTGCCCCGTGCACGCCGCACACCCGCTGTCACCTCCGGCAGGGGGGGCGACAGGGAGACCCCCGGGCCACCCCCAGTGGTGACAACAGCCCCTCACCCCCCGACAACCTCCGCCGTGTCTCTAGTCCTCGGGGTGGCGACGCCGAGGATGCGCCGGCGGCTCAGCCCCCTCCTCCTCCATCCCGCTCTTCCCGCCGTCCCCGAGGTCCGGGCGCTGGGGGCGTCGCCTCTCCCCCCCCATCTCCTGGTGGGGCGTCCCCGGGCGCGTCAGACGCAGCCGCACTCCTTGGCCGAGAGCTCGTTGACGGTGTAGTAGCGGTTGTAGGCGTCCAGGAAGGACACGTCGTCGTCGTAGGCCAGCGGGCGACAGCACGGCCGCGCCCTCACCTTCTCCCTCCTGATCCGCCGGCGGCTCCGCATGCTCTTCAGCGACAGGTCGTAGCTGCGCACGGCGGCCTCGCACGTGCCGCTGCAGTAGCGGAAAAGCACCGTCTCGTCCGACTCGTAGCCCAGGCCCAGCTCGCTGACGCTCACCTCCAGCTCCCGCAGCTCGCAGGGTTTGTGGCGGGCGCGGGCGCGCTTGCGGCGGCCGCCCGCCCGCGGGAAGAGCGGCAGCTCGTGGCCCCCCGAGTTCATGGCCTGGCTGTAGCGCTCCACCAGCGCCGAGATCAGCTGCCGGATCTCCCCCTCGGTGTAGCTCTCCAGCAGGCCGCTGTCTGCAAGGGAAGGGAGGGATGTCAGGGCAGGGACGCGGATTTCCCGGGGGTGGGAGGATGAACCCCCGGATGGGGGTGCCTCGGGGGTGGGTGGATGTCCCGCAGGATGGAGGGCGCCGGAGATGGGAGGATCCTTTATGGATGAGGACGTTAGGATCCTCCAGGATGGAGGTCCTCTGGGGGGGATGGATGTCCCCCAGGATGGAGATTCCCTGGGGTGGGTGGACATGCCCTAGGATGGAGCTCCCTTGGGGTGGATGGATGTCCCTGGGGATGGAGATCTCCTGGGGTTGCTGAACCCTCCTCCCGAGGATGGAGATCCCCTGAGTGGGGACAACATCCCCCAGGACAAAGGTCCCGTGGGGTGGGAGGACATCCCCCAGAGATGCAAATTCCCTGGTGCTGGGAGGACGTCCCCAAGGATGAAGATCCCTTGGGGCAGGTGGATTTGGGGAGAAACACCAGTAAATTTCCCATTTGAACCGTTTCACTCTGGGGAAGGGGAAGAGCTGCCCCTCCAAGACCCCAAGACCAGCAGCCAACACACCAACTGTCCCCAGTCACTGCTGGCAACAGCCACATCCCTTTGTCCCAACCCTAAATCCAGGCTTTATCCAGCTGAGCTCCACGGGAGGCGCAGGGAAGACAGAGGAAAGCGCCACTTGACAGCTTGTCATCGATTTCTAAATTTCCACCCCAAAAAAAAAAAAGCTGTTCCTCTGGTTTGGAATCCAAACAAACACGTGGAGGTTTCCAGCCCTCAGGGAGCGGAGGGGGAGCCGCTGCTGGTCCCCTCGTCCTCAGCTCCTGTTTGACATTTTCCACTTGTGAAAAACAGCACGGAAATAAAAAAAAAAAATAATAATAAAAAAAATCCCCCAAAAAAGTCATTTGGAGTGGGAAAGAAAAAAAAAAGCAGCTTCTCTGCAGCAAGATGAGCTGTTTGGGTTCCCCTCCGTGCAGAGCTGTTCACACCAAGGTTTGGTGCCCTGTCGCCTCAAATTCCTCCTTAAATCCCGGGAAAGGGCATGGTTGGATGGTGGGGAACAACCCAGCGGGGGTTTTGAGGGAAAACCGTGGGATCAGGGAGGGCAATGACCCCGGGATGGGGCTGCAGGAGCTTACACTGGGACAGCAGAGAGCCGTGGCGTTGCAGGGCCCGTGGGGATCTCCGCGGAGCCGCCGGCAGCGAGGAGGGAGAGGAGGAAGAGGAGGAAGGCGGCGAGGAAGACGAGGGGCTGAATTCCCGGCTCCCGCTGAACATGTCTCTACAAACCAAAATGGATAACACGGAACTGAGGAGCATCGATGCAATGGCTGCAAACTTCCATACCTTCATCTTAGAGCAAGTCAGACCATTGAAGCTCTGCAAAACAGGCAAAACAAACATCCTTATTACGCGGCCCTCGCCCCCCACCACCCGCCGGCCCCTCTTCCCTGCGCCCCCTCCCCGTCTCCCGTGGGATCAGAGGCGTCCCCTTGGCTCCAGCTCCTTCCCTGCCACCCTCCCGGGGCTGGTCTGGTGTTGGGAGAGGGAAAGTGAGGCGTGGAGGAGCCCAGGATGTGCTGGGACACTGGTGAGGGTGGGTGTTGGGGGGGTGGTGGCAGTGGGGATGAGGTGGCACCAGTGGGGACAAGGGGATGGCAACAGAGACAAGGTCATGGAAATTGGGCCAGGATGATGGAATTGGGGTCAAGGGAATGGCAATAGGGACAAGGTGCTGGGAACAGAGTCGAGGGATGGAAACAGGGTCAAGGTGATGGAACTGGGGTGAAGGTGATGGAAATGGGGACAAGGTGATGGCAATAGGGTCAGGGTGCCAGCAATAGGGTCAAGGTGCCGGCAACAGAGTTAAGGGATGGAAATGGGGTCAAGGTGATGGAAAGAGGTTCAAGGCAATAGGGTTAAGGTGTCCCCAATGGGGACAAGGTGGTGGCAAGGGGCACAATGTGGCACCAATGGGGGTGAGGTGGTGGCCTCATCCAGCCCCTCCCAACACCCCCAGCTGCCCAGCAGGTGGGTTCCCACCTCCCCTCCCTCCATCCAAGTTTCCTCACGTGGTATCACAGGCAAACTGATGCCACCCCAGCCTGTGACACCTTTTCCTCAGGGAAGTTCCCTCGGGAGGAGCCCCGGGCTCCATGTCCCCCTCCTTCACCCCTCTCTGGTGTGGTTCGATGTCCCTGTCCTCCCACAAGCACACGGAGCACCAGGACAATATCAGCCAAATATAATTTACTGGGGGGTGTGTGGAGGGGAGGAAATGTTTATTTTAATTTGGGATTTGACACGTTTGCTTCTACTTTTGTTGCAGAAAACAAACCCCCCCTGACGGCCACATGCCTCGATTTTACGGGATGCAGATAATTCCACATCAACCACCAGGAATAAGATACCCTGTAGGTTACGGGGCAATTGTAGAATCCAGCCAGAGTCTAAATATTTTCAGCTGGGCTATAAACAACGCCAAGATAGGAAAAAGAATAGTTTGGCCATATAAGGAGGGAAGGGGATGGGATCCCGGCGGGTCCGGAGCGGCGGCGCTGGCCGGGGCACGGTGGTGATGAGCACCGGAGCGGGATGGGAGCTGGGAGAGGCTGGTGGGAGCACTGGGAGCACCAGAGAGGGGGATGGTGCCAGCCCTGCCTGCTGCTGGTTCCCATCCCGTGGAGCCAAGGGAGAGCTGGGCTCCCCATCTGGAAGGAGAGTGATGGAGGGTGTTGGAGGATGATGGAAGATGTTGCAAGATGATGGAGCATGTTGGATGTGTTCCTATCTGTGTTCTTCATCGTGATAGCACATAGTGGGGATGGTGATGGGACAAGGGGGAAATGGATTCCAAGTGGAAAAGGATAGATGGGATACTGGGCAGGAATTTCTCCCTGGGAGGGTGGGCACAGGTTGCCCAGAGAAGCTGTGGCTGCCCCATCCCTGGAAGTGTCCAAGGCCAGGTTGGAGCAACCTGGGCTAGTGGAAGGGGGTGGGACTGGATGATATCCAAGGTCCTTTCCAACCCAAACCATTCCACATGCTTCCATGATAATCAGGTGCCTTAAATTCCGATTTCTCCTTGGTAAATAAGAGCAACCCCTGAGCTCAACCTTCGTGGCCTGGGGTGGGGGCTCAGCCCCCTTTGCCGGGGACGAAAGGGCTGTGACGGAGCAAAGCTGTGACACTCGATCCGGCCACCTGGGAAAGGGCCCTTGGCTCGTTGCAAGCCCATAAAATTTTAGGAGAGCGGTTTCAGCCTCGTTGCACTTCCCATAAAAAAAGCCTGCTGTTCCTGCAGCCAGGAATTCTGGCCCCCACCCACTCGCCTGTGACCTTTCAGAAGACTTAAAATCACCAGTTCCAACGTGCAAAACAATAACAGGGGAGGGATTCCAGGTTTTGCCCTCGGGTTTCTCTTGCTCTAAAAAGCCACAGACTGCAAAGCCCAGCCCTGGCCAGCCTGGCCTTGGACACTTCCAGGGCTGGGGCAGCCACAGCTGCTCTGGGCAACCTGTGCCAGGGCCTGCCCACCCTCCCAGCCAAGAATTCCTTCCCAATATCCCACCTATCCCCACCCTCTGGCAGTGGGAAGCCACTCCCTGTGTCCTGTCCCTCCATCCCTTTTCCCAAGTCCCTCTCCAGCTCTCCAGGGAAGGACCCGGGGACCTTGATGCAAGGCCAGAGTTTGAGCTCAGCTTTTCTCCTGGAGAACAGCCTGAAAGCTCCCTGTTTTCCTGCCTTCTCCTGACAATCCGTGGGGATGTGATCGCAGCGTGCTGCTCCCGCTGCCAAGAGGGAAACTCAATCCTACAGGAGACCCTTCCTGGCTGGACAGCCCCAAAACCAGCCCTGTTTGGCAGGAGCCACTAAAAACCACTCCGTCATGAATCTCCTGAACCTCCTCTGGCCACCACCTGCCCTGCTCTCATCCCCATGGGGACGTTTCCAGCAGACTCTTTGGATTTCTCTCCACCATCCATTGACTCCTTAAAGCTCCCAGAGCCGTGAGATGAGGGATGGGAAGGGGAGCTTTGTCCTGTCGCCCCAAATCCTCCCTGCTGGAGGGGGAAGGAGGAGAGGCCAAAACCTTCAGCGCTGGTGCTTCAAAAGCAGAGAGCCCAAAAGGCATTATATGATAAGTGTGCCATAAATTTTCCGTCGATTCATGTTTCCGGGCATTGATTCATTATTTTCCAGCTCTCAGCCCTCAGCCATGGCAAGAATGGATGAAGCCCAAGGATTTTTGGCAACGCAAACCACTTGGAAAGACGAAAGTCCTTGACGGGACATCAGGGAGAGCTTCCACCTGCCACGCTCTGTTTATTTGAGGGCCTTACATGGGAGCCAAGTGGCTTTGAAATCCCGGCTCCCCGTGAGTCATCCCGCAGGAATTAAACAATTTCCATCCAGGCTCGTGGTGCGGCAGCTCCAGGGGCTGCTGGAAAGCAGCTCCTCCAGCAGCAGCTTCCAGCTCAGTGCCGGGTCCCGCTCCGAGGGGCTGGTGGGATGGTCGTGGAGGGGATGGGGGGTGGTGGAGAGGCCACCCGGGCAGGCCATCCCCAAAACTTCCTCAGACCTTCCCCAAAGCTTCCTCAGACCTTCCTCAAGAATCCCTTAGGATCTTCCCCAAAACTTCCTCATTCTTTCCCCCAAAATTGCCCCAGACATTTCCCCAAAACTGATCACAAGCTCCTGACAGCGTCACCGTCTCCCTGGGGACAACCCCTTGGCCGGGGACACGGGGCAGGGGCTCCCCTGTGCTCACCAGCAGCTCTCCCAGCCCATCACTGGCACAGCCTCGTGATCTGAGTGCCGAAACTGGTGGCAGCCACGGCGTGTTCCCCGCTCAGCCCCATCCTTGCTCTTCCCTCCCTTCCCAGCTCTTCCCTCTGCCCCCCTAAGCAAAACCAGAGCCCAGCAGGGACACATGGATCTGCTTTGCCTGAGTGGAAACCAGCCCGAGCAGGGGGGCTCCACAGCTCCTCCCGCAGCCTCAACCCCCCAAAAAAAAAGGGCCGCCCACAAACCAGCCCCTCATCCCGGGGATCCAGCCCAGCTCCTCTGGGAAAGCCTTTTGGGGCACTCCCCTGGAGGAAGTGTGGTGTCAGTGAGTGAGTAGGGATGTGGGATGGTGGAGGGAGAGCTGGGATGGTGGTGGGGAGGGGGGAAGCGCCAGAATTCCCGTCGGCACAGGGAGCCCCCGGGCTGAGCACGCCAGCCCTCGGCACAGCGCGCCGTTCCCACGCCCACATGCCATTTACAGGAGGCCTGAATAGGTTTTAACGTCTCTCCAGAGCAGCTGAAGAGAGAGAAAAACCCACCCACAGCCCCCTCAACGTGGTAAAAATAAGATGGAACAGCAGCCCCCCACTCCTGCCCCACCCTGAGCCTGGGGGACACTCGGGAAGCATCAGCCAAGGGAGGTCCGTGGGCGATGCCAGTGGGGAGGTCACGCCATGCTCGAGGTTGTGGCAGGTGGTTTCCATCCAATGGAGCGTCCCCTGGCCCTGTCCATATTCCCACTGTTTCATAGAATCATGGAATGGTTCGGGTTGGAAGGGACCTTAAAGCCCATCTCGCTCCTCGCCACGGGTAGGGACACCTTCCCCTACTCCAAGGTGCTCCAAGCCCGGTCCAACCTGGCCTAAATTCTTCCTCCTTTTGGATCTGGTGGAGCCAAACCTGCTCCAGGTGCTGAGCACTGGGGATGGCACCAGGAGGAGGCAGGAATTTTGGGACATCAGCTCATCCGTGCCATGACACACATCCCGCATCCCAGACCCTGATGTGCCTCGTGGAAGGGCATCATCTCTGGGAACGAGCAGCCACAGGACCCCCCACCCCGCTCTTGGCATGGCCAGACCCCCACACTGAGGAGGAGATGACCTGTCCAGTGTCCCCGAGCTGGGAAAGCCCCTGGTGACGACGGGAACGGAGTGAACGAGGGGTCTGGGAGCTCCTCCAGCAGGGAAAGGAGCACAGGGGAGGAAAATCCCCGATCTGTGCCAGGGCCAAGGGGCACCTTGAGCCACCCCTGCATGGCAGGGACAGCCTCCTGCACCCCGAGCCGTGCCGGTTCACCCGGGCACACGCCAAACTCACCGGCATGGAAAACCCACCAGCACCCCCAGCCCGGAGACCCCACAGCCACAACCCACTCGCCTCTCCCCACACCCCCTCCGGAGCTCCACTCAGCCCTGCTTTGGGGCTGGATTTCTCCGAGGAATCCTCCAGACAGCCACGGGGATGGTGCTGACCCGTCTCACCGTCTCCTGGCCCTCCCGCGGGATTCCCACTCCCACCATCCGACCGCGGGCTGTGGGGAGGCCCCTGTCCCAGCAGGATTCATCCGTGCCCTGGAAAGCAGCAGCAGCAGCAGCAGAGCCTTTGAATCCTTTCCTGGAGGTCTCACCTGGGCTTTCATGTCATTAATTACCGGGATACGCAGCAGGCACCCGGCGGGGGGGGTTGGAGGGAATCCCGCTGGATGTGGAGCCAAGCGCGGTGATTTCTGCTCCCTGGCACCAGTTTGGGACCAGTTCAGCCCCAGCTGGGCTTAGCCCGTCCCTGCAAGGGCAAATAATGATGCTGCTTCCCCTCCATCCTCGGCTTCCAGTTGTTTTCCCCCCCTTCCCCCCGTCCCTCTCTCCGGGACACGCCGGAGGCAGGAACGCAGCTGAAATATAAATCAGCATTAAAGAAAAGCCCGGTTTGATGCAGCACAACCCACTGCAGGGCTCACCCAGCCCGGCTCGGGGACACCCTGGGGACACCCCCGCCGAGCCCTGCACCCCCAACCCTCCTCACCCCCCCCAGCTGTGAGAAAAGCATTTATACCATTTCGGGGGGATATTCGTTCTTTCTCCAGCTGAAAGCAGCAGGAGCATTTAAAAATCCTCTCGGGGTGGTGTGATCCGAGGTCGTGGTCTCAGCTGGTGGTCCCCAAATTGTGATCTCTGTGGGGTGGAGGGGTGGCTCCGTGTCCCCACACCGACCCCGGCAAGGTGTGACAGTTCCACCAAGGTCACCTCGGCTGCAGCAACCCCAAAAACCTCCCTAAGCCGATTCCGTCAGGTCTAAGCAGCGGCAGGAGCCACCCTTTATGGGAAGAAGGTGAGTAATCAAGAGATTAATTGATATCAAAATGATTCAGGGCATTGCCCAGTGGGAGCGGCGACAGCCGAGAGTGGGAAATAACTCCAGAACAGGGAACGAGGTGGGAACATCTGCAAGAAACCCCCCCTGCAGACAGATTCCATTTGCTGATGGGGTGAGAAAATCAAAATACATGGCTTGGAATCCCACCCAGACCAGTCGGGTTTATGAAGACGGGCAGGAAATCAGGGATAACACCAGCCAAAGTCTCCCCCAGTCACTGCTGGGCGCCCTTGGGTGCTGCTGTGTTGTCCTTCTGCAGCCCCAGGGATGTTTCTCCAGCCCAGATTTTCCCCCTCGTGCCAAACCCCGAACTCTGAACGTCAATTATTTTTGTCTCTGGAGCGACACCACCACCACCCCCCTTGCTAAATAACCTCCTGATGCCAAAAAGGGGCGGTTTGTCAGAGTAAACTAATTACTGGGGCTTGTTTGAACAATCCCAGTGCCTGGGGAAAGAGGGTTAAAAGCTTAAATTTTGGCAGCGGGACGGAGCCCAGGCCCCAGATGTGTTCTGCTCTGGGCCCCGTTTCGACACCGCCACTGGTGTCTGGGGGCAAAATCCTCCCATTTTCCCAAGAAAGGAAGAGCCCTCGGTGGGATCCAGGAGGGGAAAACATGCCAGAGGCAGGAGGGCAAGAGGGCTGGGAGAGAACAGCAGCACCCCCCGCACTGTGGCTCTGCCCGCTTGCCCCTTCCCTCTTTTGTAGGGTTTTCTGTGTCTCAACAGGCTCCAGCTCCCAAAAATCCCAGGGAAGGGGGTCAGTGTGCCACGGCATTCCTCAGTTTCCCCTTTGGGAGAACCCTCTGGGAGCACAGTGGATCTCGAAGGGCTCCACGTACTAATTCCTCACTTTCCCAGGGTCCCACCTCTGCCTTTTCCACATGTCCAGGGTGTGCTGGCGCCATCCCTTCGGCTCCCACCTGGATAATTCCCATTTTCATCCCTAGACAAGCAGATCCCACCCTAAGCCAGCATTCCTGCAAGCAGGAATGGGGGGGGAGGCAGGAAGGAGCTGTGCCAGGGGTGGGATGGGGGAGTTACAGCTCCTGGGTGCTCCCCGAGGGATCAGCATCCACATCCCACAACACCATCCCGGGCAAGAAGCGCAGGTGATGCCCAGCCCTGGGAATTCCCCCCCTGGGCTTCCCTCCTCTCCTCCCTGTGGATATTGGATTCCTCGTGGCACAGAAGGAGCCGGCTTGTCCGGGCGCCCGCCGGGGATTACGGAGCTTTGCTGAGGGCAGAGAGACCCGAGCGAGGTTTGCAAATCCAATTTGCACTAAAACCCCTTTCCAGCGGGTTTGGGATGGAGAACAGACTGAGATCCCGTTAGGGTTTACTGTCCCACTCCAACAACTTGGAGCACTCAGCGCCGCTCCACAGCGAGCAGAGGAGACATTCCTCCCGGGACAGCAACTGCAGTGGGCTGGGAACGGCGATTTTAGGTGGAGGAAGCTCAAAACTTGGGATAAAGAGGGCTGGAGATGATGGGATGGACCATCACACGCCGATGCAGTAGAGAAGCATCATGTCCCCTGAGCTTTTCCTGTCACTGCAGGGAAAAACTGCTGGGATGCCTTAGGGACAAGAGGTTTTCCACAGGGAAGAGTCACATGGGTTCCAAAAAAAAAGCCAAGTTTCCCCTCTGGTCCCACTCAGGGGGAGATGTGTCCACACTGCCCATCCCACCCGGCTGCCGCCTCCCACCGCTCCGGTTCAGATCTGGCCAGGCTGTGGGTAAAAGATTTGGGATCGTTTCTCCTGCCCCTGTGCTGCCATAAAAAACACGACAGTGGGAATGCAGACCCCCAAGGCCAGCTTGGACGGGGCTTGGAGCACCCTGGACTAGTGGAAGGTGTCCCTGCCCGTGGCAGGGGGTGGAATGAGACAATCTTTAAGGTGCTTTCCAAACCATTCCATGATTTTACCATCTGCTCTTGGAGAAAGGTGGGGCCAGACCCCCCCACTCCTGCCCATCCATCCTCCGTGGGAAGATCCCACCCCAAGCACCGCTTTGCCAGGGCCAACCTCCCGCTGCCCACGCTCAAAGGGCTCCCACCACCCACATCCTGGCTGGATCCTTCCATCCTCTCCTTTTCCCACCCCAAACCGCCCTTGGGTACCGAACAGACCTGGTGTCCTCCCGCCACGTGCCGCTGGCATCGTCCCTCCCAGACGGCTCCGTGGAGCTGCTAAGCCTCAAAAATGTGCTTTTAATAAGCCAACACCACTTCATGAAGAGAGAGACAGCATTAAATCAGAGGGAATTCCTTCCTCTGGGACACCCTGGAAGGATGGGATGGGTGTCCCCGACTGGGACTCGGCACCCGCTTGAGGGATGAAGGCGGTTTGGTTCCTATCCAAGGTTTTGGCTGGATTTGGTCCCCACTCCTCCCGTGTTGCTGCCTGTTGTGGGGAAGGCAGCAGAGAGGGAAAAACCCAGGAAAAAACAAAAAGCCACTCCCAGAACCTTACTGGGACTGTCCCTTGCCTGTTCTTCCTGGCACAGCTGCTCGGGGACAACTGGGATGGACCCCACAAGGATTCGGGATTTTGGCTTGCTGACCCTGCTCTGCTCAGGGACAATGACCACTGGGATGGATCCCACGAGGATTAGGGATTTTGACCCTGCTCTGCCCAGGGTGCCAGGCCTGGGGGTTCTGCCATCACCAAGTCCCACGGCCCCGGTGTTTTATAGGGGAGGGTCAGGGAGCAACAACAGCCAGCAATAAATACACCCCAAGCTCCCAGGCAGCTGCTTCAGCCAAAACCAACATTATTAAAGGCAAAAGGGCCCTCAGAAGCTGCACAGAAGCCCACGGGCTGGGCAGATCTGCATCGCTGCCACCGCCAGCGGGGCCCAGAGAGGCCAACGATGGAGCCAAGTCGGTTCCCACCCCCAGGGCCTGACCAAAAGCTGATGCCCAGCTGTCCCTGGAGCTGCCATGGCCTGCAGGTAGCCTTGTCCAGCCCCCAGGAGCACTCAGGGATGGGTGTTTGCTCTATCCAACCCTAAATCCCAGTCTTAGTTCCCTGCTTTGAAAATTTGTGCCCACTTGGCTCCTTCAGGGCCGTGTTTTTCTGCCTGGGAAGGATTCGGGCTGGGTTTACAACCACCTCACGCCTAAAACAAGCCAAGATGAAACTGGGCAGGGGGCTCCCTAAAGCCTGGAGCTCCACAACCAGGGCTCTGCTCATGAATGATCTCTGTTCCCAGCGCCCGGGAGAGCTCCAGGATGGGATTCACCGCCCTGCCCCAGGCGCCACACAGCCAGGACCTTCCTCTGCAGAAAAAAATAAATAAATAAAAAAAAAAGCTGCTGAACTGGAGAAAAATGCGACTCCTGCTTTGGATTATCGCAGCCTGGGAGCGATGCTAAAGGAGGAACTTCCCCTCCCGGGATATCTCCCGCTGCGGGAATGCCGACCCCTCGGAGCGCTGCGAGAGCCGGGCAGGGCTGCCCTGCCTCCCTCCCGGCAGCCGCCCCGCCCGTCCCCTCCGACACCGGGCTTGGATAAAGTTCAAAGGAAAGGAAAACAAACGAAATGTGGTTGCGGCAGAACGAAAGCCCCTTCAGAAGGCCGGCGCTGATGCGAGTGGCATCGCCTGCGAGGGGCTTGACACGGCGCTGACACGGCCCCGGATCGGCGGCGGGAGGAAACGCTCCGGGGAACGACGCGGTGGCAAAGAGGCTGTTTCAGTTTAGCTCTGGGATGCAGAGCTACAAAGCGAGCCCCTCTCGGGTTTCGTGAGGAAGAAGAGATGGGAATGAAGCTGCTTCCGGCATTTCCCTTCCCAGGGCGAGCGCGGAGGGAGGCGGCTTCGTTCCGATGCTCCCGGGATGCTCCTTCACACGAGAGCATCCCTACAGCACCCCCGGCACGGGAGGGAGCAAGTCTGGGATTCTCCTCCTCTCCTTCAAGTTTAATGGGTAAAGACTACCCCACACTAGCCAAATCCCAGAAAAAAAGCTGGTTTGGGTGGGAGTTCTGCAGCTCAACCAGGTAATGGTGGAGCTGGAGCGGACGGCTCACCTTGACCAGGGGATTGAAGCACCCGATGGAGCACCCCAGGTGTGGTGGGAGCAGAGGGGGTGGGTGGTACCCAGATCCTCACCCCCTTCCCAGGCATCCTGGGAGCTTCCAGAGCAGGACCAAATGACGCTGCCCAAGCTGGGCTTAGCAAGGGTCCTGGAAGCAGGACTGTGCACATGTGCTTTGGCTTTAGACCAGGGAGAAAAAAAACCCACACCAGTAAAAGCCACACCAGCAAGCCCCACACCAGTCCTGTGCCACTGCCCCTTCTGTGCTGGGCACCCACGCAGGGTCCCAGGACCCTCCCTGCCCTTGGCATCTCCCTTCTTTCCAAGGCTCAGCCCCTCTGGGGACCAAGAGCTGTTCCATGGGCAGGACATCAACAGGCAGCTGTGGGCTCTTTGTGCCCCCCCAAACCCACAGCCTGGCTCAGCACGACACAGGGGCCCTCCTGGGAGGAACAGGGTGCTCTCCGTGTGCTGAGTGCCACCACACCAGCCTGGGCTGGGCTGGGGACAAGCCAAGGTGACATCTGCTCTGGCCACACTACCGGCAGGGTGGCTTTTAGGGCACCTTGACCTCAAAAAGGGGATACTGCCAGTCTTAGATCCATCCTTGCAGTCCCCCCAAAGGCGGAAATCAACCCCACGGCCGTGGAAGAGCCGCCCAGCGGAGCCCCAGGAGGGAGATGGCCGAGCGTGATGTGATTCATGGCTGTGCCGTGGGAGGGCACCCAGTGCCACCACAGCCAGGCCCGTGCAGTGTCCAGCACCACCCCCCCAGTGCCAGGGCCTGCTCGTCCCCCCGGCCGTGCCACAGCAAACCGGACCAGCTCCCTTTATTTCCAGCCCAAGCACGAGGCCTGGAAGGTGCCGGGCTCTCCCCTAGCGAATCCCAGAGGAGCCTGGCCCTGGTGCCACATCCTGCTGCCAAAGAGCTGCAGCCACTCACGGGCCGGTGGCAGGGGAGGAGGGGACAGCTCGGCACTCCCGGGGTGCCCGCAGCCGGCATCGGGATGCGCCACACCCCCCCTGCGCCTTCCTGCGGGCGGGACACGGGCTGCACCAGGGCTGAGCGAGCTCTCCGAGATCCAGCGCTACTGAAAAACTTGGGATGCAGCACCAGGGAAATCTAATTCTTGTCCCCAGCGCAGTCCCGGCGCTGCTGCGGCTGGAGGCGCAGGATGAGCCCGGAGCCTGACGCCGGCATGGCGACACCAAGGGCACAGCACGGAGCAGAAATCGCCAGCTCGGCTCTGCGGCCCGGAGTCAGCGCCGCAGAGGGCAGATTTGGGTCTGAACCCAAGGTTAAACCCCAAACCCAGGCGCTCACACCTCCTAAAATTTAGCACAGAGACGCCCCTTCCCTGCTTGATTTCTTTGCCCTGTGCCAGCCACCAGCTCGGCTGCCTCTGGCATTAAATCCAGGGGCACACACGACCACAAGAAGCTGAATTAGGGATCCACTGACGATCCTGGCTTTAGATCTGGGATCTCAGCACACATCCAGGACTCACACGCCGCTTCCAGCAGCCGTCAACCCTTTCTCCTGCTGGGATAAACCGTGCCCTTGACCCAGTGCCTAATTGCAGATCGGCTCCCGAAGCAACGATGGGATTTAAATCAGGGCCGGCTACAAGCTACCATATATGTGCAATAAAGACACCCGAGGTCTGGGTTGTTTTGTTAAAGCCGCAGCGAGAGGGGGAAATTCCCTCCCTCGAGGATGGGGAGATATTCACCCCCCAGCCCCCGCCGAGCTCTGGAGATGGTCACCACTGCGGCGCGGCCGGAGCTGGGAGAAGGTGACGGGGCTGGAGATGCCGGCTGGCGATCCTTCCGTTCCTTAAACTAATATTTAGACAGGACCCATCTCCCCCCTCCTGCGAGCGCTCCGCGTCCGGAGCCGTCCCGCGCCGTGTTTGTGTTCCTGCGTGGCGGGACGGGCTCCAAGTATGAAGCAAAGTCCTGCGGCCGCCGCTCAGGCCGTCCCGACCCCGGCAGGGTGGCGAGAACCGGGGCCGGGCTCCCCCCGCTCCCTCCATCCCCCGAAGGACCCGGTTGTCCCCCGTTCGGCGGCGGCATCCCCGACCCGCCGGGTGCGGGAGGGACGGGAATAACCAGCGCTGAGAGCGGGCACGGAGCGGGGAGAGGGGCTCCGCCGGGACCCCCGGGGCTGCCGCCGGTCCCGCAGCGGCGGTGCGGGGCAGGAGGGTCCCGGGCGCGGGGCAGGTGCCCGGGGCCGCCGCTCCCGAGCCGGGGCCGCTTACCTGGACGCCGGGCCGGTGGCAGCGCTCAGCGGCGGCTCCGAGCCGGGGCCGGGGCACGCGTGGGGCCGGGGGTCGCCATGGGCGAGCGGCGGAGGAGCGGCGCGGGTCTAGCACGGCTGGGCTCGGCTGGGCTGGAGCGCGGCGGGGGGGGCTCGGCCACCGCCTCCTCCCCGCGCCGGGAGGCGGGTTTGGAGCCGGCCGGTTCCCCCGCCCCGCCCGGTGCCGGTGCCGGTGCCGGTCCTGCTGCCGCCCGAGCCCCGCAGCCGAGCGAGTCCGCGGCTCCCCCGGAGGAGGCACCGGCTGCTTCTCGCAGCGGAGCCGACGGGACCGCCCGGCCCCGCCCCGGTCCCTCCCGGTGCCGCCCCGGTCCCTCCCGGTGCCGGTCCCGCCCCGCCCGAGCGCAGCCAGACCTCCCGGTGCTGCCCCATAGCCTCGGTGCTGCCCCCCCCGGCATCGCCCCGTTCCCCCGGTTTCCCACCTCTGGACCCCCCGGTGCTGCCCCTGGAGCCGGTGCCCGCCGCGGCGCCCAAATCTCCCCCGGCAGCGGTACCCACCTCCCGTGGCCGTGGGCACATCCCTCCCCATGGTGGCTGGGGGGCATCACTGAAGCCCCCCCTCGAGCCGGGCTGGGCAGGGGCACGCCGGGGCTGTCGGCGGTTTCCTGGCACAGCCAGCTCTCTTGTTTCCCATCGGGGCTTTCCCCACACCGGTTTCGCAAGCTGAGGACGCACCCGGAGCACGGCGGGATCACCACTGGGCGTGGGACAGGCTGGAGAAGGCTGGCAGCTCGGACAGGCCGATGCACACGTGGAATGGGTTGTCTGAAGATGAGGGGGGGTGGTCTGTGAGAACCAAATGGTTTGATTTGATTCATAGAATCACAGAATCGTTAAGTTCTGAAAAGCCCTGCCTCCTGCCCTGGGCAGTCTGTGCCAGGGCTGGACGACCCTTTTGGTGAAGAAATGCTCTTTGAAGTCTCTTCCAACCCAATCTTCCAACTCAAACCATTCCAGGATTCTATGAGAAGTGCTGAGGAGAACCCTTGCAAGGCCCCGGGAGGCTCCTGGAGCTGCTGATCCTGCAGCATCTCCCACGGCCATGCCACATCTCCCTTGGCTGTGGCTCCTCTCCACACTCTCCCACCCAAGCACAGCTTTGCCCTCTTGGAAAACAAGAAGGTTGCTTTGCAATGTGAGTGGTGGAGATGGCAAAGAGACCCTGAAAAGAGGCAAATCTGGCTTTAGGAGGGGGTGTAGGGGCCCCTTTGAAAGAATCCAGGCTGGGACAGACCTGCTCAGGCACATTTCCAGAGGCTGCTCTTGGTGCAGGATGTCCAGGGAGTCAATGGCCATAGAAAAGAGAAGAGATTGGAGTTTAGAGAGGAGAGACTTAGTGCTCCCTTAATGACTGGCTCATTCCTTCTCCCATCTTCCCAGTGTTTGTTTTTGCAAGTATTAATACGCTGGGACTGTTTTCTTTAGCACACGTCGGGTCTGGAGGGGTTCAAGGGGGGCTCTGGGATCTGGATGACCTCGGCCCACTGGGAGACCTTCCCAGGAGGTGTTTAGGGAGCCCGGTCCGTGGTTGTTTCAGGTCCCCACGGCCCTGGCAGGACCTGCAGAGGTGACCCTGCCACAGAGACGGCCTGGCCCGAGCCCCCAGGGTGCTGCTGGTGGGATGGGCAGGGCGGGCAGCAGCGCTGGGCGCTGGGTCTCTCCTCTCTGACAGGTTCACCTGGACACCTCTTGGCTGCTCTGCAAACAGCATCCCACCAACCCCGCTCCCGCTCCACCGCCCGCAGAAGGCAACAGCTGTCCTGCCAAAAACCCAGTAGCTGCTAAACAAACGATTTAATGGGAACCAGCCTCGATGGAGCAGGAGCAAACGTGCCCAAGGAGGCATCGGAGCCATTACGGAGCCGCAGCAAAGGCTTTGCGGAGCGCTCAGGAAGCACAGCCTGGGACAATTTGCATCTTTCGCACTAATTAACGCTTCCCTAATGACATGTGTGACATGGTTAGGGATGTGTAGCTCCCATCCCTCCCGTGGTGTTTGCTAAGAGCCCAAATGTCAGTCCGGCTGGTTGTCGTGGTGGGATTGTTGGGGTTGTCCTGGGCCAGGACTTGGACTATGATGGTCCTTGGCATCCCTTCCAGCTCAGGAGATTCCCTGATCCCCACAGCTCACCCTGTTGGTACCAGCACCTTCTGCCTAAAATCACAAACCAGTGGAATCCAGAGCGTCACTGGGAGCCTCTGGCTCATGGAGGAGGTTTGGGAGCTGCTCATATTTGGCTTGGCTGCCTCTTCAAGCCCCCCTTGATCCCTCTGGATTTAAACCGTCTCCAGCCTGGATGTTTGCAGGCTGACTCTGAGCAGACCCTGGAGATTCCCCTTTGCTCTTCCAGTGTTTCCTGCTCACGTTCTGGGTACCAGACACTGTGCAGTGACATCTCGGACACCTTCCTTATGCAGCATCCTAAAAGAGCCATGAAGTGCCCCAGATTCCCACGATTTTGGCACCACACTGCAGGCTGGTGGTATTCCCAACACGTGGGAGATGAGGGAGATCAGAGACACGACCTATATCAAAAGGGGATGTTGTGAACCGCTGGGATGGAGTGAAAAATTGGAAGCAGCCGGCAAATCCACGGTACGGAATGTCACACGCAAAATCCACGAGGAACAAGTGTCCATAAACACCGGGGGGTGGAATCTAAGCAATTAAGTCATTTGAAATGTCAAATAGCCCGTGGACCCCACATTTGGACATGACAGATGAGCGAAAACATAGACATTAAAAATTCCTGAAAACTAACAAAGGAACGATGATTAATTTCCCTCTGTTCCAGGGCAATTGCATTATATACACACAAAGGAGTCATAAAAATTCCAGGATGACGGAACAAAATCCTCACAAGAGCTCCACAGATAAAATACAACCATACTGGAAGGAGCTGGAACGGCCCAGGGAAGGAGCGTGCCGGGGGCTGACTCCCATGTATCCTGGTGGATAAAACACCTTTCCCAGGGGATGCAACTGCAAGGTTGCACCTGGTGGAAGTGCTGGGGGACACCAACGATGTGTCCCAGCTTGACATGAGGCAAATCTTTCTTGGGGACAGCAGCAGGTCCCCCCGTGGTCCCTGCAAACAGCCACACGTGGGATGAGCTGGGCGCTGTCCCCTTGTAAATCCCAAAGGAACTGCGGGTGTGGATGCAGCAATGGCAGGGGATGGCAGGGAGGAGACAAGTGAAGAGGTCAGAACCTCTGCCACAGCCAATTTCAAACTCCTATCGAGTCCCAAGTGCCGGAACTGAGTGTTTAGAAAGGAGAGAAAATGAAGGGATGAAGTCGAATCGTTCCAGTCCAAGAGGCAGCTGCTTCCTTCAGTTCAGAGGAAGATATTCCAAACCAAAACCACAAAGAAAATATCATTAAAAGAGGCCGCAGGGTTGCTTGGTGACTTGTTCGTTGGCTTTTTGTGGGATGTTTTTCATCAAATCCATCTGTGGAGTCTGCAAAATTAATTAAGGAGGGGGCTGAGCGGTGCCAGGGGCCGAGGAGGTTTAGGGGCTGCCCCAAATGAGAGCAGCAAACACCCTCAGACCAGGGATGGTCCCCTGGGATAGGGACTGGGGTCCCAGCATCCCAGGATGTCCGGGAGTGCTGCATCCTGAGTGATCCCGTCCTTGCTGGAGGCTCCAGCCCAGCCCGAGGCTGCTCATAATTCACTCCCCGCAGCCCCGAGCGGCCCGATGGGAACGTCATTCCCGCATCCTAATGGGCCGTGAAACTCCAGCACGCTCGGGGATACCCGCGGTCCTGTCTGCGAAAAGCCAGAGGGAAAGAAAAAAATGCGGGGACTGTGTGGCAAAATGGTGTGAAACAGCTCGGGAAAAGGCAAAGAGAGGGGTGAGACAGGAATGGGGGAAGGGGAGCTGTCCCCGTGTCCCTGTCTGGCCCTGGCAGGTGATGTTTTGTGCCTTTCCCATCCCAGCCCCTGGTTTGGCAACCAGGAGAGGTGTGCCAGGTGAGAGCCGTGGCAACCCTTACACACAGAGAGTCAACAAAACCCCAGTAAAATGAGGACTTGAAATCCCCTGGGGAGGGCGGGAGGCTCCGGGCCAGGCCTGCCTGCCATAACCCAAAATCTCTCTGTGGATGCTGCAGTGGAGCCACAGAGAGAACCTGCTCCAGCTCAGCCACGTCCCAGCCTGATGGGAGCAAAAGGCACAGCTGTCTGATCCTCCCATCACGCCAGGAGGGACAGCACAGATCCAAGGCTGTCCCATTCCCTGCCCTGCAGCTGCCTCACCCTGCTCACACCAGCCTGAGGACAGCTGGATCTTGGATTCTGGCCTGGAGAGGTGGGAGAGGGACACCTTGGATTAATCCTTGTTTTGGTCTGGTGCACATCTTTAAAGGATATTTTATTTTGAACCCGTATCCAAAGGCTTCCAAAAAACCTTTTCTCTTTTTTTTTTTTTTTCCCCCCCCTCTTATAATGGAAAAATTCAGCTCAAAGGCAGTTCTCTGAGCTGCATGGGAAAACTTCCCTCCTTTGGAGGCTGTTGGGAACTGTCCTCCACCTTCCTCCCAGCAAAGGCAACTCTCCCACCTCGCCGCTCAGCGGGGACTCAATTACACATATGAGGCTGCCCAGAAGAGTTTGACACGAAACTGGGGAGCTGCCAAGAAATTCCTAATTGAAAGCGGTTTCCCGACGTGTCTGCCGGTGGGGTCCGAGCCTCCTCTGTCACCGTGAGTTACGAGCGCGCTCCGGGTTGAAATGAGGCGGAGTAAATCTAATCAGCTTTTTACGAGCCCCTTTTTCCTCCTGCCCGGGCTGAGCCCTGGGCACCACGCTGCGCCTCTTTTCCACACCCACCTCTTCCCTTGGAGTGCCACGCCGGGTTAAGAACAGCTTCGGAGTTCAAGCTCTGATAAACAGGAGTGCCCCCCCAGCAAGTTTGGGCAGGAGAACAGATGGGATTTCCAGCAGCGCGTCCCTTCACCTCCTCCCCGTGACACGGTCCCGGTGGGATGTCTGGGAAGGACGGGGACGTGGAGATTTTGGGGGGCACCCACACGTGGTGGGGGGGGGGGTCACACCTCAGGGGCTGAGAGAACTGAAGCGAGAAGTGAAGTGGTGCAACATCTCCGCTGCCCCCCGTGCCTGCAGCAGAGTTGTCCCACACCCCCCTGCGTTTTTCCCTGAATTTGGCCATGGGGCAGCCCCCAAATTCCCGGGGATCTTGCCCGGGGCTCGGCTCTGGAGCAGTAATGAGCCACTGTACAGCATCCTGCCTGCTGCCGGGATATCTCCATAGAGCTGTTTCACACCTCCTCGGGAGTGGAGGTCACACACCAGATGTTCCCCATCAACAGGCAGATCCAGGGACATTTTACACCGGATTTCAGCCCCGCAGTCAAATTGCCTTCGTTTTCTCAGAGGCGAGTGATACTCAGTTCTTGGAGCGGCCTTTGGTTGGGAAAGGGGTGAACGCTGATGCACAAGGAGTATGATCCATGGGATACAGAGCCCAACTCCACGTGGGCTCCTTGTGGAGCTTTCCCATCAGGAATGATCCTCATTCTGCTCCCCCACAACCCCAGGGATCTGGGTCTTCCAGCTGCCCCCCTGTGCTGGAACCATGGCAAAGCAGAGGGAGGGGATGGCTCTGTGACCCTCAGGCACATCCAGGGGAGAAGAACGACCTTGGATAATATCCCAGGGAATCGTTGTAATTCCTCCTGGGAAAAGCAGGATGTGAGGACTCATCTGCCCCTGGGTGGGTGCAGGAGCTCTGCTCACTCCTCCCTCCCCTTCCCATTCTACATTCCAGGTAGAATCCTTTAAAAAGCTGGGCTCTGAGTGGGGCCATCCCACATTATGGATCCATCTCTGTGATTCCAAAGCTCAGCTGAAGGTTTGCAGCTGGAGCTGCCGGCCCAGCCCGGCTTCCGACTCTGCTGCCGGGGCAGAGGGGCTCCACTTCAAAGCTGGTTTGCCTTTTATAAAAACCTCTGCCACGGAAATGGGGGTGCCTGGAACTTCCAGATGCCTGGCAGGGCTGCAGATAAAACATTTGGATCATTTGGCTGGCTGGAGAGGGTGGGGGGGAGGGTGGAAGTATGGATGTTAGGGAGACATATGGAAGCATCAGCTCGGAGCAGAGCCCTGCACTGCCCACAGAGACAGGTTTTGCTCCAGAGGGATGGGAAGCAGCTGGAGAGAAGGATCTGGAGCATGGGGATGGAGGAATAACACAGCCTTTGGGATGAGCTGAGCCATGGCCTGGCTGTGATTCCCGGAATAGTGGGGGGGTCACAAACAGTGACCCAGGGCAGAGCTGCAGCACCTCAAAACCCCTCCAGCATAAAAGCAATGCTGGGAATCACAGAATCATGGAATGCTTTGAGCTGGAGGAGCATTCAAGATCATCTCCTGCCATGGGCCATGGGCAGGGACATCTCCCACTAGCCCAGGTTGCTCCATCCCTGGCACTTCCAGGGATGGGGCAGCCACAGCTCCTCTGGGCAACCTGTGCCAGGGCCTTCCCATCTTCCCCATACCAAACCTAAATGGCCCCTCCTTTGGCTCCTCCCTGCCCTTGGAAACACGGGAATAGGTTGCAGGGTGCTCCCAGTCAACAGAAACGCAAAATACAATGGATTCCCTTAAATCCCCTCCATGGAGCACAGCCAGAGCCACCTGCCCCCAGGCCAGGCACAGCAGCAGCCTGTTATCTCCCTGCTGAATGTGCCTCTGTTCCCAGCAGAGCCTCCCCTGGGGCCCAGGAATCCCAGAGTGCAGCCAGCCCTTCCCAGTGCCAGCACAAGGAGCCCACCCTGCTCCCGGGGCTTTTGGCACCCCTGCCCTTGCTGGGAGATGGGCAGGGAGATGGGCACACTGGGAATGCTGGTGCTGCAGCAGGGACAGGGGAGCATCCCAAGGGTCACCTCTGGAGCTGATTTACCCTCGTGATTTACCCTCTGGACGTGCTGCATTTTAAAACACGTATTTCCACTTAAAAGGATCCACCCAGACTGGCAACTGAACCAGCAGGGAAAGTGATTTGCTCCATATTTATGCCTCAGAAAAAAAAAAAAAAAAAAGAAAGGAATTTCAGATCCAGCCTTCCCTAGACCTTTCCATCTACCTCCCTCTCCTGCCAGGCAACCCTGCACACCAACTCCCCAGCCAATAAATCCTCTTCCTCATTAAACATTGCGGGTCTCAATTAATTAAATGAGCACAACAACCACAGTCCCTTCAGCAATTAGAGAAGTGGCTGAGTAATTAGATGGAATGTTAATTTAATTTCCAGGATGGGGGGGGGGTGGGAAGAAAAAGAGAGAGAGGAAAAGAAGAAGGAGCAAATGAGATTACATTTGATGAGGGGGAAAATCAAAAGTCACTTAATCAAAGAGCAATTAAAAGTTCCCCAAACTGTGTGGCTGGAAAATAAACCCTTGAAGGGGCAGGGCCATTAGTGTGCATTGGGAATGATGCTGGTCCAGGTAAAATAGAGGAATCCATGCGTACAGGGATTTGTGTTCTGGCTCGGCCTTGCCTTTTCCCTCCATCAGGGAACAGGGAGAAGGATATTGCCTGGCAAACAACTGCTTCATCCTGCCCATACCTCCAGATAATGCTCTTATCAGCCTCCCTCAGCTAAGTGAGATCAAGTCCTCCTTCTGCCAGGAGAAGCAGAAATGCGAGGGGAGCGGCTCCCTGCCGGCTCAGAGGCTGCAGGGAAACCAGGACTGGCATTCCAGGGCATGGACACACAGGGTCATTCCCAGGGCCAGCAGCTCCAGGGTCACCCCTTGCCGGTGCCCAGCCCCGAGCAGCTGCAGCTGCAAAGGCACGTGCCCTGCCGGTGGGTTGTCTCCTCTCTGCGTGTTTCCTACATCTGCTCTCGATTTAAATGTTGCTTTCCAGGTGTCTGCAGCATCAACAGGTACCAGGGTTCACCCAGGACCCCTCCTGAGTTCAGTGCCCAGAGCCCATCCAAGGTTTGCTGCAGGGATCAGGCATAAAACACGGGCAAGGGCTGGGGGGGGGATATTCCACTTCATCCCCCAACCCCTCTACACTGGGGGGATTATCAGCACCAAATCTGCCTGAGGGCTTCCAGCCCCCCTGAGGTCTGGTGGCATCGAGCACCTTTCCCTTTGCAGACCTGCCTTTCAGGGAGCGGGATCCACATTCCCAGGATCCACATTCCCAGCCCCTGGGTGCTCAGCGAGGAGCAGGGGCGGGTGCCAGGCTCTCGGGCAGGATGAACTGCCCCAGCTGAGCTCTCTCGGTGGCCTCCTCCCTTATCCCAGCCCGCGGCAGGGTTTGGAGATAAAGGCAGGTTTTGTTGGGTTTAATTAGCGCTGGCGTGGCAGAGCTTGTGGCTGCCAAGGGCTGACAGGCAGCTTAATTAATCCGCTCACCGCTGTCACTTGGAGACGGCTCCGCAGCGGGGAAGTCGGGGGGAACCCTGGAGAGGAGCAGCGAGTCTCAGCGACACGGAAAAGCCAGTGGGGAGAGGGGATGGAAGGAGATGTTTTTGAGATGTTTTCCCCTTCTTGATGTTTTTCCCCTTTTTCCCCTCGCGGGGGTGAACTTCCTCCTGGCTCCTGAGCTCCACCGATCTCGGAGAGGCAGAATTCCTTTAGCTCCCTTCCCCACGAAACCATAGGGGACCATTGCAGGGTTTTTTTTTGGGAGGGTAAAACAGGGAGTCAGTGCCCCTGCAGCCCTTTGGGAAGTGGCAGATGGGTTTGCAAGCACCACGAGTCTGATTTTATTGCAGCAAAGCGTGTGAAATAAAGCAGAGCAGGAGCCTGGTGCGAGCAAACACCCGCACGAATTCCAGGCCCCACAACTCACTGGCTTTTAATTATGATGTGATGCATTCACAGCAATCTGGGAGGGGGGGGGGGTGTGGAAAAATCCCCCTGTTTTCCACCAACCAGCTGGATGTGAAATGCCTGTAAATGCCTGAAATGTTCTAAGGCTGGAAACCATCGGGGCAGGCAGAGAGTGGAGGTGGCTGGAGCTCGGAGCATTGGGCTGTCACTCGGGGACGAGGGACACGTTCCCAGCTCTGGGATTTGTCCCATGGGAAGGGTTTGGTGCTCACACCCTGCTCTTCCCGTGTCCCACGTGCCAGTGGAGGCAGGTGTGCAGGAAGGGTTGTGGGGATGTGGCAGGCACGGGCTTGCTCCGGAAAAAACAGCAGCAGGAGAGCTGGGACTGAGCCTCGGGAAGGCTCAGGGGAACACGGTGGTCACTTGTGCTCGAGGAAAATAAGGGGAAACTGGGATGGATGGAGAAAACGGGGATCAAATGAAAGAGTGTCCAGCTGGACTTATTTAGCCTGGAAAACAAAGAGCGAGGAGGTGGGATGGAGCACTTCCCACCCCCTCCCTGGGCTCCCCAGGTTCCACCCTGCAGATCCCAAGCTCGGTATCCTGGGAGAACCAGAACTCTGCCCCTGCCTTTCCAGGTCTCCTCAGCCAGCTCCAAAAATCCTGCCTGGATTTGGTGTTAACCCCCACAGTGCACCCAAAAAGCTCATGGAGGGGGTTGTCCCTGGAAGAGGGAACTCGTGTCTCTGCCTGGGTGCTGCCCAAATTTAAAGCACACAAATAAAATCGGGGATGAAGCACACGAGCCAACACAATGTCAGGCATGAGACAGGACTTAGTTAAGAGTAAATGAGTGTACGAGCTGTGGATCCTCCTCAGCGAGGGCTTGGGTGGGTGGCAGGCCGGGCTGCCCCCGCCCTGGGCGGCAGGTCCTGGCCTGCATCCCTCACAATTCCCTGTCCAGCTGCTGGATCATCCCTGGGAACTCGCAGGGAGCAGGCAGAGGTGCCTCAGTGCTCGGCTGGTTCATGGGATGAGGAACCCAGGAGCTGCACTTGGATGATCCTTGTGAGTCTTCCAGCTTAGGATGTGAAGGCACCTTCCAGTACCTGAGGGGAGCCACAGGAAACATGGAGAGAGACTTTGGACAAGGGCCTGGAGTGACAGGACAAGGGGAATGGCTTCCCACTGCCAGAGGGCAGGGTTAGATGGGATAGTGGGAAGGAATTCCTCCCTGTGAGGGTGGGGAGGGGCTGGGATGGATTTCCCAGAGAAGCTGTGGCTGCCCCATCCCTGGAAGTGTCCAAGGCCAGGCTGGAGCAACCTGGGCTAGTGGAAGGTGTCCCTGCCCATGGCAGGGGGTGGAATGAGATGATCTTTAATGTCCTTCCAACCCAAACCATCCCGTGACTCCACGATTCCACAAAACCCTCTCCCTGCTCCACCATCACTCTCAGAGACCCCTCCAGCAGATGCAGTGGGATCCAAACAGCCCCAAAAAAGGCAGCAAGGAGGACTTTTGCCCAACTGAAACCTGCCTTTGGCGTGCAGATCCCAATTCTCCATCTCCCCTGAGCCGCTCCCGTGTCCCGGAGCGCGGACACCGTAAAACGAAGAGTGTCCCCCTCAAGTGTGTCCCCTCCTCTGCGACCCCCGGGGGGGATGGGGGTGAGGTGGGGGAGAGGAGACACCCCCGGGATCCTGCAGAGGTTGCATAATCCCCGCAGTGCCCCCGGGACCGCTGCTGCCCTTCGCTGTTTATTTGCTCAGCGGCAATTAGAGCAGCGCAATTACAATCAGCGCTCGTTTACATAAAGGATCGCTCCGCTTGGCTCCTGGGCAGCCCCTGCTCCGCCAGCCACGTGCCAAGACAAACCTCGGGAAGCGAGGCTGAGCCTCGGGAGTGCGAGAATTAACCGCACCACACCTTTGAACTGGGAATTAAGGGCCGAAGCGGCTCCATCCCAGCAACCAGCGGGTTTTGCAGAGGTGGGAGCATCGCCCCGTCATCACAACGCAAACAGGTTTGTGCGGGTTTGGGCAGGGTCAAAACTCACCTTTTACGAGCGCGTTGCAGAATCTAAAGGTTAAAAACAAACACCAAAGAAAAAAGAAGTCCAGAGACAGCAGCTCATCCCGAGTTTTCTTCCTTCCCTGCAGCAGGCTGGCTTGGCTCTACTCCTGAGAAATCAAAGGCAAGGCTGTAAGTATTAGGTTGATTTTCTAAACAATTCCCCTCTGAGCTTTTAAATAAGACCCAGGTTTTCGAGTAAGGGCAGTGCGGGGCTGCTGAAAACAGCAGCGAGGGGAGGGAAAAAAAAAAACCAAAACCACCCACTTTTCATCCACAAAAACACTCGGATGAAAATATTTACATTTTCTTCCTCCGTGTTTTCAAGGCTCGGTTGGAAAAAAAAAAAAAAAAGAAAAAAAAAAAAAGTTTTTCGTTTGGGAAAGCAGCTTCTCTGAAACTTCAGGGGGGAAAAAAACCAAAGCAAAAGTGGATTGATCTCCTCCAGAATTCAATAGGTGAAATGAAGCCAGTAGCTAAAAAAATTTGGGGGTTAAAATCAGGTGGTTTGAGAAATATTTGGGGAGAAAAGCAGCTCTTTTTTGGGGGGGGTTGCACCGAATCCCTCAACCCGTTAATTCTTGCCCTCGTGTCAGATAAAAAAAAAAAATCTGATTTTTTTTCAGGCAGATCCGTGAAAGATAGGAGCACGTGGACTAATTATTATCAGGGCTAATTATTATTGTAATTCCTGACAAGGGCTGAGCCTCCCTCTTCAGTCCTCTCTCTTCTTTCCCTCCCCCAGGTTTCCCAGATATTTCCAGCGTTTCCCCACTGCTAATGGTGAATTCCTTGTGCCACTCCAAGGAGCCCTTCCAGCATTCCCACCTCATCCTGCGGCCCTGCCTGGGCACAGAGGAGGGGGGAGGCTGGAAAAGGCTCCGCTCCAACCTGTCCTGCCAAACTCTCCTTGCTCCCCTCTGCCATTTGGGCACCCAAACTGCCTTTATCCACGCCCTGGATCCAGGGAGCTCTTTGGTTTTCCTCCTTCAGCAGCCACATATTCGGGGTTTATTTTTCCCAGGGCCTTTTTTTTTTTGGGGGGGGGGATGTAAATATGTTAAAGGAGGCAGGAA
>JAYRBT010000083.1:1185605-1196620 GCA_036023395.1 Myiotriccus ornatus
CACGGGCAGGGACACCTTCCACTAGCCCAGGGTGCTCCAACCTGGCCTTGGACACTTCCAGGGATGGGGCAGCCACAGCTTCTCTAGGAAATCCATCCCAGCCCCTCCCCACCCTCACAGGGAGGAATTTCTTCCCACTATCCCATCTAAACCCACTCTCTGGCAGTTGGAAACCATTCCCCCTGTCCTGTCACTCCACACTCTTGTGGACCAGCACTTGAGTCCACCAGGAGTTCCTGGATAGCTGGAATGGATCAGTCATGGGATAACAGCTCTTTTATGGGCTGTTCCCATCCCAGAGATGCCATAATTCCCTTGGAGACAGCTGGTGTGCGTGTGAGGTGGAGGGGGTGGCTGTGGATGGGGTGCAGGAAGCAATCCCAGGTGAGGGCACCAGTGGTGGCGATTGGAGCTGATTTGTGAAAGGCAAGGATGGCAAGTGAGGGCTCTGTGAGGGTGGGGAGGCCCTGGCACGGGTTGTCCATGGAAACTGTGGCTCTCCCATCCCTGGAAGTGTTCAAGGCCAAGATGAACGGGGCTTGGAGCACCCTGGGATAGTGGAAGGTGGTCCTGCCCATGGCAAGGGGTTGGATCTAGATTGTATTTAAGGTCTCTTCTAACCTAAATAATTCCATAACTCCATGATTCCATGGCTCCTGCCACAAAAGCCCTGGACTCCTTGGGCACCTCGAGGATTTTGGTGGCCCTAGCTGCAGCAGCAGGTAGTTGTTTCCCCTCTGCAAATTCCCTTCCCTTATGCAGCTCCCAGGAGCCATCAGCCAAAAACGTTCACGAATTAAAACCCTCCCATCCCGCAGAATCCTCATCCCGAGGTGTGGGGAGACCTGAGGACTCTCAGCCTGGGGTGTCCCACAGGGGTGGGACACAGCGAGGACACTCAGGCAGCCCAACCCTGTCCCCCAGCGCTGTCCCCTCCTCCCTTCTCCCTTCCACTAGCAGGGACCGTTCCCGCGTGCTGGGAGCCAGGGCCAAATCTCATCTCCGGAGGATACATTTTTAGACAGTTTACAGATTCTGGCTTCCTGCTTTTAAATGTCTCGGGTCCTTTTGTTTTCCATCACCTGCAAAGTAGGTGTGAGAGCGCTCAGTGTCCCCGCGTGACTCCGGGGGTGATCCTGCCCTCAGCACTGCTTTGGAAGGCGCCAGAAGCCGAACACCCTGAGGGCATCTCAGCCCTGTTTCTCCACCTCGGGTGGAGGGACACAACCTTCTCCCCTGCAGGGCAGGGCAGGGGAGAGACGCGGTGAGAACAGAGGTGTCCAAACCCACCTGGAAGGACCCGCTCTGAGGCTCCATCACGGCTCCTGCCACGTCGTGGGACGGTCCAGAGGAGCAGCCCCACGCTCGGGGGGTGTGTGGCAGACCCCAGCACGTCCCTGCCGTGTTCCTCCTGCCAGGCAAGCCCGGGCCGGGCGGCGCACAAAGCGTGCTCCGTCTCGCCCACCGGCACAGCCGCCCACCCCACGCTGCTGGGGGGCACCTGGCTACCCCCAGCCAGCGGTCAGAGGGGTTTGCCCACGTCTGGCTTGCCCTCGAAACCGCTGGTTGGAGGACTCTGGGACGCGACACCGTCCCCGGACCGTTCCTTTCCTCGGAGCCGCCGCGAGCGGTTTTCCCGCCGGCGATTTTGTGTCAACTGGTGTTTGCTGGAGCAGGCTGCAAAAAATAAAGGCATTATTTTCACACAGCCACCCTATCAAACACTCTGGAAAGTGTGTTTATTCTCTGTTTAGTGGCAGCTTGGCACTGGTCTGGTCTCCAACCCCGAGCTCAGAAACCCACCCCAGGCTGGTAAACAGGGTGGTAGCTCTTTGGGCGAGCCCAGCCCGGCCAGGGGTGCTAAATCCCGGGATTCCCCAGGCCACTTGCAGCCCCTTTGGGCAGGGGGATGCCCCTTTCTGCAGCAGGATCGTGGAGCTGCAGGAATGAGAGCAGTGGGACGGCGGCTGCGCTACCTCAGTGACATCTCTGACCGTGGGCCACCTCCCACCAGCAGCTCCCACGCCACGAAGGCTTAAGCAGGGACTAAACCCAAGCAGGGCCCTGGGGAGCTTTGGGAGCAAAGCTGTGCTGTGGAGGTGCCTGAGCCTCTCTGCTCCATCCAGCACAGAGGGTCCCCCCCCAGGACCCCCCCCATGGCACAAACCCTGTGAGGGGCTGGGGGTGCCCTGAGCCAGGAGCTGCATCCTGGCCTTTTGTTCTCCGGGGAGAGCGTGCAGGAGTTGGGTGCCAGCCACGAGAGCTTGTGCTGGTGCCTGCTTCCTCCCTTGGCACGCAGCGGGGCCGGGGGCGCCTCTGGCCAACTCTCGCTTGCGTAAACAGCCCGAGTAACGAAGATAAACGAGGCTGAGTGGCAGGGGAGGCTGCACGTCTGCCAGGCAGCCCTTCCCTGCGGATCAGGGAATGCTTGAGGGGCTCTGGAGCCGCAGTTTGGGTCATCCCACGAGGTGCTCCATGGGATGCCCGAGCCTGGCTCCCTCAAACCACCAACTGCTTGTTTTTGGAGCACGAGCAGGGGGGTTGAAGTGGTTTTGACCACTGGTAAAATAATTCAGTGGTGGAGGAACACGTATTCCAACTTGGATCGGCCTGGAGAAGAGGAGACTGAGGGGAGATCTCGTCACAGTCTGTAACTTCCTCACAAGGGGAAGTGGAGGGACAGGTCTGATCTCTTCTCTGGGAGCAGGGGCAGGACACAGGGAAGGGCTGGAGCTGTGCCAGGGGGTTTGGGATGGATACTGGGAAAAGGTTCTTCCCCCAGAGGGTGGTGGGCACTGCCCAGGCTCCCCAGGGCAGTGAGCACGGCCCCAAGGCTGCCAGAGCTCCAGGAGGGTTTGGACAACGCTCTGAGGGACAGAGTGGGATTGTTGGGGTGTCTGTGCAGGGCCAGGGGTTGGACTGGATGATCCTTGTGGGTCCCTCCCATCTCAGGACATTCCCTGACTCTTCGATGTCCCTGATCCAACCCCAGCAGCGATGCTGATCCTTCCCACCGACGCGGATCCTCGACTCGCTGCCCCAGCCCCAGGTCCTGTGCCTGAGCTGCACCGTCTAAGGGACACAAAAGGTTAATGTTTATAAAAAAAAAACAACAACCAAACCCTGCCTTGAGCCCTGCTAATGCCTCTGGAGAACGGAGCACCCCTGCCAAGAAGCTTATCTGAGGCTCTTTGTGAACAAAGTGAACCCTGGAAGGTGGCGAGGCTCGGTGACAGGGAGCAGGGATGCAAGCCAAGATCCCTGCCTCTGGCTAGAGGAGAAATTTCCATCTTAGAGAGGAGCCACCCCCTTCTGATAACCCTGCTGTTCCCACCACTGGGAAGGGCCTCAGAGGGTCAAGGACCTTGTTCCCCGGGGGCTGCCAGAAGCATCTCACGGCTCCGGCTGCAGGGATGGACATCTCGGCTCAAAAGCGTCCTAATGGAAGCAGCACAGGGCAGGTGTCCATCCTCTGAGCTCCACAGTGGCTCTGCCTTTCTGCTGGCTCCTGCACCTCCTGAATTGGACTGAAAAGAGCCTTTCTCCCCAGTCATTAACCACTGCAGGGACACGGTGTCTGCGGCCGCTCCGCTTCGAGCTCCGGCAAAAAACAGGAATCACCAGATCCAAGGAGCCTTTCAGCCCTCAAAACCTCTGTAAATCAACTCGAATGGGCCATGTGCCTAATGAAAATGGGGGAAAATCTCCCAGCAGCCAGATCGTTTCACAGAGGCCCCGACTCGAACTTTCTGCTTCCCAAATCCTCCCGAGGTTGGGAAGAGAGAGTGGCTCCAAGCGAGCACTCCTCCCATCCCAACGCCCAGCCGGGGTCGATAAAAATCAGCTGTGACCGAGCACGGCCCATCTACAGCTCTGTGTTTGTTTTCAATTGGGTGGCTCAAAAAACCGAAGTTGGGCCCCACCAGTTCCTGGAAATTTAATCCCACAGATCACTTCTCCGGAGCTACCGTGCGGCAGCTCCCTGACCCCGGAGTCGGAGCCCTCTCCGTGCAGCTGGGACACAGCCTCGCTCAGCCCGGGATTTACTGCCTCTGCAGCTGGAAAACCCACTGCAGCCCCAGGAAAGCTCAGTGGGCAAAATCTGAAGGGAAACCCCTCTGCCCTTCCCGGGGAAAGGCAGGGAAAATGACACGAGGTAGAAATACAGGGAAGGGGTCGCTGGGACGGACTGGAGATGTGAGGACGGCTGCATCCCGCTGCTCCAGGGGCAGCCACAGCCCTTGTGTGAGGCTCAGGTAGTCACTGAGCTGCTCCCAATGCCTCCTCCTCTCCATGGGAACTGGAACTCGCTGTCCCAGGCTGGATTTACCCTCTAAAATCAGTGCAGGGGACTTGTGAGATGCTTCATGTTCCCTGGGGCACGAGGGGAGGAACAGGTCACTCTGCTCCCGGAGAGCCTCCAGCAGGGAGGAGCTGGTGTGTGAGGATCCCAATTAGCCTTGGCAGGCAGCACGAGCCAAACTTCCTCTTATCCTCGTGCCCTGCCACCGGCAGAGCTCTCCTGCTGATCCCCTGGAGTGGCAGCGGGGTTTAATCTCCATGGAGATGGATCTAATACCCGTCCATGATCCGCCGCAGGTGGCTGCCTGGCTGCTTGCGGCTCGTGAGGAGTCAGGTTACCTCCTTCCCCCCCAAGTCTCCATCCCTTTCGGAGGCTGGGACGCCAGGGAAGAGCTTGGGAAGTGCTCTCCGAGCCTCCAGACAAGAAGGGGAGAAGATAAACCCCCCTGGGTGCAGGTGGGGGGAACCCACAGCACACGAAGGACCCGCTCACACCCCACTCCGGGCTTGGGCCAGCTCGGAGATGCCACGACTGCTCCCCAGCCCGCAGCTGGGAGACACTCCCCGAATCCCACTGCAGCTCCTGGAGCAGCACTTGGCTTTCTCAGAGGATTGGCCATTAGGGAGAGGTTTATCTCAGGTTTTGCTTCCCTTCCTTTGCAAGAGCCCTGTTTGGACAAGGCCCGGCAACATCCTCGCTCGGCACCGACTCGGGGATTAGAGCAGCAGATGCTTCTCCGCTCACCCCAGCCAGGGAAACGGCCCCGAAACATTCAGCAGAGAGAGTTTGTCTTTTCCCAGCTGGACACTTCCCTCTGCCTGTTTTGAAGCTGGAGTCCAGGCTCTGCACAGCCACACAGATCTGAGCTGCCCCGGTGTGTGGTCTCCGGGTCCCGATATCCCGCACGGCCGCAAAAAAAAAACCGCACCTGCACGTTGGATCTCACGGAGAGAGAGACCTGGGGAGGCTGCACAGCACGTGGCTGGGGCTGGAACATCCCTCAGGGGCAGAGGGCATCCTTTGGCACGTGATAAATTTTATGTGTGGTACCGACACAGCAGATTTTGGAGCTGCTGCTGGACAGAGAGCAGAATCATGGAATGGGTTGGGTTGGGTTGGGTTGGAAGGGACCTTAAAGCTCATCTCATCAAAAAGGAGCTGGTCTTGGCATTCCCCAAAATCAGCTGCCACTGCAGGAGACTCCCTAGAACCCAATCCTATTTGGCAGCCACCTGCTCTTGCCAACTGAAGCAGTGACAGGGACTGAGGGAGCCAGAAGGCAGGAGGGTCTCTGCCTGTGAGCTTTCCTTCCCTCATTCTTGGGGACACACCAGGGTGGCTGGAAACATTTGCTAAGAGAAGAAAAAGCTGGAATAATTCATGAAAAGGTGCTGCAGTGGATGGGCTCTCATTTAGACTCCGAGAAAAGCCTGTTGCTCCTGGGATTATTCCCTCCCCTCTGCCTAAAGGAGGGAATCAAAGGAGCTGAACATTTCTGCTCTGCTTCTCAAGGTGATGGCAGATTATCCGGCTTTCTTGCTCATCCCAAGCTCTCACTCCAAGGACTGGCAGAGCTGCTGCTCTCTCAGACCCACACTAAAAGCATCTCTCCTCCACCAGGCCACTCCAATCCCCCCGTGTCCCTGGGAGCAAAGGCAAGGCAGGGATTTTGCATTCCCAGCCCCACCACAGCTGGTTCCAGGACGTGCCGGTGCCAGGCCAGCCCTCTCACTGTGGCACAGAGGTTGTGTCCAACCCACTGTGGTCCAGCTCCCTCCGGCTGAGCCTCCCTGCAGGAAGCACTGGTGGGATAATGGTCATGTCTGAGCGTATTAAACCGAATTATTCGCTGCACTCCCTGTTTTCCTGGAGCCCCGGCCAGACCCCGAGACTATTTATCTTGGCTGTGAAATTCCCACCCCTCGCTGCACAGCAGGAGCACGAAACCACAGAGGTTTGTTAATAGAAACCAAAGCAGAAAGCACCAGTTGAGCTTGCAGGCAAAGGGCCTTGTGCTGTCACAGATCAGAGCCCTGGAAATGGTGTCCCGAGTGGCATCTGCCGGGATCTCCGGAGCTGCTGCTGCTCCGAGAGGGATCAGAGTCTCAGAGCTCTGTCACCCATCACTGACACACAGCAAATCCCACGGGACTTCGCTCCCTGAGTTCCCCAGAAAAGTTAATCCAGTCTAATTTTAAGCAGCTCTAACACTGAGATTCCCTCTCTCCCTTTAGGAGACTCTCAGGCCACGTCTCCATGGCAGATTTTACACAGCTTTTCCTCATCCACTTGGACTTCGACCCAGCTGAGACCATCTGGTGTTCCGTGGCTGTGCAGAGGTTCCTGTTTCAGCCGAAACGAGATCTGAGGTTTGCTCAGCCCCCTACCAACCATCAGGGCTGCAGCACCTTAAACAGCAAAGCAAGGCTGGGATCAGGCTGAACTGGGAGCCCTGAGAGGGAGTTTTAATCCATGCTGGTCATGGAGACCACGGGGACAGGGAGCAGAACTTGTGGTGGTTCCCTTTGTCGAGGGTTGGACTTTGGTCACCCGACCAAAATCAGACGGTGCTTCGTAGAATCGTGGAATGGTTTGGGCTGGAAGGGACCTTAAAGCTCATCCAATCCCACCCCCTGCCATGGGCAGGGACAGTTCCACTAGCCCAGATGCTGCCTTGTCCCACATATTCCTTCCTTCCCAACAGTGGAGGGTGGAAGCTGGTTCCCATCACCCTGCAACTCTCACAAGTGAGGTCATTTTATTTCCTGAGCAAGAGAGTGGCCAAAGCCACCCCCCCCCAACCTTATCCCCCCCAGCGGCTCACAGACACCCATTTAATTAAAACTGTTATCCAAAATATAAGTCACAGTTCATATCTGGCACGAAATAGTCCGGAGAGAATGTGCAGATCCCAGCCCTGAGCAACAGAATCGGAGCTAATTTCCTTTTAGCCCATACACACATATGGACATAAACACACACATATATATATATATACACAAAATATAAATGTACAGATGTGTGCACACATGTTCTTGAACACAGAGAGCTGTTACAAACCTGCTCGGACTCCACAGACTTCCCAAAAATCCACCAAGCAGCAGGAATTCATGGCTAAACCTCCCTTGCAGCGAGTTTGCAGAGCTTTCAAGAAGCTCCAGAGGGAAGGCCTTGGGGTTTGCCAGCCACTCTGGAGGAGGTGGGCGAGGACATCGAGCCCAGTTAGGGCTGGGAACAACGTCTTACCTGCATTTGTGATGGGGAGAAGCATCTCACAAGTTCTGGGTTGTTCCCTGGGTCGTAAATCTGTCGTCACCGTCCTCCGTATCTCGGGTGTCTGGTTTTCCTGAGCTGGGCTTAACAGATATTTTTGTAAGGCCAGCCTTGGTTAATCCAAACAGAGGAGCCTGGTTGCTTTGACGGGGCTGGAAGCAGATTTCAGCTTCCTAAAAGGCTGGGAGAAAGGAGAAAATCCCCCCAGGGTGTAAAGGAGAGGATTAACCCTTTGGAATCACCACCAGGGGTGCTGAGCCCCCTTTTCCTCAGGGAAATGGCTCGTGGTGGGGCAGAGCTCCAGGGATGCTGGAGCCAGGTCCTGGGAACGCCTCGTGGGGCCACGGGCGGTGTCACTTGTCCCCAGTCCCTGCTCCACAAATCCTCTCCCACGCCGGGATGGGGCTGTTTTCACACGCTGCAGGGAGAGCTGCGAGCACGCTCTGCCCCTCAGCTCATTAAACATCTGACATTTCTGGCCGGACCAAAAAAAAAAATTAAAAATAATAATAATTCAGGCCCGTTTCTAACCTCGGGTGGCTTCGCTTTCTGCTTTTGCCATTCCCTGTCTCAGTGACTCCCAGGGCTGGGCTGGCAGGAGAAGGATTGATATCCAGACCTGCTCGTTCAGGGACATTGGGCTGATTTTTTTTTTTTTTTAGGGGAGCCAGGAGTAAAGATCTCTGTTTTCCCAAGACAAGGGGAAGCGTGTTCAGGCTGATCAAAACCCATCAGCAAAAGCCATTAGGTGATGGAGTGAATTGGAAGGGGAAAATAAAAGACAACAAAGCCCTGGCATTCCCAGGGGAACATCTCCATTGCCTTTTCTTCCATGCAGAATTTCTGATGGGCTTTCTTGGAGTGTTTGCTGCAGGTTTGCACGTGTGTCTGTCTGTTAAGGGGATGGACCATCAGATCTTCATTTTAATGAACCTCTTTCTTAGAAATCACAACTAAGGAGCTCCCCAGCACCAGTTTCTCCTTTTGGTTCTTCCCAGCACCGGGATTGGGATCACCCATCAGGAAATCATCAGCATCAGGAGCTGGCAGTGTGCTCTCCAGCACGGGTGGGTCAGTGTAAGGAGACCTTCTGGGCCAAACATCACATGAATCCCCAGAAATCCTCACTTCCAGCGGGAAGGAAGACATTTCTGTGCCTACTTCCCTCCCCTGGAAAATAAAGGTGATGATAAGCACATCCAAGCCCCCCAGGGGAGGGTCCCTTTAACTAGTCCCTGCGTGTCGTGGTCTCCTGATTTTTAGGGCCAATCCCAAACCCTCACTTTTCCAAAGTGATCACACACCTCTAGAGAACTTTATACACTCCTGGGGGCAGCGAAAAACCGCCGAGACATCACCCCAAAAGCCTAAGAATTAAACAAAAAAACCCAACAGTAAAAAAAAAAAAGGCTGTTTGTTATTTCCTCTTTAACCTGGTTGCTTTTGGTTCGTTATTTCCCCTCGAACCTGGTTGGTTTTCAAGGTAATGGAGCAGTTTATGACAGATCAGGGACAGGTGGTGGTTTATCGCCCCAAAATAATTGGGGTCACAGCGCTGCCACGGGAAACACCGTCTGCGCCGTCCTTCCTCTCCGAGTAGCTGACAGCAGTGAAAGCCCTGATTTACTGCAGCAGCAGAGGTTTATATCTAATCCTTTCTGTGATCCCTCACTCCAGGGAACTCCAGGAACTCCGGGATACGGCGGGTGGGGAGCAGGCTCAGCCCCGAGCTCAGGGCTGCGGCAGCTCCGAGCAGGACGGACCCTCCGTGGCTGCTGATCTGAGCCTGTGTGGGGTCACACCTGGACCTGGACTCTCTGCAAGCCCCGGGAAGGAGAAGGACGGGATGCAAAGCTTGTCTCAGCACCTCCCGCTTCCCTCCCCTCTTCCCAGATGTGGCCGGAGAGGCAGCACAGCCCCCGCCAGTGCCACGTTCCAGGAGAAAATCCAGGATGTCATAAAACTCGGAACTGATTGCCCCCAGATGGCTCATTAAGGCCACAGGAAAATTCTTCCAGGGTCAGGAAAGCACTTGTGGAAAGCACCAGGAGGTCACGCAGCCAAACCTGCCCCGGGGGCTGCAGAGCAGCCACAGCTTGGTGACTCCTGAGCCGTGAGTCCCCGGCTCACCAGGAGGAGCTTGGAAGCAGGACCAGCTTCCCAACAAGCACAGCAGCAGCTCCGTTTGCTTCCCAGCAGGAATACATTTAGTTTCACAAAGAATCAGGGGGATGGATTGGGATGTTCCCTGCTGTCTTCCCGCTGCTGAAACAGGGCAGGTATTCCGGAGGTGCAAGACCCTCCTCTGACTGCCGGGATCTCTCGAACGGCTTAAAATCCCTCTTAACCCGCTGTCACCAAATCCAGGAGTCTCAGCATTCCCTGTCCGTGACACCAGGCGGGTTTCACTCCTTCCCAAGTGTTCCTGCTAAAAGAGAGGCCTCTGTATCCCACAGGGACCAACATCCCGTGGGACAACAGCCCCGAGTCCTGCCTGGGCTCAGGAAGCCTCGGGGTGACCGAGGTGACGTTGCTGGTGGAAGCTGCTCCATCTGCAACTCGTCCTGTGCCAGAACAGCAGCAGGGAGATAAGGAGTCTCAAAGGTCTCATGGAAAACTCCGGCAGGGAGGCTATTTTGAGCTGGCCTGGCTCGCTTTTCCTGCTGGATGCTGTCCCTGCTCCTCGTGTGCAGGCATGGGATGAGCTGGACCTTGTGTCTCTGGAGGACAGGACAGGGGACCGAGCTGTCCCCGCTGATGGGAGGGGAGTGAGGGCAGCAGCAGTGGGCTCAGATGTCTGTGGGAATATTTCCACCAAGGAAAAGCATCCCAGCAACACACCACAGGCTGAACCGGGCTCCAGGATCCCACTGGAGTGGCCGATGGGAAGGACTTCACGTGGTGCGGGGTCCTGGTCTCCATCCGCAGAATTCCTTCAGTTCGGATGCTTTTGCCTGGGGAAGGGGAGCAGGACTGAGCCAGGGGCAGGGAAAGTGCAGCAGCCAGGAAATTTAAACCCAGGAAAATTAAACTCTGGGAGTGAAGGGGCTGAGCTCACGCTGCCCACGCTCTGCGCCAGGGGCAGAGATGTTCTCATCCAGAGCTGTCCTCACCCCCCTGGACCTGCTCGGATCCCACCTCAGCCCCCATCCCCGAGCTTCCAGGCTCAGCATTCCCTGCCCTTTTGGCTGGCCATCTCCTGCTCCACAGCTCAGGTTTGGCAGATGCTGCATCCCTGGCTCCTCACAGCTCCATCAGCCTCACAACATTCACGGAAACACAGAATCCTGGAACGGTTTGGGTGGGAAGGGATCTTAAAGCTCATCTCATTCCAACCCCCTGCCGTGGGTTCCACCATCCCAGGTTGCTCCAACCTGGCCTTGGACACTTCCAGGGATGGGACAGCCACAGCTTCTCTGGGCAACCTGTGCCAGGGCCT
>JAYRBT010000083.1:1196720-1227791 GCA_036023395.1 Myiotriccus ornatus
AGGAGAGGAGAGGAGAGGAGAGGAGAGGAGAGGAGAGGAGAGGAGAGGAGAGGAGAGGAGAGGAGAGGAGAGGAGAAGGTCTCTACAAGGCAGCACCTTCTGAGCCACTGGGCTTGGAGACAATGCAGATGTGCCTTGGGACAGCAGCTCTCCTCTGGAGAGGGCTGGAGTGGAGAGGGGTGTGCAGCGTGTTCCCCGAGCCTGCTCTTTTCCCAGGCCCCAGGGATGTCTGGGACATCCCATCTGGTGGGAAGGGGCTTTGTTAGCACAGACAGGTCCTTCAGTTGAACTCATTTGCTCCCACACGTTTCTGTTTTCTCCCCTGACTCCTCTCCAGTGTGGGCTGATCTCTGTGTCATCCTCCTCAGGGAAGCTGTCCCAGTGTGTGGGAACCCCAGCTGGGAGGCCACAGGGGCTCCAGGGTTTCTCTGAAGGAGTGTGTGGCTGAGGCAGGGGTCAGCTTTGATTCTGCCTGCTGACATGTTGCTGGCTGTTTCTCCAGCGTTGGCCATCATCAGCTGGAGTGTGAGCAGGAATGCACAGCCTTGTGGAGGTGATTTTGCTGCAGAGGGAGCAGGACCTGGTGCTCTCAGCCTGCCAGGCTGCACCTTCAGTTTGGCAAACATGGGTCTGTGCTGGTCCTGACCTGCTCAAAGAATACTCAACCTGCTGCTCCTCTGCTCCCCACTGTGCCACTGACCTTCTGGGAGCCTCCTCTGTCCAGTGCTGAGCATCTCCAGGGACGTGCCCCTGGGAGCCAGGCCCTTCAGTGCCATTAACACCTTTCCTCTCCCCTCCCCAGGTCGGAAAGCAGCCTCGCTAGGTTTGCCCACCGCTTGTCGGTGAAGCAGAAGCAGGAGAAGAGAAGGAAGGCTGAGCATGCCTCGGCCGAGCTGTCTGCATTCCGGCCCAGGTCTCTGAGCATTGAATGGTAAGAGCTGCAGGACAGGCCTGGGGGAAGGAGCTCTGCCTCTCCAGTCCCCCTCCTGTCCCCTTTCCCTGCTGCTGCTTCTCTCTGTCCCTGTCAAAGCCATGTCCCACAGGACAACACCCCTTCAAACCCCTCCAGCTGCTGCAGAGGCCGCCCCAGGGTATCCACCCAAAACATCACCCCTTGCCCCAGTGCAGGGAGCAGTGAAGAGCCCCAGGGGCTCTTCCTCGGGGCATTGAAGGAGACCCCACAAACTGAGCCATGGGAGTCTTTCAGGGCTCACATGGTTATTGGAAGCGTGTGTGTGCTGGGGCACATGAGCACACAACCTCTGGCAACCCTCACCACTGGGCCCTTGCCTTGCCTTCCCTTGCCTTGCCTTGCCTTGCCTTGCCAAACCTTCATCTTCCTTTCCCAAACCTTCCCTTCCCTATCCTGGGATTTGAGCTCTGATGCAACAGTCTTGGAAGCAGATCACAGTCAACCCTCCCAGTGTTAGAGGTAATCTGCTAAGGACATTTAAAAGAGCTGAGAATTGCATTGCTTTCTCCTTCCTTAGATGGATAAAGGAGAGTAAAACTTAAGGAAAAAAAAAAAAAGAAATGCTTAGAAATTACAAGAATGTCAAGTTTGGTTTTCGTTTTCCCTGCTTTTTTTGGAGATCTTTCTGGCATTTATTGTGTGTTCTAACACTTCAGTGTGAGGTTGTGGAACCCTCCTCAAAGGCTTCCTCTATCTGTGAGGTTCGTTGGGCATCAAAGCTCAGCAGGTATCAATGAGCCATTCAGGATATTTGGGGACAGACTGCTTCCTTCTCCACATGCACAACTTTCTTCCCTTTGCTAAGACTGTGTCATCAGGAAACCTGGTCTGCAACTACTCTCCATCTCCCAAATAGACAAATATGTGAATTTGTAATGTAGCAAATAGGAACACAAGTGAAGAGCTCATGAAAAACAATCAAAGTTTGTCTGTATTCATAACAAACAAGCACGAGAAGTCAGCACATCTCTTTCCTCCCTTTAAATGTCTCTCTGAAGCCCCCGGATCCCAGTTTAGCCCTGTTGGGGGATATTTGTGGTACATTTTCCCTCGCTCCATAGCGTTTTCCTGGGGGAAACCATCTGTCTCGTGTTTGGCAAAGCACCTTGTGCAGCAGCGACTCGCAGCAGCGGTAGATGATGCTCTTTTAGAGGGATTTTGTAAACCAGCTTGGAAATGAGCTCTGGGTGAGGAGGGATGGCCTTTGCCTGTGGTTTGCCATCTCTGGAGCTCGAGGGTGCGAGTCCTGAGAGAGATGGACCCGGTGTCCCTGTTGCTGCAGGGACACAGGCACGGCTGCTCTGGCCAGGGACCATAGCCAGGCTGCAGCTGCAGCAGGGGATCTGCCCCCTGCCCAGGATGATACCCACGGTACCTGTGGCACCTGCACAGGAACCCCAGCCTGCTGCTGCTCCGCAGGACATGCTGCACCCCCAGCCGTGCCCGTGCCTGGTCCACATGTGCACAGATTTGCTTGGCAAGGCACTCAGGGACTTTTTTCAGCCTCCTCTGCAGCCAAGACCTCCAAAGGGATCTCCTGGCCTTTTCCCTGCTGTGAACAGCTTTTCTCTGTGTTCCCTCTATGTCAAGCAGGGGCCTGTGCCCATCACAGTGGGATCAGCATTCTCAGGTAGTCTGTGCAAGCTGTCCTGGGCTGCTGGTGAGGCTGCTGGGTGCTGTGGCAGATGGAGAACATGGCTCACCCCCCGGCCAATCTACAGATGCCTAATTTGTCTTCCAGAGCAAATAGCTCCATCAAGTCTGTCTGTATTTATAACCCAGGGCCACCACTGCCTCCTTTCCCCTGTCTCTGTAGAGGAGAACACCCACTCTGCGTGTAGTGGGTTCAGCTCACCCCACGTGGGCTGGAGGGTGATGGAAAAGCCATGGACCATATTTTCCCAAATCAGCAGCTTCTAAGATTCCTACCCATCTTAACCCCAAGGCCTGAAGGCAAGGGAGGGCTCCTCGACCTGCTGTTACCTGTTGCCAAGGAGGAGGCAGAGAAGCCAAATATCATCAGTTCCCTTTGCTTTGTGTCAGTCTGGGGCGGCAATTAGTGTTTCCTGCTTGGAATTCCTTTCAAAGCATCCCCACACAGGCAAGCTGAGCCAGTTTTCCAGTGTCCTGGTTATTCAGGTGCTCAGGTAGGCCTGGATGGCGCTAAGGTAGAAGAGAAGGAGCTGTTCAGTGTCACAGTGGCTGCCTGAGCACATCCAGGTAGGATGGGACATACATGCCTTCAGCTCCCCTTGGCCCTTTTCCCAGCCCCTGGGGACACCTTGGGCCGGAGTCCCTGGGCCAGGAGATGCAGTTTATTTGCTGCCACAATAAAGGAGGTGCTGGATGTCCTGTGCTGCCTACCCAAAATCTCAGGGATGCTCCCATGGCAGGTCTCACAGTCCATGTGTCCATCAAAGCACATCTCCCTGGCTGGGTCACATTGACAGGTCGTGTTCCCCCCGGGCACAAGGGAGGCTTTATCCCCACGGCACATGTTCATGTGCTGCACCAGGAGAGCAGAGCACGGTCCTGCTCCCCAACTCAGCCAGCAGTGAGCGAAGCCTCGTTAGTTCCACTTATTAAAAACAAAATTGCTGGGGGGAAGGGAGAGAAGGCAGGGGAAAAAGTGAAATATTGAGAAAACACTTCTTTCATTCACATGTTGTTTACTGAAATAAATACTTCATTATTAGGCTTTTTTTGGGGTACTTTTTTTAAAGCCAGCCCCACAAAGTCCCCAGTGTTCGGGCTGTGAATGTTCCCGATCACCTCAGCCCATTGCTTCCATGAGCCGGTGTCCTGCTGCCGGGAGGTGCCTGGCCAGAAGCATTGCAGGGATCTTTCCCAGTCTTGAGGGAGAAACCTGGGGCCTGCACGTGTCTGGTTCTGTCCAAGTTTGCTGATTCCCTTCTACTTGCCTCTGCTGGATAGTGTGTGCTGGGGCTCGCAGGGTGTGCTCCAAATGAGGCAAAATCTGCTGAGACAAGGGAGGGTTTGGGGGCTGGTTGATTAAAGCTCTGCTTTCTGTTAGTCTGGAATCCTAATGTAGCTCCCAAGCCTAAATAGCACGAGGCTACTCTTGATCTGAAGCCCACCACCTTCTGCTGTTGGGGTGAGGAAGGTGAAAGCTGGTGACTCCTGTGGAGACCTCGCACTGTCCTATAGCAACGTCAAAACTCCAGCAATCCCTGTTCTCCCCACTTAGAGTGAACTGAGGCCTCCTCTCCTCCTGTGCCTGTCACCTGAGATATGCTCCACGTTTATCTTTCCTCTTAAGCGAGGCTTAATCCAATAAAAGGACTGTGATCCCTGATTTGCTCTTGTGTGTGCAGAGCTGGGAGCCTCTGTTCCCTCTCGCATCCTTCCAGCTCAGGTGCTCATCAGGACTCTCAGCCGTGGCAGGTTTGTCTTCCTGGCATCCCTTTACCTCTTCCTTTTCCTTTCCCACCTCTAGCCCTAGTTTTCCTTCTTCCATTTATTCCTCTGCTTGCCTTCCCCCCACACCCCTTTCCTCATACTCAACCCTTCTTCACCCTGATTTCCCTCTGTTCTCTTCTCCCTTGCTTACTGGCTGTTTTTCCTATTTGGGCTCCTGGAGTTGTTCCTGTCAGACAGCCTCCCTGCGATCCGTGGTCAGAATAGCCAATTCCCTTGGTGGCTCGGGAAAAATGTGGCGCATTCCTCTCTCCCCCACCCCGTTATCTTGGTTGTGCTCCTTGGCTGCCCACCGCAAGCGCCGAAGCCACGCTGGCAGCCACGTGTCTGGTGGTTGGCGACAGGCGGCTGCCTCGGGCTCAGCCCTGCCTGCAGCTTGTATTCCTGCCTGACCCCTGGCACGGTGCTGAATGCCAGCTCCTCGCTTCCCTGCTGCAGAGAACTGGGGTGCACCCGGATCTGCCCCCAGTGCGGACCACAGAGGCCCAGCTGGAAGGTGCCAAGGGGGCAGGAGCCGCCCTGGCACCCTCTGGTTGGCAGAGGTGGCACGCTGCTGTCCTCTGCCCGGTGCTTTGGCTTTGGTTGCAAGGTAGAAATTTTATAGTGAAGCTGTTTTCATGAAATTTATTAAAAATTTCATAGCATAATATCTCCCCTTTAAGTGGTGCTGCTGGTGTGGGAGTTCTCCCTGGATTGCTGGGTATGGAGTCCATGCTGTGGAGTGCCCGGCACTGCTCAGCCCTCTGCCATTGCTGCTGTGGCAGATGTGGGCCAGCAGCACGGATGCCCTGTCCCCATCCATGGGCTCCTCACCTTCTGGACCCAAGTGCCGTGGTTCTGGTGGGACGGCAGGGCATGTGGGAGGTGCTGGATCCTTCTGGCTGTTCCTGATCCAGTGCATGGGAGAGCTGCTGCTGCACAGCTCAGTTCCTGCAGCACTGCAAGGTTGTCTGGGGCTGTCCCCAGGACTCTCTGCATGACGGTTGTCCTTTTGCCAGGGGCAGCCAGTACAAAGTGAATTGTCAGCAATTTTGGGAGGTAAAGAGGAGCAGGACCAAAGAGACAGTGGGCTCTGAGCTCCTCCAGGTTTCACAGCCCTGCTCGAGCTGTCCTTACTCCAGAGAACAAGCCTTGGAGCCCTTTCTCTTCCCAGAGCAGGAAGCTGTTAGCCCGAGCAGGGAAAACGAGAAGGAAGAGGAGGCCCTGAGCCTTTCAGTGGACGGGGAGGGTGGCAGAGCCAGGGAGGTTTGGGGGCATCTGGGAGCAAGGGGATGCTCTGGGCAGGCTGAGCTGCGGGCACCACATTGGCAGCGGCTGCTGTGGGGCAGCCAGCCTTGCCAAGAGCTTCATCTTCATGCTGGCGGTCCCACCACGGATCTGGGATGAAGCACAGCTTCCCCCAGCCCGGCTGTGCCGAGCACAGGTCCCGGCCGGGCGGGCGCGGTGTTGAAACGAAACGCGAGGCGCTTTGTCTCGACTGGGAGTGCTTTAAGCCCTCGCTCGGGAACAATGGCCAAGCTATGGGGTCATTTGTTCTGGTATTTCAGCAGCTCCTCATGATTTATGGGATGTTTTGTTCTGCTGCTTGTCTTAGCTTCCCCCTCTCCACCCTCCCCGTCTCCATCCCTTCTCCATTTCAGCTCCTCCTCCCCCCGCTCCCAATTCCCCTAATAGCTGTGGAGCCTCTGTGCCTTATGAAGTCATGCTATCTGTGACTTATTGAATTAGCCGGGTGGGAGCTGGACTTCCACGCCACACCGGGGGCTGCCAGGGTGCCCGGGCTCCCGGGGAGCCAGCCCACAGCAGGGCCCCTCTCCCAGGGGCTCCGGGCAGCCTGAGCTCCCCCCCGGAGGGGCAGATGGACGTTGCCATCAGCGGGATGCTGGAAAGTTTGTCCCCAGGCGATAAATGCGGGCAAGAGGAGCTGCAGCTCCAGCAAACAAGGAGGGCTCTGCCTGCGGACACCCCCTGGTTCAGGGCAGGATGGGGGCTTTTGGTGTTGAAGTGCAGATGGGGTGATGGGGTTGAAGAGCTCGGCTGCATCCCCAGCAGCCTGGGAATGGCCATGGCCAGTGCCTCTGGGTGTGCAGGGAGAGCAGGAGCTCACTGCCCCACAGCTGGTGGGACAGTGATTCACCAGTGACTGTGAGGGACATGCTGATGGGGACAGGGAGGAGTGAGCCTTTCAAATACCTCCCAGACAGTCAGGTTAACCTTCAGGAAAGCATTGCAAAGGCATCATCTACTTGTGTATGATCACTTTTTATCCTAATTTCCTGGGTCACCTGCAGACAGACAGAGGCTTGAGGGCAACTGCTGGTCCTGGTGGAACTGATGTGGTGCTGCAGCCAGTCCTTAGCACAGAGAGGGCTTTGCAGTGGCAGAGGAGTCATGGTCCATGCAGCTTTGCTTCACCCTGACCTATGGGTGCAGATGGGGAAGGAGATCTTGTGCCTCCCCTTCTGATGCCACAAGGCTCTGTCTGCCTAGTTTTCCTGCTCATCTCAGGAGAGGTAGCTCAGCTTGTGATTGTGATGAGGCTGGAGAGGTTGTGCCCTCCAGACTGAGGGCTGGACCCTTTCTGTGTGCTGCTGCAGGCTCTGGCTCCAGCAGGTCCAGCTCTCTTGTCTGCATTTGTTTCTCATGTCACTTCAGTGGCAAAAATTAAGCCCTCTGGGAAAGAGACAGAAGGAAAATGTTGAGAGAAGACTGATGTCCAGGTTGTTCCTGTCTGGGACCAGAGCCCTCAGCCAGATCCCTTCCTCTTTGAGAGCACAGGCAGCAAAGAACATTTCCTTAAAAGACAAATACAAAATATTGTGCTGATGTGGTGCTCTGGCCACTTGCCTCTGGTGGTAGCTGATACGTCCAGGTATTTCTCAGTCCATTACCCTCAGCACACTTTAATTTCTCTCCAGTAGCCCATTGCCTGATTTGTTTTGTTTTATTGTCATCATCCCTCTGCCATTTCCCATGGCTGGGATCTGCAAAGCAGGATGGATGCCTTGGTCCCTGATGAAGAGTGTGGAGAATGCTCTTCATCCTACAGATCTCCACTGGTTCTTATCCATGCCCAGAAGGGGCCAGTGGATTTCTACAGCAGGCAGCCCAGGTCTCATGGTTATACTGGAGGGAACTGCAGAGGTGTTGCAATCCTTGGTATGAAAGGGAAATCCCTGGTGTGAAAGGGAAATCTCACAGGTATCTGAACCTTAATGTGAGTCAAGCCCTTTCAGATGGACACATTGGATCCTCTACACCAGCTGGTATTCCCACAGAAGCCCATCCAGTCCCATCCCCTGCCATGAGCAGGGATACCTTCCACTAGCCCAGGTTGCTCCAAGCCCCTCCAACCTGGCCTTGGACACTTCCAGGGATGGGACAGCCACAGCTTCTCTGGGCAACCTGTGCCAGGGCCTCCCCACCCTCCCAGGGAAGGATTTCTTCCCAGTATCCCAATATCCCACCTAAACCTACTCAGTCCTGCCCCTCCTCTCTGCAAACCCGTACTCGAGGACGTGCCTCTGTCCCCACAGCACCAGGCTCCATGATTTGCTCTGAGTCTCATCCCACACCCTCATCCCACTTGTTTTCTGCTCCACTTGCTCTCCCACTCCTCCAGTCCCCGCTGGCTTCACTTCACTTGCTTGGACACAAAACGTGGCCGAAAATTCACACAGTAAAAAGAAAATTCTGTGCAGTAAAAACAGCAACAACAACAAAAAAATTACATCAACGACCCCACCCTGGTCCAGGAGCTCCTGGAGGGGAAGAGAGCTGGGACACAGCCAGCACTTGCTCCTCACCCCACCCCTGCAGAGACGGGAATCGGGGCCTCGGCGCTTGAGACCTATTTTGGGAAGAGCCGAAGGGAAACCATGACCAAGGCTGATATGGAGGAGTGGACACGAAGCCAGCTGATGGCATTTACTGGGTGCCAGGGAGATAAGCCCCGTGCCAGCACGTGCCAGCCAGCACCGCCTCCGCCGGCTCCCCATGCCGGGAACGCTCCGAGCGGCGGCCGAGCCGCGGGATTCCCGACACCGGGAACGTCCCAGGCGTCCTGCAGGCGGACCAGGGATCTTCCTCCGAGGCTCGTGAGAGGGGCTGATCCCAGAGCAAGGAATTTTTGAGGGATGGGAACAGTGAGTGAGCCACTGGGGTGTCTGGGAACCGGGTCCCTGGGATATGGGAACGGTGGAGCAGACAGCTGGGGACAGGGATTGCGGTTCATCCCGGAGACTCTGGAAGCAGGGAAAGGGCACGAGGAGCCAAGGGGGTTAATAGGGGTATAAGAAGGAGAATAAGCAACGGGCCTAAGGCTTGATGAACTGTAAACACTGCGGTGGAGGAGCTTTGTATTCAAAATAAGCAAAGGCAAATTAAAGGAGGGAATCAGGGGAAGGGAGGAGAGAGAGCAGAGATCTGTGTGAGCACTGCCAGGTGAAGGGAAAGCTCTTCCCAGGTTCTTAGGGGGAAGGAAAAGCCCAAGAAAGCGCGTGGAGAAAGTTCACCTGGGGGAAGGGAAGAGCACAAAGCAGCTCCTTTGGATGCAGGAATCACCAGCCAGCCTGGGAAGCCTGGGAAAGTTCCATCCAGCCGAGATGTGTATCCATACAAAGTGCTGAGTCGGGAGAAGGGATGGATGTGCAGTGTCAGATGCCTTCACATGTGCTCCGCTTCCACCCAACAGGTTCCATGACTGCTGTGACACATTCCTGTGCCTCCTTCCCTCTCCAGGCTTGGGTCCATCCAATCAGCCGTGCCTGGAAAAGCTCCCCACGGCTCCTCAGGATGGCCCTGTATTGATCCACCCCAGCTCCAGGGTTTCTATCTCCACTTATCAGGCCTGCACGTTCCCTTAATCCCATCTCAGCCCTCCTCAAAGTCAGCAGATAAGAGGCAGGCTGGAAGGGCTGATAAAAGGCAACTGAACAAATCCATTCATGCTGTCCCTGTGCCAGGAATTACAAATCCCAGCCCTTGGTAATTGGGCTTTGCCAGCCAGAGTCCCAGCACAGCAAAGCCAGAGAGGAAAGTCAGGCTCGTTAAAATTTATCCTGAGGGGGAAAAAAAAAAACAGCACCTGGAGAAGTAGGAGATTTGGGGTGATTTTTCCAGGTGTGGTATTGAGGAGGGGGGGACAAAGTGCCCAAACCTGAGCAGGTCCAGCATCGATTCCTGGGAAGCCTAAACCAGACCAGGGCCTCCCCACCCTCCCAGGGAGGAATTCCTTCCCAATATCCACCTAACCCTGCCCTCTGGCAGTGGGAAGCCATTCCCTGTGTCCTGTCCCTCCATCCCTTGTCCCCAGTCCCTCTCCAGCTCTTCTGGAGCCCCTTTAGGCTCTGGAAGGGGCTCTGAGGTCTCACTGGATCCTTCCCTTCTCCAGGTGAACCCCCCCAGCTCTCCCAGCCTGGCTCCAGAGCAGAGGGGCTCCAGCCCTTGGAGCATCTCCATGTCTTCCTCTGGACTTATTCCAGCAGCTCCATGCCCCTCCTGTGCTGGAGACCCTGGAGCTGGATGCAGGATTGCAGGTGGGGTCTCACCTGAGCGGGGCAGAGGGGCAGAACCCCCCCCTCATCTGCTGCCCACGCTGTGCCCAGGACACCCTTGGCCTTTCCAGATCATAAAAACCCCAAACCACCTCACCAAAGCCCAGATCCCAGGAGAATTCCAAATTCGGGACATTTTGTCGAGGTCCTAAATCAGAGAGTGGAAGAGAACAGAGGAGGATAACTGGGACACGTTTTGATCGTGACCTCTGGAAAAAAAAAAAGCTTTCCTTGGATAAATGGAGATTAATGGACTTTTCAAAAGGCACAGTTGGTTTAGCTTAACCCCTCCCCTCCCCATTTTCCTTGGTATGTGGCCTAATGGGCACATCAACAACGTAAAAACTAATACAATAAATAAATCAGGACACTCATCCAACCAACACCCTGCCTGGAACAGATCCAGATTATATTTTAATTGGCATCTTCCAAAAAAACCCCCACAAATCCTCTCTCGGGAAAAATAAACCACAACCACTTCAGGGGGAAAAACATCGTAAGGTTTGCCCAGGATCTCCCAGTCTATGGGAGGCAGGAATCCAGGTCACCGTTAGTGAGCACCTGGTATCATCCTGACACCCAAACCCAGGGATTTTCTCCCTTTTTAAGAAGGTTTTTTTGGGACTCCTGATGTTTGTGGGCCCAGCAATTGGGATTTTCCCGTTCCCAGCCCCGTGGAAGAGGCTGGTGGTTCTTCTCTCCCCTGGAAGCGATGACGAGGTGCTCCATCTTCCTCCCGGCTCCCGCTTGAGCAGCCCGGAGGCTCGTTAGGAAATGGACCTAATTAAGTTTGATGGATGGGGAGTGGGGATTATTCCTAATCTCCGTGCAGCAGCCGGACCAGAAAGGATATTCCACACGAGAATTCAGCTGCCAAACGCTGCACAACTGCCCAGCATGTGCGGGGTCGGACTCAACGGAGCCAGAACCCCTTCCCAAGCTTTCAAATCCCGAGCAAAAGGCCATGGAATGGGGAGGGAGAGTGTGAAATGGGTGTCCTCGCTGCTGTGTTGGAATGGGAACTGCTGCAGAACGGGCTGGGCTGGATTTTGATCCTAAGGATAGTCCTCCCTGGACTAGTCCTTGAGTTCAGGTGTTTTGCCGGATTAAAAAAATAATTGGTTTATAAAGAGATATAACAGGACTAAATCACATAAAATCACAAAGCTAAGCCCAAAACTTTAGGCCCATCAAATGTTAAATATTTTGCCACTCACACTCACACACACACACAAAAAGAGGGTTTGTTTCCCAATGGTCCTTTTCTATATTCTCCATCCCACTCTCTCTGATGCGGGTGAGGAAGATAACACAAACATCCAAACCCTTCCTTGAGCGTTTTAGTCTTTTCATGTGGGCATGAAACAGTGGAAGAAATCAACAGAGAAAAGACATAAAGCACAATAACCTCCCGGTCTCTCAATTCCCACTCAGAATTCAAGCTTAAAAAAAAAAAAATCAAAAAACTTCTCCAAGTTCTTTGACCTGGAGATCTCCCAGCAGGAGAAATCAGGGATTTTTGTGTCTCAGCAGAGAAAAGTACAAGGGAACAGCAGGGATAACTTCATTTCAGGCCTGTTGGCTGCAGGCAGGTTAGCTCAGACCCCAGAGCACAACATGCTCCAGCAACACCTGGGAAGGAAATGTTCCTGACCTGGAAAAGGAGGGAGGAAAAAAGATATTTGGGATGAGCCAGATCAGCTCCTCAAACTGGTTTTCTGCAATTCCAAACAGTTGTATCGGTGCAAAGGAGAGAACGACCCAGGGCAGTGGAGGGAAAATCCAGAGACATCCAAGGAAAACGATGCTTTTAAGGTCGCGGTGAAGGAGTCCTTCCCCAGACTGCGGTCAGGAAAATCCCTCCTGCTTTAGCTCTCCCACACCGGGTCACCTGGGAGCAAGTCCCTGTGTGAAAGAAGGGATCAGCTTCTCCCTGTCCAGGTGTTCCCGGCTCACCTGACCTCGGGGCAGGAGCCACAGCTCCCGAACACCAAGCCCCTCACCGGCAGCACCCGATCCTCTGCCATCCCATCCATCCATCCCTCCGGGATGGAGCTGCGGCTCGTTCCAGGCAGCGCCCTGAGCCGCAGCATCCCCCTCACCCCCCCGGCACCCACTGCTGGGCTCCCGCGGGCTCATACCCCCCTCTCGTGGCAAGCACACGGCTCCCTGACCCCCCCACGCACACGCGGGGAAGGCTTTTCCAGCGCTGGATCCCGCTCCGGATCTCCAGAGCTCTTTCCAGAGGCTCTGCTGATGAGGCACATGAATATTGATGATTTGCAGAGATGCGGCGGAAAAAGCAGCTGCAGGGAGAGACTCTCCAGAGCCAAGTTCAGCAAATGCTGCCGAGTGCAGAAACCTCCGGGGCAGGGAAAGGAGAGGGGACGGGGACATTTTGTGGGGAGAAAGATGCTTGTGCTTAGGAGAGCGTGATCCTACTTTTAAGGGGGAAGGGGAACCCCCATTCCTTACGTGGAAGCTTTGGAAAAGACCTTCCCCTGTTCTTAGAACTCTGTGGAAGAGCAGCTGTACAGCCGGACAGACCTGCATGGAATGTCCTGAGCTGGAAGGGACCCACAAGGATCATCCAGTCCAACTCCTGGCCCTGCCCAGGACACCCCAACAACCCCAGCCTGTCCCTCAGGGCGTTGTCCAAACCCTCCTGGAGCTCTGGCAGGGCTCTGTGTTGCCATCCTGCCTTGTAGGTCAAAACAGGCAGGGATGGGCTCTGGCTGCCCTTCCCTGACTCAGTTTTGGGTGGTTTTGCGGGGGCAAATCCAGAGGAGGCCACCAAGATGATCAGAGGGATGGAGCAGCTCTGTTCCGCCTGGAGAAGAGAAGCTTTGGGGTGACCTGATTGTGGCCTTGCAGTGCCTGAAGGGGACAACAAGGAAAGATGGAGAGGGACTAATTTCTGAGGGCGTGGAGGGACAGGACAAGAGGGAATGGCTTCAAACTGCCAGAGGGCAGGGTTGGGTGGGATATTGGGAAGAAATTCTTCCCTGTGAGGGTGGACAGGCCCTGGTACAGGTTGCCCAGAGAAGCTGTGGCTACCCCTGGATCCCTGGAAGTGCCCAAGGCCAGGTTGGAGCAACCTGGGATAGTGGGAGTTGTCCCTGCCCATGGCACAGGGTGGCACTGGATTATCTTTAAGGTCCCTTTCCACCCAAACCATTCCATGAATCCATGATTTAAAGCAGAGTTATATTCTTATTCTTAGTATCTCCACAGAGCCATTTGCACATTTGAAGATGGAATCTGCCCTCTGCTCTGCTGGGAACAGGAATGATGTCCTGTAACTCCTACATCCTCACACATCACTACTCACAGCTCCTTCCCAAGAGCTCCCTTAAAAGGGGACACAAATTTGGGCACTCAACTATAAAATTTGTAGGAATTCCATGGTTTTGAGACATTTCCTCTCTGTCAAACTCTTGCTGGAGGGATCCAGGATTCAGCTGTCATTAGCAGGGGGAGGGAGCACATGGACTGACACACAGAGATCTAATCTCATGTCAGAGTTAAGCCAGCCTAGAGAGCAAGTGCATTAGTCCCTGCTGAGAAGGGATGTGGGGACAGAGGAGGAGAAACAACTGGGAGGGAAGTTTTCCAGCTCAGGAAGGGCAGTGACAAGGCTCACTGCAGCCTCCTCACTTCCCCCCGCCCCAGGACAGGGAGTTCTGCTGGAGCCTCTCACGTCCAGGCTCCCAGGCCCAGCCAAAGCCTGTTTGCTTTCTCCTGCACTTCCCACAGCCCAGGCACTGCCAAGGCCTGCTTGGAAAAAGCTGCTCCCGGTGCTGCTGTTCCCTCACCCTCCCGGAGGCCGAGCGGGGCTGCCAGAGCCGTGCGGGTGCAGCAGAGCCAGGAGGGATGGTCTGTCCTGCATTAACACCCCAAAGACCTCATATGATGTTTATTAGGGCTGCAAAACCCCAGAATCCCGGGACACGCTGAGTTGGAAGGGGCCCACAAGGATCAGAGCCCAAGCCTCAGCCCTGCACAGGACCATCCCCTCGTGCCAAATGACATCTCTCCACCTCCACAGCGACAGTTTTCCAGGGACAATCCTGCCCTGTTCCCTCGCCTCTTTCCCCACTTATTTGCACGGAAATTCATCCACAGGACAGGGGCAGGTGCCTCTTTGTCACAACAAGGCTGAGTTAGCCTGGAAGTGAGAGCTCCTGGCCAAGCTGGTGCTCTGCAGAGGAGCTGAATGCAGGTCACCGCGCTGTGCCATCCCCGAGGCACCTCGGGGCAGCCTGGAGCAGCACAGCTATGCAGGACACAAATTAAACCACCTGGATACAAATCCCTAAGGAAAAAGGGACCCCCATCCCCACCAGCAAGGTCGCACCCTCGGGAGCATCTCTCACTCAAGGGCAAATCCTCCAACATCCATTTTTTTTTAAGGCAAGGCTGAGTCTTCCAGAACAAAGACAGGACGGAGAAGTGGCATGGCAGCATCCAGGGGAAAGCTGGGAATGGTTCTCCTGCAAAAGCTCCTCAGCTGCTGCAGCACAGGCTGCTCCAAGTTTAGATGACATTGCAGCAGCCCTCTCCACCTCTCAGTCAGGAGGAGGGAGGAAAAAATACATCTACCCTTAGTCTGCAAAAATCCCCCGTTAGGGAGGGCACTGGAGGAAAGGTTTTATTTTTCCCAAACGAAATGAAATTGAGTTTTTTTCCCTTGTGATTCTGCCCCTTTGAGGTGAGACCCCACCTGGAATCCTTCATCCAGCTCTGGGGTCCCAGCACAGGAGGGATGTGGAGCTGCTGGAGCGAGTCCAGAGGAGGAACAGAGGTGATAAAAGCTCTGCTGGGAGGAAAGGCTGGAGAACTGGGATTGCTCAGCCTGGAGAAGAGAAGCTTTGGGGTGACCTGACTGGGGCCTTCCAGGGCCTAAAGGGCTCCAAGAGAGCTGGAGAGGGATTTGGAACAAGGGATGGACAGACAGGACACAGGGAATGGCTTCCCACTGCCAGAGGGCAGGGATAGATGGGATATTGGGAAGCAATTCTTCCCTGAGAGGGTGGGGAGGCCCTGAAATGGATTTTCTAGAGCAGCTGTGGCTGCCCCATCCCTGAAAGTGTCCAAGGCCAGGTTGGAGCAACCTGGGCTAGTGGAAAGTGTCCCTGGGGGTGGCACTGAATGAGCTTTAAGGTCCCTCCCAGCCCCAAGCAGTCTGGGATTGCATGATTTCCAGCAGGATGGTGAAGAGGACTGAGTGAAGGAGATGGCATTAGTGACCCACATGGTTCATTCCAGCAGCTTCTCAGAGAAGCTCCCCACGACCAGCACCCAGCACAAGAACGCTACGAAAAAAATTGGTGTTTGAGGCGAGGAAAGGTCCAAAACCAACGAGCAGAACATGCTCCAACCTTTTCTTTCCGAGTCTTTGGTCCCCAGAGCTGAAACCAGCCCTGTCCCAGTCCCAGGCCACGCTCTCACAAACTAACCCAAACCATCTGCAACTCTCAAACCAACAGATGTTGTTCCCCCCCACCCCTGACTCACACACAGGCACCAGCAAAGCTCCCAGCTCCCCCTGTCCTTGGTTTTCCAGCTCCCCGGCTCGTTTCCAGGACTGCTGCTGAGCTCTGGAGGCCACAGGCTCCCAGCAGGGCAGGTTTTGGGGAGAAAAACGTGGCTCACCTGGAATTTAAGCAACGTGTTGTGCCAGTAACCAAAGGGGAAGTTGGCAGGGAGGATCAGCCCAGGTATGTCCCAGGTGCTGGGATACCTCAGGACTGGGATAAACATCCTGCTCCCTCTCCACGTGGGCATCCTAATGGTGCCCACAGCAGAAAACACCTGGAACGAACAGGAGCACAGGGCAGGGCTCAAACTTCTTCACCAACAACAAGAAAATTCCCCAAAATAGAAGTTTTGGAAGGTTCCAGAGCCATTCGGGAAGCGGGGCCAAATTTGACTTCAGCCAAAATGGAGCAAATAATTAGAAAAACATTGAAACGTGTCAGTTTTTAGTTGTTGTTCTTATTTTTTTTATCTCCCCCCCCCCAAACTAAAACATTTTACTTTGGAAATGATGAAACATTTCAGTCCCAGCAGGATCTCGGAGCCTTTTGTCCTGGCGAAACGGGGAGTGTTTATTGGGTTTGTCACTTTACTGACTGACTTAAATGTCAGGAGGAAACCTCAGTGTTGCCTTTTTGGTGTAAAAATAAAAATTAAAAGGGCACCAAAAAAAAAGAAAAGATTTTTATCTGGTGGCACAGGGAATTAGGAGAGGCCAGTTAAAGGGCCACTTTTCCTGCCCAGATCCTTAATTCCCAACAGGCTGAGCCACGGGGGATTAGTCAGCCTGCACGGTGACCTCAGGTGACAGGAGAGGCCAGAAGAGAAGGTTCCTTTTGGGACACAGAGTGGACCTGGGAAGAGCAGTGATGAAGGTTGAGATGCCCCTCAGAGCTCCCAGAACGGAGCACCAGGGTCTTCTCCCCGCTCCCATGCCCAGGGCACTGGGAAAAGCCACATCCTGCCTCTTCCATCAGCAGAGCAGCCCCTGCCAAGGAATCCGCCCCTCCCATGACTGGGGCCTTGGGCTGCCTCTAATTTTAGGGTCTGATGAAAAGATTTGGGGTCTCCTCCAAGCTTTGCTAACAAAGGGCTGAGGGCCACAGCCAAGAGACTCGGGATCCCACGGTGCTCCCACCACTCCCACGTGAGCCCAGATGTCCCGTGCGCTTCCCTGCTCCATGTTTCCCTGCCCACACACCACGCTGGCTCTGCAGATCCAAGGACTCGTCTCCACGGTTCGTCGTCCCGGTTCTGGGAACGATCGGCCCCGCCGCCGGCGATCCGATATCTGCAGCAGGCCCTGAACTCCGGGCCACTTCCAGCTCGTCCCAAATCCACAGGCCTTGCCCGGATAACGCCCTTTAACTCCTCCAAACGCTAAGTCAGCTCTTAAACCAGCCAGGAGGGAACTTGCAGCGGGAAGACCTTTCCAAACTCCATGACACAATCGCCAGCCCAAAGCCCGGCCCAGCCGTTTACAAGCACTCGAGGTGCACACCCCGATTCCAAAGGGTCCCAGCACAGGTTTTCTTGGAGCAGACGTGGCTTTAAGGGGCTTGGTGTGGGGTATGGAGACCTCAGTGTGTCCAGATGAACCCCTCAGCTGCTGGGAGGAGGCAGGGCTGGTGATTACAGTGAGGGAATTGGGAACTGGGACGTGAAACCAGAGAGGGGAAACGTTTAAGCTTTAATCTTGGAAACAGCTTCCTGATAGGAGATTTATGAGTGCTGGGAATAGTCTCCTTTGCAGAAGGCTGGAAGCTGTGTTGCTAAAACAAGACCGGATAAAAGAGGAGACAACACATGAGGAATGGATTTGGGTTTGGGCAGAAGATGGATAAGGCCCAGAGGTTCAATTCCGTCACTTGCAGCTCCAGACAGTCCCACACCATCCAACCCCACACCTGCCTCCGGGGACATTCACCCTTCTGCACCATTAAGCAGCAAAGGCTGTCAGAACATTCTGACAGCATCCGGAGCAGTGCGAGCAGCCCAAACCCCTCTCCCCGTGGCAGCCGTGGAGCTGCTCCTGGGGCTCCCACAGACCCTCATTTTTCAGCTGACATGGGGTGTAGTAGCCAGATCCAGGGGCTCAGCACATCCAGCTTTTGTGTGGGAGCCCATGGAAGGGGCAGGGTCATTAATATGTGTGTCTTGTTTAGCTTGGACCTTGAAGCAGCTGAACTTTTCCTGACTTAGTTCTCCCTGTATCTATATCCCACTTTCCTGTAATCGACCTTTCCCTTTTTCCTGAGTTGGCCTTTCCCAGTGAGTTCTTGGTTTTCTTTAAAGCTGCTTTAGTGGTGCTGGAGGATGTGGAAGTGACAGCTTTGGCCATCCAAGCTCTACATTCACCCCTGAAAACCATCCAGCTCCAGCACTGCAGCAGGAGGTTCATCACTCCTCGTTCCCCTGGCCCCACTTCCAACCTCAGCATGACCTGAAGGGGTGAAAAGGTAAAGGAGACAAGAGCAGCACCTCTCCATCTCTACCAGAGAGTCATGGAATGGTTTGGGCTGGAAGGGATCTCAAAGATCATCCCATTCCACCCCCTGCCATGGGCAGGGACACCTTCCACTAGACCAGGTTGCTCCAAGCCCTGTCCAACCTGGCCTGGAGAAGGGTCTGCTGGGAAGCTTGTCCAAGGCTCAGCCTCATAAAACAGCCAAGCCATGCCCTGAGAAGGGATCAGATGCTAAAGTCTGAGCTCAGCTGAGTGCAGCAAGCCCAAAGCACTCTGACTTCAGCCTTAACTGCCCCACAAAAACATCAGTGAAATCATTTTATTAATCCCCAGAGCTTCATTTCCTTCCTTCCTCCTCTCAGCCAAGATGAAGCCTTAAAATAGCATTCTGCATTCCTCATCTTTCACTCCAAAACTAATTAACACCCAATCAGCCAAGAGCTCTTCTCGCAGCAGCCTGGCTCCATCGTGCAACCTGCCCACCCTTGGCAGCAGCACGAGCACCCACAGGGCTCCCAGCTCATCCCAAAAGACATTTCCGAGGGAGCATCGGGAGAGAACTGCGCTAAACCAACAGAAAACAGGAAAACACCAGAATTAAAGTTCCACACGCACTCCTACCTCCATCCCACGTGCACACACAACTCTTCAGTGCCCAAAAACAATCAATTCCCCGACACCACGGTCGCTCTTCACCAGCTTCCAGCAGCCCTTAAATTAGGGCCAAAACCCCACAAGTTACCCTCTGCCTCCTCGTCAGTACCTGCACCACAAGCCCCCCTAGAAACAAAGGGGTCGTTTTTTATTTGGCTACAAAAGCCCCTTGGATCCAGTGCAGGGCGTGGGACGGGAAAGATGGAGCACAGCTCTGGCTTCACTTGGATTTCAGAGCCATTCCCTGGAAGCCCAGGCCAAGCATGAGTCAAACGGGGCTGTGCCGGCGACGGAGCCCGAGCTGGAAAGGGAACGTCATCCAGGAGGGCTCCAAACACGTCACCCGTGAGACATCAACCCCCTCACTACAGGATCTTCCTCGCTCGAGGCTCACACACGTCAGGCACGGAGGAGGCACTGGGGGCTGGCTGCGGGGATTACGGGCAAGGAGGGGATGCAAAAGGGTGTCCCAAACGTAGGGAAGATGTGGCAGCTACAAGGAGAGGGAGAAGAGGTCAAACACACACTCGACACGTTCATTCGGTTCACCCAGAGACAAGGTGGCCTCGTCTCCCGGCCCCGCCATCCGTGGTGGGAAGGTGTGATGGCAGCGGTTCTTCCCACAGGAAGACAAAGCCTTCCTGCACCGCAGCTGGGCTGAGCTTGGAAATGCTTCCAAGGGGTAATATGGAAAATCCTGTGGCTGGAGCAGCCCAGAACCTCTGCCCGTGGGACAGCTCAGGGCAGGTTTATGGCTCTGTGCAAGAGCTGGTTCATCCCCTCAGCCCAGGCTCAGCCCCGAGCAGCCAAGCTGTGCATTCGCTGCTTAAAAATAACCTCAAACGTACAAAAACCCCACACTGAGTGTCCTGCACCTCCGCAGAGCTCCATCCTCTCCCACTGACAGCTGCGAGGAGGTGGGAGAGCCAGACAACCACCGAAAAACAGGGAAATTTTTGAAGGAAAGACTGGACGTGGCGCTCAGCGCCCTGGTCTAGTTGACATGGTGGTGTTGGGTCACAGCTTGGGACTGGATGACCTCAAAGGTCTCTTCCCACCTAATTGATCCTGTGAATCCCTCCTAAGTCAAGAGCCCTGTGGGCTTTTCCGTCCTTCTAACCATGCTCACAACTGGGGGGGGGGGGGCCGAGCTGAGGGGAACCCCGTTGGTCCCGGACCCCTCACACCCAGGAGGTGCCCGCAGAGAGAAGCCCTGAGGATGACACCTCTCCCCGGTGCAAGGGCTGCACACCGGCGTCCCTCCCCTGCTCGGGCAGCGTCGGAACCCCTCAGAGATGCCCTCAGGGACCCCCTCGTTCAGCCCCATCGCACCCTCCAACCCCACCCGCAGCTCCCGCTGCTCTGAGGGGGCCCCGCCTCAGCCGCGCCTTTTATACCGCCGCGTGGCCCCGCCCCGCTCGCGACGTCATCGCGGCGCGCGGCAGCATGGCCGCGGCGGCGCCCGGGGTGGCGCCGGTTCGAGCCCGGTGAGTGCGGGGTCGGGGCTGCCCGGCCCCGCCGCAGCCCCCGGGACATCCCCCGGCCCCTCCGCCACTCCCCCCGGGGCGTGCCCGGGCACCCCGTACCCACCTCCCCGGTGCATCCCTGGTCCCTCTGTAGCTCCCCCGGGACGCGCCCCGTCCATCCGTAACCACCCCAGTGGCTCCTCCATAAGCTCCCCCAGTATGTGCCAGGCTCCTCCATAACTGCGCCAGTACGTTCCTGATCCCTCTATAATCTCCTGCCCCATCCCTTTGTAAACTCCTGGTACATTCCCGACCTCTCCATAACTCTCCCAGTACATTCCCAGCCCCTCCATAACCACCCCCTCCCAGTCCATACCCAGCCCCTCCTGCCCTCCATCTCCCTGGACACCCCTCTCCCTGCTCCCTGCCGTGACCAGGATGACCCAGGCGCTGCGTCTCCACAGGTTCCTCACTTCCAAGGAGGAATTCCACGCCTTCCTGCGGGCCGGGAGCGAGCCAGGAGGGCAGGTGGGAGCTGACGGCGAGGAGGAGAAGAAGGACGAGGACAAGGAGAAGAAGGAGGAGGAGGAGCAGGTCAGCAGCTGCCAGAGCGAGCCCCCTGCCAAGCGGGTGAGGGCAGAGGACCTCGGCCAGGATGGGGAGAACCAGGAAGGTGCTGGAGCGGAGGAGAAGGAGCGCCCCGAGCGGAAACGGGCCCGGGGGCAGAACAAGAGCAGGCCGTGTATGAAACCCAACCACTACGAGCAGAGCAGGCTGTGCCCCTCGGTCACACAGGTAGGACGCGGGGCCCTGCTCCCCAGCTGTGGGCTGGGGCAGGTTTGTCCTCCCCCGGGCCGTGCCGCTCCATCCACACCCGAGCCGAGGCCTTACCCCGCCCCGTGTTCTCCCAAGGGCAGTCCAGGGAAGTGCTTCTTCGGCCCCCGGTGCCGCTTCCTCCACGACGTGGGCGAGTACCTGGCGGGGAAGCCCTCGGACCTGGGCCAGCGCTGCGTCCTCTTCGACACCTTCGGCCGCTGTCCCTACGGGGTCACCTGTCGCTTCGCCCGCGCCCACCTCGGGGACGGCCACCAGAACATCGTCAACGCCGCCCTGGCCCGGCAGTGGGAAGGGAAGCTGCTGGTGAGGAACAACCTCTCCAAGGACCTCCAGCACCGGCTGCGCAAGAGGAAGTTCGTCTTCCAGAAGGCTGAGGAGTATCTGCGTGGGCTCAAGCCCCGCGGAGGTGACGGGAAGGGAGGCAAAGCCACGGGGGAGCAAGAGGCTCCCCAGGAGGGGCCGGGGGATGGAGACAGCCACGAGTGCCCTGTGCTGCAGGAACAGGGAGGAGATCCCAAAGCAGAGGCCTTGCAGAGCCCCAGCCCCCGAGGGGATGGGGTTGCTCCCTCCATCCCAACCGTGGGCCCGCTGACCGACGAGGACGTCACGAAGCTGCGGCCGTGTGAGAAGAAGAAGGTGAGAGTCCGGCCAAGGGCGGGTGACCCTTGTGTGCTGCTCCAGGGGTGGGGATTGTGGGTGGACAGATGGAAGAGAGACCCTTTAGGGACACCTTTGGGACCCTTCAGCTGGGGGAGGCAGGCAGAGGACAGAGCTGCCGGGCTCCATGTTCCTGTCACGACAGGAATGATGTGGGAACTCGCGGGTCTGGAGTTGGTCTTGGAAGGGTGAGAACCAAGAGAAGCTGCAGCCTCTGGATTTTCCAGGTCCTGGGAAGGAGGGGCTGAGCTGTCAGGGAGGGTGGAAGAGCAAGGAGAGCTGAGGCTGGGCTGGGTTGTATGTGCTGCAGTGTCTTCCTCCCCTCAACCTTCTCACCTGTATCCTTGCTTCCATAAGCCAGTCCCTCTCACCTCCGTATCTGTGATTCCTGTGAGCTCTCTCCAAGCTGAGCAGTGAAAACAATTTGAGTGGTTCCATTTTCTGCTTCTTTTATCCAAGTGAGATGTTCCCTGGGAACAGTTTGAGGTTCTGAAACCTCTAAAATAAAACCTGGGTTCTCCTGGTTTTCCCACTGGGTTTTACCCGAGGCAAGGGATAAAAACTGGAATATCTTATATATGGAAGAAAAATTCCTCCCTGTGAGGGTGGGGAGGCCCTGGCACAGATTGCCAAGAGAAGCTCTGGCTGCCTCATCCCTCGAAGTGTCCAAGGCCAGGTTGGAGCAACCTGGGATAGAGGAAGGTGTGGTGGCACTGAATGATCCCTAAAGTCCCTCCCAACACAAACCATTCTATCGATTCTACAATTCCACGATCTTCACCACTGCCGGCTCAGCTCTGCTGATGTTCCTCCATCCTTGCTTTCCAGCTGGAAATCCAAGGCAAGCTCTACTTGGCTCCACTGACCACGGTAGGGTTATAATTTTTGTCCTTCTATCAAAATCTTCCATTGCCGCGGTTGGAACGGAGCGGATCTCCTGACAATCCCTGTCCCTGCTGTCCCTGGCAGTGCGGGAACCTCCCTTTCCGACGGATCTGCAAACGCTTCGGAGCAGATGTCACCTGTGGGGAGATGGCTGTGTGCACCAACCTGCTCCAGGGCCAGTCCTCGGAGTGGGCCCTGCTCAAACGCCACCACACCGAGGATATTTTTGGGGTGCAGGTGAGTGTTGTCACCTCCATAACCAAACTTCCGAGGAGAAAAGCAGCCCCTGGAGCTCATGGAAGCCTTTTCCCTTTGGCAGCTGGAGGGAGCCTTCCCAGACACCATGACCAAGTGTGCAGAGCTCCTGAACAGGACAATTGAGGTGGATTTTGTGGACATCAACGTGGGGTGTCCCATTGACCTGGTCTACAAGAAGGTGAGTTGTGGGGCGTTTGGCTTCCTTCTGAGGATCCTTGTCTTTTCCCTTATCCCCCGCTGCCTGATCTGCTCCTGCCAGGCTGATCCAGAGCTCCCAGTTCATTTATGGGCACTGGACCTCAGCAAGAAGGTGAATAAGCTGCTCAAGGAGCAGGGAATGGCTGTCTTTTCCTGGCAGAATTTGGGAGGAGAGGGCTGCGGGCTGGTGGTTTTTTTTTGTTAAAGAATCCATTTTCTGCAAGCCTTGAGGTGCTCCAAGTCTTTCCTGCATTCCCCGAGCAGCTCCAAGGACTCTTTGCTATGCAAGGAAGCGGAAAGTCTTGACTGTGCCACGTTCTGTCCCTCAGGGAGGAGGTTGTGCTCTCATGACTCGCTCCAACAAGTTTGAACAGATTGTCCGTGGGATGAACTCGGTGAGTCGGAGCGCCTGGAGATGATGGAGCTGAGGGAGCCACCTCCTGCCTCGGCCTGGCCTCATTCTCCCACTCCTGCAGGTGCTGGACGTCCCCCTGACGGTGAAGATCCGCACTGGAGTGCAAGAAAAGATTAATGTGGCTCACAAAATCATCCCCAAGATCCGGGAGTGGGGAGCATCCATGGTCACGGTATGGGAACGCTCATGGTGGTGTGAGATTGGGAATTCTGCACGTCAGGCTGGGGACAAGGTGGGGGGGACCCTTCCCTGCCCCACAGCTCAGCAGCTCTTTCAAACCCCTCTGAGCAGATCTGTGCTGCCTTTTAGTGTTCTCTCCTAATCGAAGAGGAAAATTCAGGAGCAGAAAGTGTTTTTCTCGCTGCTCCCGGGCCTTGTATCCATCATCATGGAATCACATGCTCCAAGCCCTGTCCAACTTGGCCTTGGACACTTCCAGGGATGGGGCAGCCACAGCCTTATGGAGATGGTTCCTGCAGAAGTTTCAGCCAGGGAAGCCTCGTTCTATCAGGGCTGGGGAAATAATGGGAGCAGCTCATTGTGTGGGGGTTAGTTCCTGCCCACGGAGAATATTCCCGTTCCCTGTGAACAGCTGCTTTTTGCTCTGGCTCACAAATAGCCAAAATGTCACCCCAAAAGCCTCCAGCCCCTCAGGTATGCTCAGCCCTTCCTGTAGATCCCAAGGGATCCTTTAGCCAGTTCTCTCTGTCAGCAGTGCTGGGCTGTAGATCCAAAGGTAGATCCTGAGGGATCCCTTACCTAGCTCTGCTCACCCCTTCCTCAGCCCCCTCCGTCAGCAGTTCCTGGGCTGTAGATCCAGAGGAAAATCCCAAGGGATTCTTTACCCAGCTCTGCTCTGTCAGCCACTGCTGGGTGGTAGATCCAGAAGTAGATCCTGCAGAAGATCCTGAGGTAGATCCCGAGGATCCCTTATCCCACCCTGGGGTGATTCCCTTTGCTGGAGCACATTCCTGCTGTCCTGCCCTGCCTCTGGAACGAGGTCTGACCGGGATCTCTCCCCCAGCTCCACGGCCGATCCCGGGAGCAGCGGTACACGCGGAGCGCCGACTGGGAATACATCGCCGAGTGCGCCAAGATCGCCAGCCCCATGCCCCTCTTTGGTACGTGGGTCTTGTCCTCTCACCTGTTTTGATTGAAATACCTTTAAAAAAAGGGGAAAAAAACCCAAAACACAGATTCCCAGTGATATTTAGCCTGGGGAAAGTTTGGAGCATCCCCGGGCGGAGTCACCGGCACCTCTGCCTGTGTTTGGGGATGAGGAGAAGGGACAGGTAGGACATGAGCCACTTGGGTTTTACCGGGTGCTTTTTGGGCCCTGTGGCACGGACAGTCCCCAGACCTTCCAGGTAGGAGCTGGGAGTGGAGGAGAAGAGAGGGGAAGGCTCCTCTTTTCCTTGTGAGGGAAATCATAAACATCCATCATAAACATCCCTGGGAATCTCTGACCTTGGCTCTTTGGCCAGTCTGGTTCTTGTCCATTTTTGAATTTTATCCCGTGCCTGGATTAACTCATTTTGACTTGTCCTTATGGATCACTTTGACCTCTGGCTTCTCCTTCCTTTCCGGGCAGGAAACGGGGATATTTTATCTTACGAAGATGCAAATCGAGCCATGGAGATGGGAGTTTCTGGAATCATGATTGCAAGGCAAGTGCCTGTGTTTCCCTTCACTTCTGAGCTTTTGTTAGTTCCAGAGTTGTTTTTTTTTTTAAAAAAAAGGAATTAAAAAAAAAATCCCCAAACAACCCCAAAACACCAGAAGTTTCCTCTTGTTGGAACTGCTCTGAAAATTGATAAAATCAATTTGTATCGGTGGGAAGCTCCAGCAGCTTCTTGTTGGAATGGGAAACAAAATTTAAAGCAGAAATTGGCTGGTAAAAAGGGCTGGGAAGTGGCTAAAATCAGTTGGCATCTTCAGGAGCATCAATTATGGGAATAACGCTGCCCTTTTTTTTTTTTTCGGTTGCAGGGGGGCACTCATCAAACCGTGGCTTTTCACTGAAATTAAGGAGCAGAGACACTGGGATATCTCCTCTGGGGAGAGATTTGACATCCTCAAAGACTTCACCAACTACGGCCTCGAGCACTGGGGGTCAGACACTCAGGGAGTGGAGAAAACCAGGAAATTCCTGCTGGAATGGCTCTCTTTCCTGTGCAGGTAACTCTGCCCAGCCAAAACTGGATTGATCCAAGAGGATCTCTGAACAATATTTAATTGAACTCCAGCACTCACTGCTGTTCCATCCCATCCCAGGTACATTCCAGTTGGATTACTGGAACATCTACCTCAGAGAATTAACGAGCGGCCGCCGTATTACCTGGGGAGGGACTACCTGGAGACACTCATGGCCAGCCAGAACGTGGATGACTGGATTAAAATAAGGTAATCAAAGGCGGAATTTCATTTAAATTGCTAAGAAGGGACGTGGCAGAGCCCCTGTAGAGCCACGGGGTGGTGTGACAGCTGTGGGCTGAACACAAACCTCTCCTTGCCTTTGGTTTTGTCGTTGTCCTTGTCTTCCTTCCCTGGAAGTGTCCCAAGGCCAGGCTGGATGAGGCTTGGAGCAACCTGGGCTAGCGGAAGGGGCTGGAACAAAATGATCTTTAAGGTCTCTTGACTGATTCTGTGATTGACTGTTTCTTGCAGTGAGCTGCTCCTGGGCCCTGTCCCCCCCAGCTTCACCTTCCTGCCAAAACACAAGGCCAATTCCTACAGATAGGGCTGGCCAGGCCCCTTCCCGTGGCGTGGAGGCAGGAGGAGGCGTTGGGATGGGGTGTCTGGAGGAGCAGGATTCCTCAGCTGCGCTCAGAAGTGAAATAAAGCTGATGTTTTTAGAAGCTGGTGGGTTTTTCGCCTTCCTGGCCCGGGCCTCAGTCCTGGCAGGAGAACGTCTGTGTGAGTGAGCAAGAGGGCTCTTGGGCCTCCAGAGCTGTCCCAGCTCAGCAGGAGGCCGCTGTTCCTGCCGGGATGTCCTCGGGAGTGACAGACTCCAAGGACAAGGAGCAGCAATGTGCCCCCTGCCCCCTGTGCTGTCCCCCCGCAGCCGGGGGGACCCGGAGCGGATGTTCAGGGGTCCAAAGAGGAGCTTCTCGGAGGTTCCAAAGGCTCTTTGGGCGCATGCTGGGGGTCAGCCTGGAGGGTCTCGGCGGCGTCCCCACACCTGGGGACCCGGGTGGCACCAGCAGAGGTGGGAGAGTGGTGGTCCCAGCCCCTGCTGACGCCCATCACTGCCACCTCCGTGGGGGCATCCCATGGTGACGGATCTCATGGTGACACCCCCCCCCAGCCCCTCTGCGGACCCCAAAGGGACAGGGCAGCGCTTGGGCACCGTGGGGACCCCCTGGAGCAGCCCCAGGTCCCCCCGTCCCCCCTCAATCCCATCGGGGAGGTGTCATGGCGGCGCCCTGTGGCCCGGGAGGTGTCATGGCGGCGCCCTGTGCCTCGGTAGGTGTCATGGGCGCAGGAACCGGAAAAGCCCGCGTCACGTGATGCCGCCTCTTCCGGGTACGGGCTGTGGCAGCGCCCGGTAGTGGCGGGGGGGGCACTGGGAGAACTGGGGAGGAACTGGGGGGGAACTGGGGGCACAGGGAGCCCGGGGGGTGCCCAGGAAGGGGCACTGGGGGCCCGCAGGGGGCACAGGAATAGCTGGGGTGAGTGGGGGGCACGTGCTGGGGGGGAACGAGGGGTGCCCGGGGAAGGGTCCAGGGGGACGTGTGGGGGGGGCACAGAAAGGCACGGGGGGACTGGGAGGACTGGGAGGCACAGGGTGGGTCATTGGGGAGCACAGGGGGAACTGGGGGGGGTGGTACAGGAGCACTAACTGGGCAAACTGGTGGTCACGGGGTGAATAACTGGGAGGGTACACAGGCGCTTACTGGGTGAACTGGGGGGGGTACAGGAGCACAAACTGGGGGGGCTCAAGGGGAACTGGGAGGGTACACAAGCACTAACTGGGCGAACTGGGGGGGGTACAGGAGCACAAACTGGGGGGGCACAAGGGGAACTGGGAGGGTACACAAGCACTAACTGGATGAACTGGGAGCGACTGGGGGGCAGGGGGTGCTGGGGGGGGTCACACAGGGGTGCTGGGGGGTCCCTCCCCGCTGAGCCCAGCGCAGGGGGGCTGTTCCCGCAGGATGCTGTCGCGGGGCCGGCGGCTCCTGCGCTCCTGGAAATCCCTGTTCACGGGGAGGCTCCTGCTCCTCACCAACACCCTGAGCTGCGGGGCCCTCCTGGCGGCTGGAGATTCCCTGCAGCAGGAATGGCACCGCCGCAAGCACCCCGAGAGCCAGCACCAGCTGGGCCGGACCGGTGAGGGAGCGGGAGGCCGAATTAATCACGCGTTCCTTCCCAATATCCCCCCTCCCCCGTCCAGCCCTGCCCTCTGGCAGCGCAGTCCCCTCCATCCCTGAGCCTGGTGTCGCTCCCAGGCCGGATGTTTGCCGTGGGCTGCAGCCTGGGCCCCCCGATGCACTACTGGTACCTGTGGCTGGACTCGGCGTTCCCGGCGCGGGGCGTGCGGAGCCTCCGGACGGTCCTGAAGAAAGTGCTCATCGACCAGCTGGTGGCATCGCCCGGCCTGGGCGCCTGGTACTTCCTGGGTGCGTGGGGCACTGCGGGCTGCGGGTGGCATTCGCGGGATCCTGGAATATCCTGAGCCGGGAGGGACCCCCCAGGGATCATCCAGTTCAACTCCTGGCCCTGCACAGACAGCCCGAAAATCCCAGCCTGTCCCTCGGAGCGTTGTCCAAGCGCTCCCGGAGCTCTGGCAGCCTTGGGGCTGTTCCCACTGCTCCCCTGGGGAGCCTGGGCAGTGCCCACCACCCTCTGGGGTTGGAGTTTCCCAGTATCCAACCTAACCCTCTCCTGACACAGCTCCAGCTGCTCCCTGGGTCCTGTCCCTGCTCACCAGAGATCGGTGCAGCCCCTGCGCTTCCCCCTCTGTTTCCTGGAGCTCCCTCTCTCCGGATGGTGCCTCAGTGCCCTTCCCTCCCGTACTGAGAGGGTTTTGGGGGGCAGTTTCCATGTCTGGCACTGAGATGGCAATTCCCATCCGTGCTCCCTCTGCCCCCACAGGCATCGGCACCCTGGAGGGCCAGTCTCTGGAGGAGAGCTGGGATGAGCTCAAGGAGAAATTCTGGGAGCTTTACAAGGTGAGCCCACCCCTGAGCTCTGCCTCCCTCCCCTGGCACGTCCCATGGATCCCATGGGAAGGATCCAGCGGGGCTCCTTGCTCCCCACAGGCCGACTGGTGCGTGTGGCCGGCGGCTCAGCTGCTGAACTTCCTCTTCATCCCTCCCACCTACCGGGTGGTTTATGTCAACGTGGTCACCCTGGGCTGGGACACCTACCTGTCCTACCTCAAACACAGGGTGAGTCCCCCTGGGACTGCCCCTGTCCCACCTCGAACACAGGGTGATTCCCCCCAGGGCTGGCACCCTGACCAGCCTGGAGGGTGCCCGGCTCATCCCATTATCCCTGTTTTCCAGCCTAGAGCCACCCCAAGCACCAAGCAGGACTCGCCTCAGGAGGACCAGCGCAGTGCCAGGGCATAGAGAGGTGGATGTGGGTACTTCCAGAGGCTCCTGCCTGCAGCAAATGGCTTTTTTTTGGGGGGGAGCCATGCCTGGAGACCACCAAGGCCAGACCCCCCCCCAGCCACGTGCCTCTTGCTGATTAACTCATCTGCTAATTACGATGGGTTGGGGTTGTGTTGGTAACAATCTCCTGTTTGCAGGATGACCTGTAAGGTGATTTCTTCTGGGATATACCCATGGAGCCGGGGTGAGGAGCTGCTGCAGCCCCCAGGAAGGGCTCTGGTGCTTTCCCTGCTGCTCCAGGCTGGATTTGTTCCCTCTCTCCAGAGCAAACTGCTCGGATCCACTCCAGCCACTCACATCCTCACTAATTCATCAAGAAGGAATTCTTCCCTGTGAGGGTGGGGAGGCCCTGGCACAGGGTGCCCAAAGATGCAGCAGCCCCATCCCTGGAAGTGTCCAAGGCCAGACTGGACCACCCTGGGCTAGTGGAAAGTGTCCCTGCCCGTGGCAGGGAGGGTGGCACTGGGTGAGCTTTGTCCTTGCACTCCAAAGCACTCCATGATTCATTTTGCCTGCCTGGCAGAGGGATGATGCCCCTCTGCAGCTCCTCATTCCTTCCCCTCCTGCTTTGTGTCTTGCAGCTCGAGGATGGAATCACTCCGCTCCCCCACCCTCTGCTCCTGTTCCCCCCATTCCCCCCTTTCCTTCCCTCCCCCCAGGCTGTGGGGGCTGGAGCTGGGATATAAATAGGGGTGTGATCACACCCGTCTGCTCTGCCGAGCCTGGGAGGCGGCTGGAGGGGGGGGATTGGAGGCAAATTTTGGCAGGATCTGGACCATCCCATCCCTCTGCTCCCAGGCCTGGGCAAGCTGGACACTCCCTGCATCGCCCAGGAGCTGAATGATTTCCAGTATCAATGAAAAGTGCCTAAATGTGATTTTTTTTTATTTCTCTTAAGTTTTAAAGCTGTGCCTTAAGCTCTGCTCTCGTCCCTCCTTGTGTCGCACCCCTGGAGGGCCACAATCCCTCCTTCCCCGGCAGCAGGAGCCAGCTGGGGGGATGATAATAAAAATAAAACACCCCAGATCATTTTGGCTCCTCTCTGGCAACTCAGAGGACCCACCACCCCACTGTCCCCTGCGTGCCCACAACGACCCCCAGGGACCTGTGTGATCAGCATCGATTTATTTCCTCACAACATTTCTTTTTTAATACAGTGATTTTTAGGAAATTGTACCCTTTTTTTTTTTTCTTTTTTTTTTTTTTTGACACTTTTGACATTTTTACAGTACAGTGTAACTCTTCCATAAGTAAACTTCACAAAAAAGAGGACGAGGAGGGAGGAAAAGGGGGGAAGGGAGGAAGATGGAATCACGGGGGGGAGAGGAAGAGGGAAAGGGGAAAAAAAAAACCAACCTGTGAAATCAAAGACACGGCGCTCCAAGAAAAATAAATAAAGGGCAGCTCTGTCATTGCTACGGGAATATCCACTTATTCACAGTCTCCACAGAAGCACAGTACTACAGGAACACGAGATTCCCAAACCCCTGGAGCGAACCAGCAACTCTCTGCTCGCCTCCCACCACCCCACCCTCCACAAGCCCAACCCTGAACCTCCCTAACCCCCCCCGGTGGGGGGCTGATTCTCTCCAGGTCGCTTGGCCTCGCTGATGTACTTAAAATGAATTTGTTTCCTTGAAATCTTTTAAATAATAAGAGGTTTTGTTTTGTGTTTTTTTGTTTTGTGTTTTGTTTTTTTTCAAAAGTGATATTCACAAGCAAGGTTACCACACCAAAAAAATAAAAAGAAAAAGAGAAATAACAACAAAAAGAGAGAAAAAAAATCAATATATATATATATATATATAAATGCACCACCACGGCCACAGCACAGCAGGTCACAGCGTCACTTCCTACGCCTATTTACAAGGAATCTCTGTATGTACAAGGAGGAAGACGGCGGGAGCATAAATTAGCATCTATTTATACAAATAAACAAGAGTCAGGAAATATCCATCCAGCTGGAGGGGCAGGAAAAGCCAGGAACAAAGAGCTTCATCCCCTTCTGGGAGCTCGTGGTGGGCGGGGGGACAGGAGGGGAGCAATGCCAGGCTGGGGAGGGAGGGAGAGAGGGAGGGGGGAGACGGGGGTTGGGGGTCCTGGGGAAGA